>UESW01004961.1:385031-460033 GCA_900491605.1 Calamus simplicifolius | reverse complement strand
CAGAACAGAAGTGGCATGGATGCACAGCAGGGACTACAGGAGGTAGAACACGGTAACACTAGTCAGACAACCTCCTATACAGTTGTGCCATTTGCTAGTGGACCAGGAGGATTTGAGATTCAGGTGGAGAGGACTGACAGAGGGGGTAGAAGCCAGGGAGTTCAGCAGGATGCAGCTGGACAGGGGACTGATACTGGGATCGCACAGCAAAGGCCCAGGAGGAACGTGCGACCACCAGTTCGATACGGCTTTGAGGATTCGTTGTCATATGCCCTGGTGACAGCGAATGGAGACCCTTTCACCTATGAGGAGGCTATGGAAAGTCAGGATAGAGATAGGTGGATCCATGCTATGGCAGAGGAAATGCAGTCTCTTCACAGCAATAATACGTGGCAGGTGGTCCAGCTGCCACAAGGAAAGAAACCCATTGGTTGTAAATGGGTTTATCAGCGCAAGGAAGGAGCTTCAGAACAAGAGGGTATCAGGTATAAGGCAAGACTAGTGGCCAAAGGATACTCTCAGAAAGAAGGCATCGATTATGGTGAGATATTTTCTCCAGTTGTCAGGCACACTTCCATCAGACTATTATTGAGTATTGTAGCAGCTCAGGACTTGGAGCTGGAGCAGATGGATGTGAAGACAGCATTCCTCCATGGTCATTTGGAGGAGAGCATCTACATGGAGCAGCCACCAGGGTTTAGAGAACCAAGATCAGATGGGAAAGTCTGTTTGCTGAAGAAATCTCTGTATGGGCTGAAGCAGTCGCCGAGGCAGTGGTACAAGAGATTTGACACTTATGTTAGGAGCATTGGACTTTCCAGGTGTGAGTATGATTCTTGTGTGTATGTTAAATCTCTGGATGATGGGTCTAGGATGTACTTACTCTTGTATGTAGATGACATGCTGATAGCATGCAAGAGTGAGAAGGCTGTACAGGAACTGAAGATAGCTTTGTCTCGGGAGTTTGAGATGAAGGATCTGGGGCCAGCCAGGAAGATCCTAGGGATGGAAATCATCAGAGATAGATCCAAGGGTGTGCTGCATCTGAGTCAGGGTGGCTACATTAAAAAGATTCTGGAGCGATATGGGATGAAGGATGCCAAACCGACAGCACTACCTTTGGCAGCACATTTTTCCTTATCGAAGACCATGTCACCACAGACTGAGGTGGAGGCTCAGGAGATGGAGAAGGTACCATATGCTTCTGGTGTTGGGAGCCTTATGTATGCCATGGTATGTTGTAGGCCAGACATAGCCCATGCAGTGAGCCAGGTGAGCAGGTTCATGGCGCACCCTGGCAGGGAGCACTGGCGAGCACTAAAGGGAATCTTCAGGTACTTGGTAGGTACAGTTGGGGTTGGTATTTGCTATGGACAGCAAGAAGGTGCTGAGAGATCCAACTTATCCAAGGAGGCTCGTGGGCAGTTATATGGGTATGTGGATGCAGACTTTGGTGGAGATGTGGACACTAGGAGATCCACAACAGGCTTTGTGTTCAGCCTGTTTGGTGGTCCAGTATCGTGGAGATCATGTCTGCAGCCCATCACAGCCTTATCTACCACGGAGGCAGAATACATAGGTATCACAGAGGCAGCAAAGGAAGCTCTTTGGCTGAAGGGCTTGATGCTGGAGATGGGACTTGATCAGAAGGTTGTCCAGGTGCATAGTGACAGCCAGAGTGCTCTGATGCTTGCGCAGAATGCAGTCTATCATGCCAGGACGAAGCACATTGACCTCAGATACCACAGGATCAGAGAGCTGGTGGAAGATGGTGAGGTGGAGCTGGTGAAGGTATACACCAAAGAAAATCCAGCAGATGCACTGACTAAGGTTCTTCCACGGGACAGTTTTCAAAAGTGTATTTCGTTGTTAAAGCTGATGGACACAGTGGACGTGCTGAGGCCTTGAAAGCACCAAGGTGGAGATTGTTGGGCCTGGTGTGGTGCTATCAAGGCCCAGGTGGGCTAACTTGTATTGGGCTGGGTTTGAGTCCAAGGGTTGAGATTAAATCAAGTCACGGGTGTACACGGGCTTGGGGATTAGTTTAATCTCATTGGTTTAGTCCATGGGAGTTTTTTGTTGAGTCTGGGCCTGGCCCACTTCGTGGATGTATTTAAACTCTAGTCTCTAGGGTTTGGATGGAATAGAGAACAGATTCTTTTCTCCCAAAAAATTCCCTTCTCTCATCATAGGGCGGCAGCCCTTTCTTTCTCCTCCCCATCTTCCTCCTTTTTCAAGAAGTAAACCTAACAGGATTAGGAATCCTTAGTTCTAGTCCTTGTAGAACGGGGAATCCCATTGCTATTCATCAAGGTCTAAACCTAACAGGATTAGAAATCCTTGTTCAACAGGGAATCCCATTGTTATTCATCAAGGTCTAAACCTAACAGGATTAGAAATCCTTGTTCAACAGGGAATCCCATTGCTATTCATTAAGGTCTAAACCCTAACAGTTCTCCGTTAGAGCTTGAAAGGTTGTATTTCAATCATATTTCCAAAATTAAAAACGAAAAATCTGTAAAATGACTAAAAAATAGTAGGAAATTCTGAGTAAACTCAATTTGTGTAATACAAGCTTGTAAAGTGCACAATAGTTAGGTGATTTTCACCTGCATATATACGTGAACCAGATCCCTCGAGGCAGATCGAGATCCAAAAAAAAAAAAAAAAAAAAAAGAAGAAGAAGAAGAAAGAAAGAAAGAAACTAAGTTGTGGGAGTTAGAACTACGGAAGGAGACGTGTAGAATTTTCAAGAAAAGTATATGATTTTTTTTAGGAAGCATAAGCTAGGTCAGATTAAAAGATCCATTGGAAGAGTGTTGCTTCAGTTGGGAAGATGTAAAATAATGACTCTGATTCGAGCCTTTAGTTGGTATCAGAACATAACCCTTAACAGTAAATTGTTTATGTCATTTGCAACAACTTTGACTTAATAGAAATAATTCCGATATCGACCAAGTCATTTCTTGGGTTCGTTTGCAGCCAATGAACTCATTGCTTCACAATAGAAACTAGGCATTTAGAAAGTGAAGAAGAGAGTTCAGAATAAAAGCGTCAGTTACAATTACATTATATCCCCTCGTCAGATTTTAGAGAGATTAAAAAGGATAGAGATAAAGATAAAAAAAAATTAAAAAAAAACACCAAATTTGAAGATAGAGAGACCCGGGTCTCTATCTTCGAACTCATCCTCATGCCCAATTATTTTATCCAAATGATAATGGATGCAATTATATATACAAGTTTGAACCTTTTATTATGCTTTGAATGTTGAAATTGGGCTCTTCAATTTGAACTTTTTAATGGCCACCAATTTATATAAATATATTGGACTTCAAATAAATGTTTCTTTTTCACAATAGAATTGGATCTAAAGTTGTCAATTAATTTTGAAAAAGAAAAAAAAGGGGGGATGTTGGAGACTTCTTATAGAGATGGGGACACGAATGTACCCTTTATCTTAAAATATGCTACAAAAGTCATTTCGTAGTTATTCTTTATTATATTTTTTTGTATAAATTAAAATTCTATTCACTAAAGATGATTATTTTATCCTAATGTGATGGGGTCCATCACAATCACGTCAGGGTATTCAAGCTTTGATTGTGTTCAAGGTGATTTTCAAAAAAAATAAAAAAACTTGTAGTTGAGATTGAGGTTGAGTATGTATATGTACATTCCATTTCGAATCTCTTTTGAATCTATATTTTTAAATATTTAAATTTGTTTTAAATATTTAAAGTTTATTTTTAAATTCTTTTAAACAAAGTAGTAGCCGAACAATTAATGGAGTGGAGTTAGGGATCCTTATTCCCCATACGGTTGGAAAAAAGGACTAAAATTATTAATTTGATAGGGCATGGAACATGAATGAGAATGAGATGGAATATAAGAAGGATGAAAATGGGATAAAATAAAATCAGTCTCGAATTGCTCTACTGTCATTTTTTCTGCTAACCTAGCCACTAGGTTGAAGGATGAGCAGCGCATCAATGTCTAAGTATCCAGACAAGGCTTGTCGCTTGCAAATAAAATAAAGTAAAGAATTTGAGTGCCTCCTATTGCTGCTATGAATTCATACATGAGCCATCGAATTGGTAGCATTTGTGCATCCATTCCAGTGATGTTCACAAGCAACTGCGGTCCAGAAGCCTTGCTAGGGATGCCATGCTATCAAAGAAAAAGAAAAAGAAAAAGGAGGCGGAAAAAAAGGGCTTTATTAGGATACTTGACTTTTTCACGTAGTAATTGAGCTCTTTAACTTAACCACGTTGCCTTTCACAACATGACTCATGTATATAGGGTTCGGGTTAAATTTACATAAAAATTTTTTTAGGGTACTATTTCATTCCTAAAATGCTATTTCTGGACAAGTGTATAGGATAGACTTTATCTAAAGGATAGCTGAGGGAATAATCACCTTTTTAAATAATAACTTTGCCATCAAGAGATAGCTCTAATTATTCTTCGGTTTTCTAGAGAATAAATTCAGTTAACCATGGGTTATCCCCTCTGATTAACCTTTTTTAGATGTATCCTTTGTAGTTATAGCTTTTGAAGATAAGGAAGGATATTCCCTGGATATCCCCCTTTATTCTCTATTTTAAACACACCTTAAGTGACCCATTGTTTGTTGGGTGTCTAAATTTTTTTTTGATTTGTAGGTGCAACCAAAGATAATGCATACAACTATTAAAATATGATCATAAAACATCAAGATTTAATATGAAAATCCTTCAACGTGAAAAAAAAAAACCATAAAAATTGAACCAAAACAATCTTTCACTATTCAAATTAATAATGGAGTTACAAAAAAAAAACTTCCAGCAATACCAAATATCACAAAAAAATTATTCACTCACCTAGCAAAAATAGATTTCAACAAAAGAGTGGAACAAAAAATACCCAAACTAGAATTAAGAAAAATACTACTAAAGAGAAATGAAATCACCATTGAAAATAAAAAACACCTTATAAACAATTATCCTCTAAAATTTTACCTCGATAGGAGAATATATGACTTTTTAACTAAATAAAAAAATTAATGATTAAAAACCTTTTATTATTCTTCTCTCGGCTGCATTTTCTTTCGCATTTTTATTTATCAGGTTTTCATTTTTTCCATGTTAATTACTTAATCCTATTATTTCATTGGGTCATGGGCCTACATAAATCAGGACTCAATCCAACACATCTTCCTCTCCTGATTTATACGAAAGGTTCTGCCAAGTCCGCTAACCTGTTGCACAACTTGGCCTTCTCCTTTGGTATAATTTTTGTCATCATATCTGATGAATTTCTCTTTATATGAATCGTTTTAATTCTCATCAAATTCTTTTCTAATAGATGTCAATTCCAATGATATTTGACATCAGCATGCTTTGTTCTGCAATAATACATGGCATTCTTGCTTAGGTTTGTGCCACTTTGACTATCACAGTGTATTACAAAGTTATCATGTTTCAAGCTTAACCTTTCAAGAAATTTCTTCATCCATAACATCTTCTTTCTTGCTTCTATAGCTGCAATATATTATGCTTTAGTTGTAGAAAGAGCCATGCACTTTTACAACTTAGACTACTATTAAACTGCTCTTCCTACAAGTATGAATAAGTAACCAGAAATAGATTTTCTCTCATCTAGTTATCCTGCCCAATCTGCATCCATAAAGCCTTCTTTAATAGGTTTTGAATTACAAAAGCAAAGACAAACCTTTGATGAACTTTTGAAATGCCTTAGTATCAATTTTACTACTTTTCAATAATGTTTTCTTGGATTGGCAATATACGTACTCATAACACCCACTACATGTGCTATGTTTAGCCTTATGCATAACATGACATACATCAAACTTCCTATTGTAGATGCATGGGGGATCTTTTTGATTTTCTTTTTCTTCTCCTCACTTGAAAAGTACTGCTAAAAACTTAATTTGAAGTAGCTAGCAAAAGGTGTGCTTATTGATTTGGCATTTTTCATGTTAAACTTTTCAAATACCTGTTTAATATAAGTTTCTTATGACAACTAATCTTTTTAGCTTTCTTGTTATGTAGAGTTCTCTCCCTAAGATTTTATTAGTTGGTTTCAAATCTTTTGTATCAAAAGATTATTGAGATATTTCTTTAATCTATTAATCAAGCCAACATCTTGCCCAACAATTAGCATATCATCAACATATGATAGCAAAATAATAAAACAATAATAATTTTTTTTCTAAAATAGACGCAATGGTTTGAAAATGTTCTCATATATCCTTAACCCATCATAAATGGATCAAACATTGCCTTGAAGCCTATTTCAACCTATACTGGCTCTTTTTTAACTTGCAAATTAAGTTCTTTTTACCTCTTACTTTGAATCCTTTTGACTGCTTCATATATATCTTTTCCTATAGATCATCATATAGGAAGCCTATTTTGACATCTAATTATTCCGTTTCTAAATCCAAACTAGTAGCTAGACCTAGGATAATTCTAATCAATGGCATCTTTATTATAGAAGAAACGATCTCATTAAATCAACTCTTTTCGTTTGCCCAAATCCTTTGACACCAAATCTAGCCTTGTATCAAATCTGCTTTGCATCACCATCCTTTATTTTATAGACCTATTTATTTTTCAAAGTTTTCCTCTCCTTAGATAGCTCCATTAATTATTCATATGTATGGTTCTTATGCAGTGAATGCATCTCTTCTTTCAAAGTTTTTCTCCATATATTTTAATTCTTCTTTACCTAAGCCTCCTGATAGTCTCTAGCTCTCCAGCATCTATGAGCATCACATAATCTTTGTAATAAAGTTTTGAAGTTATTCTTCTCCTCTTAAATCTTCTCAAGTGGATTCTGCCCCCTCATCCAATTCTTGGGTAGACTAATCAGGTTGCCCAACATCAACATGAATAAGTGCATTATCACTAGTAGCATCACTATGGTTTTAATGAGTTTCTCTCCCTACTTTAACATTTGATATAAGAGAAGAGACTAGAATAGAATCTGGAATGTATTGCACAGCATTGTTTCTTCTCAGCCTTTTTAAAATCTTCTATAGTTAGTTCTGTTAGGAATTGTATCCTAAAGCCAATAATTTGATGATTGTGCTAATGTAAATTATATATAAATTGATATATTAATAAAAGTTATTTGACAGTTTATTCATTATAAGAACATCTTCTTAATACTCCTGAAAGTAATGAAGCCCTTAGGATCTTCCTCACGATAAAGGAGGATTTATCTTAGAAGGTCCTTAAAAGAGTTCACGACCAAATGATATACTATGACAGGGTCATAGTACTATCAATTATAGGACGTTGTATATCACATTTGTTGGTTATCCTCTTAACCAAGGAGTGTAGAGACACTGGTATGACATACAGGTAAAAGTGTAGGAGTACATTTCACCGAACGTGACTCATTTTCGAATACTCTGCTGTCAATAGTTAATCCAAGAAGATATAGGTATAAGTATCCTTCAGACCTGAAGATCATAATCAGTGGCTTACAAGCAACTCATTGTACTTAGGTGCCGGACCACCTGAATTTCTAATCCAGCTACGAAAGGTTACTGGGTGCAGTCAAGTACTTATGGTAGTCAGTTGTGGATCAAGATGGAATTTGACCTATCCCATTAAAAGGAGAAATGCTTGTGTTTCAATTTAGCAAGACCTTGGCCAAGGCATTTCATGTGAAAGTCACATGATCACTAAAGTTGAAATCACTTTATGGATTTGCTATTTAGAGTTGACAGGCTCTCAAGCCATTCTTAGCATTTGTGGTCAAGAGGATGAATTATACGGTAACTATTTCTTAGGGTTCTTGGAGTTTGCTCGGCAACTCTTTGACCTATCCGGACGTCGGGTTCCATTGCTAGATGGGCACATCGATTAGCATAGAAATTTGTTTCTATGCTACCGGCTTAGGTTCAAACCTAGAGAGTCACATGCATAGAAGTTTCCTAGGATGATCTATTTGCTGATCAATGATTGAGAATCGTATATGATTTAATTAATCAATTTGATTGATTGAATTATCTCAATTGGGTTAAGTACAATTGAATAAGATTCAATTTGGTTTAAGTCTATTAGAAGGGCAAGTTAATTTCAAATATTAATTTGAAATTAGACTTGATTTGAATTTAAATAAATTCAGGACTAGCCAAATTTGATTTGGGCTTGGATCATGATCTATGTGGGTTAAGTCAAATAAATTCAGATCAGAACCCAAACCTCTCGAATATGGATCTTATATGATGAGATGGCTAAAATCTCATCTCATGAGATAGAATTTAATGCATGACATTTATTTACCGAACGTCAGATTTATCCCTCGTCTCTTTGGTTTTCTCCGAACGACGGAACTAAACCAAACGCCGCGACTCCTTGATTTTCTCCGAACATCGAAATTAAACCAAGCACCGCGCCTTCTGCGTCTCTTCGCTTTTGCGAAACGACGGATTCTTAAATGTCAAAATTAAATGTCAAGGCTAAATCTAGACTATAAATAGAGGGCATTCCCTCACCAGAGAATACAGAACAAAAAATAGAACAACAATACACGATTTATCGTGAATTGTAATTCTAAATTATCGTGGATTGTAATTCTAAAATGTTAGAATAGAAAATCATGGTGATTCTGGTGTTAGCGGAAGCCTGGTGGATCTTGGAGGAAGATTCAAGTGAGAGGATTCAAGATCAGCAAAACTATTTTTTCGCAAGCTAGCACTCCCGAAATCTGATCATTCGGGGCTTCGCGTGGACGATACTAGAGGCCGGACGATTGAACGGCTGCAGAGCAATAAAGATTTACCTACTGTTCTTAAGGTAAGTGATTTGATCCCTAAATCTTAAGGCAGGCTTCAAGATAATAGTGTGACTAGTCATCTTAAAGATCAAGATATGATCTTGATATTTTTATATGCATATTTTAGATCAAACGACCCTGAATATATAGGCAAAGATATGATCTTGATGCATATTAGATAGATTAATATATAATTTTTAATTTCTGCAATGATAATAGTTATCAATTTTAAAAATATGCATGCCTCGGAGACTATTTCTCCTACAAGTTCTTCATGAAAGATAACATCTTTGCTTCTATGCAATTTTCTCTGTTCAAGATCACATAGCCTATATCCACATTCATCATTACCATAACCAAGGAAAATGCATGGGATAGTTTTGGTATCCTTTGACTTATTATCCTTAAGCACATGTATAAAAGCTTTATAACCAAAAATATATAAATGAGATTAAGAGACATTTTTACCGGTTCAAACTCTTTGAAAAATATCACCTTTCAAAGGAAATAAAGAAGATAAAAATAATCATATATATAACAATTGTCATGGCCTTGCCCCAAAATAGTTTAATTTAGGCAACTTTCTAATGAGAGTATGCATATTATGCTTTCTATGATAATACAGTTCATTCTTTCTATTGCCCCATTTTGTTGAGGAGTTAAAAGAAAGATCAATTCATGTCTAGTTTCATATGCAACATAATATTCTTTGAATATGTTATAAGTATATTCTCTCCCATTATTATTGTGTAAGAACTTTAGGAATCTACCAATTTTTCTTTCTATCATGGCTTGACACATTTGAAAATCCAAAAGATTTTATCTTTATTTTTCATGGTGTAACCCTACACGTTCGTTAATGCATCATCTATGAATGTAACAAAATATAGTGTAACCTCAATTGTCTTAACTTTCAGAGTGTAAACATTAGAATAAATTAGATCTAAAGGCTTGGTGCTTTTCTAAGAGTATTTTTAACAATGAAAGTTCTATGTTGCTTGCCAAATAAGCAATGATTATATAGGTCAATATGTATAACTTTGGGTAGAAGGTTCTTCATTGTTAAAATCTCTATGGCCCTTTTAGCTCATGTATCCAAATATTCTATGTCATAGATCTGAAGAGATGTCATTTAAAGCAGCATTCAATTCTTTTTTGAGAACCGGCATACTAGTTTTGTAAGGTGCAAAACTTTGTTCCCATGGCAATAACAATTGAACCTCTTATTAGTTTCTATCTTTTATTACCAAATAACTCTCAAAACTATTTTCATAAAAGATATCAGCTAAAATCAAATTGAATCGTAAGTCAAGAATATATCTAGCATCTTTAAGAATCGTTCCATACCCAAGACTGGTTATGGTAATAATATCTCCTTTTCTTTCAATTTTAGAAACATCTTTGTTTTTTTGTCTTTACAACTCCAAAATTACCTCATTAGAAAGTTAAGAAATAATTAATATGAGGTATAGCATAGAAGGATGCCAACATTACTATTCAATGTCACTACACTTGCCTCTTTTTTTCACTTTTTGTTCACTAGCTCCTTTCTTCTGTCCTCTTTTATATTGTAGCACTCTCTTTGCATATGACCCTTTTTGTAACAGTAGTAGCATTCAATATCTTTCTTTGGTTTAAATCTTTCTCTAAACTTCTTGTGATTTTGTGGCTTGCTACTTCTACTATATATATCTTTCTGTCACAAACACTTGAGAATAAGATATTCCCAATGATTTTCTTCTAGTTTCTTCATTCAGTAAACTTAAAGTAATTAGGCTCATGCTAACAACTCTATTTGATGCTAAGTTGCTTAGAGATACCACCAAAGTCTCTCAACTGTTTGGCGAAGAACTTAATAATAAGAGATGTTGAAATTTATCATCTAGTAACATTTTCATTGCAGCCAACTGATTATAATGCTTTTTATTTATTTAAATGCTTCATAACAGATCCACCATTCTTGTACTTTAAATTTACTAGCTTTCTTGTAAGAAAATCCTTGTTTCCTATCGTCTTCCTCTTATATAGGTCATCCAATTTGTTCCAAAAGGCTTGTGTTGATGTTTTATTAGTGACATGATAGAAAATACTATCATGTAGCTTTTTGATCCAATTTCTTTCGTTCTTCAATTCTTTCTGGATTGACTTTTCTCCTTCAATTGAGCCAAAAAGATCTTTACAATATAAGTAATCTTCTATCTTAGTTTTCCAAATCATCCAATTCTCTCATTCAAGTTAATCACACGGCCTTTAATACTCGCATCCATCTCAGTTCACACACACAGAACGAAGACAACAGCCTGGCTTTGATATCACTGTTGGGATGCTTAAAGTTTCTTTTTGATTAATATATGCAACCAAGGAATAATATACACAACTATGAAAATATAATCACGAGACATCAAGATTTAATGTGGAAAACCTTTTAACATAAAGGAAAATACCACAAAAGCCATACCAAGAAAATCTTCCACTATTTAGATCAATAATGTAGTTAAAAAAAACTTCTAGTAATACTAGAGATCATTAAAAAATTATTTGCTCCTCCAAAATAAGTAAATTTTAATAGAAGAATGGAAAAATCCCAAATTAGGATTAAAAATCACTTAAGAGAAACAAAATCAGTATCAAACCATTGAATGTAAAGAACTCTTCGCAAATAATTATCCTCTAAAATTTTACCAATTAGGATAAAAAAATATCACTTAGGAGAAATAAAATCAGTATCAAACTATTGGATGTGAAGAACACCTCACAAGCAATTATCTTCTAAAATTTTACTTTAATCAAAAATAAAATGACTTTTTAATCGAAGAAATAGATTGATGATGAAAATTTTTTTATTTTTCTTCTTTTGGCTGCATTTTATTTTGCATTCTGCTTCTTTCTTCCCTCTCTCTTTTTTTGAAAACACTTGCTGTATCAGAGGGTGGTGCAGCAAGCGCGCACCAAGCGTACAGATTGGCAGTGCACATATGCCGCCATGCATACCGAAGCCAATGGACCTTATCGTGCATCGCACATGCAGTGGCATATGCGCTTAATCAATTCGTGCGTCCGATGCGCGCTTGCTTCACCACTCTTTGGTGCAGCAAGTCTTTTTCTTTTTTTTTCCATAGGATTACTTAACTCAATTATTTTTTTTGACCGCTCGTATGAAAGTTACACCCAACCCAACATTGTTTGCAAGAAGTATGCAACCCAGTCCGCATATGCCTTCTAGGCCTATGGGCATATTCTTGTTCAAAGTTTGTGAATTCCTTAACCAAAGTCTGAGCCTAGCCCATTTTTATCACATAGATTACATTAACATTGGATCACATGTGACACAAGGTTTTGCGGTGCAGTGCAGAATAAATACACTGTGCGTGATGATTAGCACGCGATGCATGCGCGTGCTTTTCAAGAGTAAGAATATCTTTTTTTATTTTTGGCACGCGGTGGCACACATAGATAATCAATCTGCACAGCTGATGCACGCTTGCTGTGCACTAAAGTTAGAACGGTGCAGCAAGTCTTTTTCTAGATTACATAAACATTTGGATCACATGTGATGCAAGGTCTCGGCTGAGCGGAGATATCCACTTGAAGGGCTAAATAGAGATTATGCTCAGCTCTATATCAGGCCAACAAGATAGTGTTTTTTTTTTTTTTTTGTTGACAAACTGGGCTGCTTTACTGAAGGAGAAACTAAAACTAGCTGGTGTACATCGTCCCCCCAACAGATTGCTCAGCTTACAGCTGGTGAAGCACAACAAGTTGTATTCCTGAGGCAGAAGTCCTCCTCATTTGTTACTAGAAAAAAATAGAGACTATGCTAGGCAGTCATGCAAGATCATGATCATAAGCAGAAAATCTTAATTGCAGAAATTAAGTTACAGTCTGTGACAGTCTCCAGAACCTGTTTGTGGTTAATATCAAAGGTTAATCTGTGCCAAAGGCTCTTCGCTTCATTTGCTTTGTGCCCTGGTTAGAGTTCCAAAACTACCTTTTTCCAATAGGGACTTAATAATCTTGTCAAAACTTGAGCATGGACCAATGGGAGCAACCATGACAATTCCAGCTGTAAGGACAAATATTGGCCCAATGGGTTGGCCCAGGCTCATACGCATAGCAAAGCAACTCTGAGCCTAGTGAAGGCCTAATTTAATCTGCCTTGCCTTACCAAATTAATTCACAACATAATTCGCGGTTGCTTTGGAAAATCCCGGTTATCAAACAAATGATCGAGTTTAATAGTCTGAGATATGCAATGGAAACGAAGAAAAAATGACAACAATTAAAGCTTGGGATAACCGCAAGACTTCATAAAGCGTTCTAAAGCCGGACTCAAGTGAGCGTAGCATAACCAATCTGTGCCATTTATTCTCTGTTTATTATTTTAAAAGTAAAAACATAAAATTTGATGTAAAAAATATTTGAAATTATATTATTTGTTTTTATTTTTAAAGTAAAAAGTGAAATTATGTTTTTATTTTCGTATTTTAGAATTATATTTTTAGAAATCCAAATAACTTTTTAGAAAAATAAGTTTTTAAAAATGTCTTTTATGTAAAAAAATTAAAAATAACAATAATTACCAAACATTTCTACATAGTTAGAATTATAAATAATAATAATAATAGTACCTATAAAACATATCTTTGTTGTTAGAAATAATCATGACTACCAAGCATGCTTTTATCATCAAAAATGTAAAATAAAATTTTTATTTCTAATTTTTTTATTTTGAAAAGGTGATAGAATGCCAAACTTTGCCTTAGTTTGGCTACCAATTTTTAGGCTTTAGCATGATATAAAAAATGACATACCATGTTTATAATTTCTCTGCTGATGAACAACCTATGGACACCCAACCAGCTTAATTAAAAATTCCTCAATTAAGTACAAGGCCACGGTATCAGGCAAGCATCATTGCATTCCATGGACAGCTTTAAAACTGGGGTGTTATGGCCAGACCAACCCAACAATGACATTGACATCCCACAAGCGCTGTCCGGCTGCACCCACGCCAATCAACCGACCAAGAATTATCAGCTTCTCAGCGGTGGTTACTGAACTCTGGCATAGCTTTATGTAACTGGACAGATATTTCTTTAGCCACTTAAATATTTTGTATTATAATTTTTTTATTAAAAAAAATTATTATCATCCGATGGCTCAAACAGAACTGCTGCGATCATATTTCAATCAACCCTATTGATGTACAATCAACGATAGCAATCATCAGAGGGCTCCATGAGGTTATGGATGAAATTTTCTCTCTAGCGAGGGACCTGCAAGAAGTCCCAAGGCCCGAAAGTTCCGGTGAGGACCCTTCAACGGGCAAGTTAGCGACCGGAGTCACAGCTATAAGCTTAAGGAAGCTTGAGAGAAAAGCCCAGAGATGAGAATGTTCTTTGAGTGTTAAGTGTTCGTACCTTGCCAAGGGTTCCTCTTTCCCTTTTTATGGACCCCGGATCCCACTCAGGGAGCCAGCCACGTGAGGTTCCATGAAGAGAATGTCTGCTAAACTCATGGTGATTACGTGAGCTCGAAGATGGTTGGTGGGCCTGGTCCTGTCAACCAGATGGTTGGTGGGCCTAGTCTTATCGGGCGATTGTATCAGACAGTAGGTGGGCATGGTCCGATCGAGCGCGTGGGTCAGGTGGTTGGTCAGCCTGGTCCCACGTGGAGGGCCACGTATGCATCTTGGCTCGCTCGGGAGTTGATGTAGGAACTGGCGTCGCAGTTAGCATCAAGGCCGACTCCGGAGTAGGAGCAACCTTGGAGAGGCGAGGCCGTTGGGGCCGCCTTAGAGAGGCAAGGCCGCTAGGGCCGCCTTGGAGAAGCGGGGCTGCTGGAGACATCTTGGAGAGACGAGGCCGTAAGGGCTGCCTTGGAGAAGTGGGGCCGCCGCTTCTTTTGATCTTTGCCGTCAGATAGCTCTGGCCATTAGTGCTTACGTGGCATCATCAGCCACATCAGATGCCCCCTTACTCCTGAGCTTAAGTGGCCACGCCCATGTGTTCATTAACCCTTGAGCGAAAGGAGTGCAAAACTCATCATCATTATTGATTTCACGTGCCATTGATCATCGGAGGCGAGGGCGCGCTTCTCTGAGGCAAGGTCTCTTCGAATTTCACCCTTATCTAAAGAGAAGTACGAAAAGTAACGTCAATTTTGAGCATGTCGAGAAAATATCTCTCGAGGGGCAAAAACGTCGGCACCATTATAAGCCACTACTCTCGATGTCCTATCATTGGCCGCAGATCTCGCTTCCTATGCAGAACTGAGGCACCATATCTTGGGCAAAGGGGGGATTATTAACAACTAGATGTTGTCTTCAATCGCGGATGGCCATATGGCATCGCATCGGGCGGGACAATTCAAAAATTTTGTATAAAATCGCCTCGCACGCCCTTTCATGCTCCTTACGCCTTCATCATCCTTCTTATCATTTTCATCCTTAGAGTCATAAACCTACATAGTCTCGAACCTTCTGTTCTCCCTTCTCGATACCAGGTCAATTTCTTCTTGTCTTCTCCTTCCTTTTCCTTTTTCATCCATGAATCGACGTGCCATTAGGGAGGGCAAGAGGCCCGTAGTGAGTCCCCCTCCATCCTTGGAAGAGGGGGAGGAGGTCACTCTGATACAACATCGACGTCGGCCGATCGGTGGTGTCACCATCCACGATCGTCTGATGGTGGCTATCCAACCCCCACCCATAGTGTCTCCACCTAGGGTGCCACCGGCTAAGGTAGCTCCACCTAGGGTACCACCGGCTAGGGAAGCTCCACCGCCCCCAGTCCGTCCAACCCTCGTCCGATGCCACCTCTGATTTGGCAGGGCCGGAGGGATGGCCTTCACCAAGACCCCTAAGGAGGTAGAGGACCTTAGAGTTAGGTATCGGGTTCCCAGCACCATTCGCCTGTCTGCCCCTGGACCCAAGGATAGGGTGAACCCTGACCAGTCCGATCGGGTAGCCCTGTACGAGGAGTTCTTCAAGTGTGAGCTCCGCCTCCCTCTTCACGCATTTATCCTCAACCTACTAGATAGTTATGAGCTTGTCCCGGGATAGTTGACTCCGAACTCGGTTTGGATCATCTGCGCTTTTGTAGTTCTCTGTTACTTCCATGGCTCGGATGCTAGGATTTTCCTATTCCGAGCCTTCTATAAACTCCACCACCACAGTGAAGACGGTTGGTGGATTTTTACCTCTAGGCCCCGAAGGACTCTGCCACTTAGCCTCCCCTCCAAAGTCAAAGGATGGAAATCCTGTTTCCTTTTTGCCCATATGGATGGAGTAAGGATGAGTTGAAGGAATCCCGACGTCGGCCCCAACAAAAACTCCATCGTGGACGAGAGGGACTTAGAGCTCTCTGACCACCTAACATCCTTCAAAATCCCCTCCTGCAAGGAGTTGTTGGCAGAGGCCAACCTCTATGAGGCTGGCCTAGCACTGGCGGTCGGTGAGCACGAGATCTCACCCTCCTCATCCTCTTAGTGTCAGTTTCTGTTGGGGAGATTGTTGAGAAATTGTTGCCCCAATCTTATTGATTTTGATGATTACCAAAAGCCATGAGTATATTAAAAGATGCAATGAATTTATTTACATGAGCAATGAATTTATGAGTATGTTAAGTATGAAGTTAATCAATTTGAAAGTAACTTCAAGCTCCATGTTTAAGCTTTCAAAAAGAAATTTTTATACTTCATATCTCAATCAATGAGTTTTTGGAACATTTCTTGAATTGATTCCTAATGACAATTTTATTGTATTCAAGTCAAAAATCGATTTAAAATTAATCTGGAATGAATTTCAAAGTCAATCAGAAAATTCTCTGATTTTTGATACGTTCCGGAGCCGATTCTAGAGTTTCAGAGTCGACTCCACTCAGTATACAGAGATGTCTGTTTGTCTCGAGTCGACCCATGTGATTTCTCGAGTCGACCCCCGATTTTGTCGAGCCGACTCCATGACTGTGTGAGTCGACTCCGCTTAGACACCAGAGAATTATTTTTCTGAGCACTTCTCGAGTCGACCCCTTGCTTTTCATGAGTCGACCCCCGACTGTCAGGAGTCGACACCTTATTTTCGTTGAGTCGACCCTTTAACTTTCTGAATATTTCTATTTTTGGTATCGCGTCTTCGAGCTGACTCGCCTAAAGCTGGAGCCGACTCCAACAAATCTGGGCATGATTTTTCTGAATGCCAACTCAGCGTCAACGGTAAGATTTTTCAATAACGGCTAGATTTCTTTGTGTCTAACGACTATATTTTCGCAGAGTCTATAAATAGAGAGGCCGTTTTCAAATCAAGTAAGAGAGATATACAAATCAAGAGAGAAAAAGAAAAATCTTTCAGAAAAAGAGAAAAACAGAGCGTCATTTGAAAAATCCGAGATTCAAAAATAGAGTGAAAGAAAAGGTGTGAAATCAAAGGAGACTTCATCTGTGCTCAAGTTCATCAATCCAAGAAAAGTCTAGAAGAAAATCCAAGAGCCATTCAAGAGAAAATCAAGAGATTTTCAACATTCAAAGAAAGGAAGAAAAAGCTCAAATCAACTCCAACATTCAATCCGTGAAGAATCTGAGCTGAGGCCCGATTCCACACTTCAAAGGAGTTGAGGAAGAGAAGAAAAGAAGAAAAGCCTGCACTCAAATCAAATCTAAACAGGCTCTTCTAAACCTTGCTTTTATTTTGAAATATCTGCTCTAAAGGAGCTGTTTTGTATTAAACTTACATTTTATCTTGTGGTTTACTAATTCAATCAGAGGGTTGAATTAGTGGAGGTTGTACACCTCTTCACAAGCTAAGGTTAGCTTGTGTGTTGGGTTTTGTGCTGGTAAGCCCGTGTAAAACCGGCTGGGTTCGTTGTGATCCCGAGAAAACAACAAGTTTGGGTTGTAAGCTTGTAAAACAACTCGACTGTAATCGAGGATTATAGTGTGGACCCAAGTGGAGCTTGGGAGTGGACGTAGGTGTTGGATACACCGAACCACTATAAAATTTCTGTGTTTGCCGTGCTTATTTATCTCTCTCTTGCTATCGTGCTTTAACTTGAATTAATTGTTTACATCCTCTCATCAATAGTTTAAATTACTTTAAAAGGCTTAATTTTTAAAAGAACCCAATTCACCCCCCCCTCTTGGGTTGCCATCTGGGCCAACAATTGGTATCAGAGCTTGTGCTCATTTGTTTTTGATTGATCACACGATCAAGAGCGAAAGATCCAAATGGCAACACAAGCCAGCTCAAGTTTTGCTGAGGGTCATTCCACAAATAGACCACCCTTATTTAATGGTTCCAACTATTCATATTGGAAAGCAAGAATGAGGATATTCATTCAAGCTTCTGATTATGAATTATGGAGTGTCATAATTAATGGACCTAGTACACCCACACACTTAGTTGATGGTTCTATAGTTCCTAAGCCCGAAAGGGATTGGAATGAAAATGATAGGAAGATGGCTCAGCTTAATGCAAAAGCCATGAATGTTTTATATTGTTCTCTTGATGCTAATGAATTTAATCGTATCTCTACCTGTAATTCCGCTAAAGAGATATGGGATAGATTAGAGGTTACCCATGAGGGAACCAACCAAGTTAAAGAATCTAAGATTAATATACTTGTGCATAAATATGAATTATTTAGCATGGAACAATCTGAAACCATAACATGCATGTATACTAGATTTACTGATATTGTTAATGGTTTGAAGAGTCTTGGAAAAACCTATACTAATGCTGAATTGGTTCGCAAAATTCTTAGGTCATTACCAAGATCATGGGAAGCCAAAATGACAGCCATTCAAGAAGCCAAAGACCTAAACACTCTACCTTTGGAAGAGCTTCTTGGATCTCTTATGACCCATGAATTGACAATGAAGCAACATGTGGAGGAGGACAACAAAAAGAAAAAGACAATTGCCCTCAAGGCTGCAAAAGTTGAAGATAGCAGCAGCGATGATGAGGATGATGATGAAGACACAGCTCTTCTAGCAAGAAAGTTTAAAAAATTCATGAGGAGAAAGAAACCCTTCCACAAAAGAAAATTTGGAAATAAGATGGAAGGAGAAAAGGAAAAAGATAAGGACAAGGACAAAGAGAAAGACCCCTTGATCTGTTATGAATGTAAGAAACCGGGGCATTATAGATATGACTGTCCGCAATTGAAAAAGACTTTCAAGAAAAAGAAGATATGTTGCAACTTGGAGCGACAGTGATGAATCTTCTTCCGAAGAAGAAGAACAAAAAGAGGTTGCCAACATTTGTTTTATGGCGAATGACAACGAGGTAAGTACTGAAAACCCTGTGATGATTTTGCTTTCGATGAATTATTTGAAGCCTTCAATGAACTTGTAGATGATTTTAAGATTTTGAAAAAGAAATATAAATCTCTGAAAACTGAAAACATAAACTTAATTAAAGAGAAAAATGAAGTGATGCTTGCAATTAAAAATTCAAAAGAAAAAGGGAAATATTTCTTAAAGAAAAGAATGATTTTACTCATGAAATTAATACACTAAAATCTGAAAATGAAAATCTGACAAAAGATTTGAAAAAGCAAATGCAAACTCTATCTTTGGAAAATGAACAGCACATTGTAGAAAATGAATCTCTAAAGAAAGAAGTTAAAAAATACAAAGATATTGTTGATAAATTCACTTTAAGTTCACTAAACTAAACATGATTTTAGATAGTCAAAAAGCAGTTTTTGACAAGGCTGGATTAGGATATAATACATCAAGAAAACAAAAATCTTTGAAAAACATTTTTGTACGTGCTAGCCAAAGTAACATCACTTGTTTTAAATGTAATTTAAAAGGGCATAAATCATTTGAATGTAATTTACAAAAACCAAATAAGAATTTAAATTTTAAAGGGAAGAAAATATGGGTTCCGAAAGGAACAATATTTGTTGCTACTAACCATGAAGGACCCAAGAAAGCTTGGGTACCTAAACATAAAGTTTGATTTCATTGCAGGAATGTCTTGTGGCCAAGAGATCAAAGAGAAAGTGGTATCTTGATAGTGGCTGCTCAAGACATATGACGGGTGACAAAGAAGAATTCATCACCCTTGAAGAAAAGAAAGGAGGAGTTGTTACGTTTGGTGATAATGGTAAAGGTCAGATTATGGGCCTTGGTAAAATCCGTATAACTCCATCCACTTTATAGATAATGTACTTTATGTTGATGGTTTGAAGCATAACTTAATTAGTATAAGCCAATTGTGCGATAAAGATTTTAAAGTATCATTTGAAACCTCTTTCTGCACAGTGTCTAATTCCATTGATAATAGCATTGTATTTACTGGTTATAGACATGGCAATGTTTACTTGGTTGATCTAGACAAATTATCTATGAGTGATCATTGCTTAATTGCTGATAATGCTAATATGAATGAAATTGGATGGTTATGGCATCGTAGATTAGGTCATGCAAGCACACACCTAATTTCAAAACTAATTAAAATGGACTTAGTTAAAGGGCTACCTAAAATAGATTTTGAAAACAACAAAATATGTGATGCATGTCAATTTGGAAAACAAACAAGAAGTTCTTTCAAATCTAAAAATGTTGTTTCAACTTCTAGGCCATTAGAGCTACTTCACATGGACCTTTTTGGACCAACTAGAACCACAAGTCTAGGAGGAAAGAAATATGGTCTTGTGATTGTAGATGATTACTCTAGATACACTTGGGTATTGTTTTTAGCTCACAAAGATGAGACTTTCTCGATATTCCTGAAATTCTTTAAGAAAGTCACAAATGAGAAAAACACTACCATAGTGTCTCTAAGAAGTGATCATGGAACTGAATTTGAAAATCACTATTTGAAAATTTTTGTGCTGAAAATGGTATTAATCATAATTTTTCTGCACCTAGGACCCCACAACAAAATGGTGTTGTAGAAAGGAAAAATAGGACTTTAGAAGACATGGCCCGTACCATGCTATGTGAAAGCAACCTACCAAAGTATTTTTGGGCGGAAGCTATAAACACGGCATGTTACATTTTAAATAGAGCCCTAATAAGACCAATACTTAAGAAAACACCTTATGAACTATGGCAAAACAGAAAACCTAATATTAGATATTTTCATGCATTTGGTTGTAAATGCTTTGTTCATAATAATGGTAAAAATAATTTAGGCAAATTTGATGCTAAATCTGATGAAGGAATATTCTTAGGATATTCAACAACTAGTAAAGCATATAGAGTATTTAACAAGAAAACTTAGTTGTTGAAGAATCCATTCATGTAGTTTTTGATGAATCTTTAGCAACTCGTTCCGAAAAGTTTGATGATGAGGAAGATACAAACATAATTGAGAAAGATCTTGAAAAATTAAATATTGATGTATCTTCAGATCATGAGCAAGAAGCTAAAGATAATGATTCACCTAAGGATGATGATACTAACACTAATCATAATGATATGGATCTTCCTAGAGATTGGAGATACGCTTATAGTCACCCTAAGGAATTGATTATAGGTGATCCATCTCAAGGAATAAGAACTAGATCATCTATGAGAAATATTAGTAATCATCTTGCATTTGTATCACAAATTGAACCTAAAACTATTGAAGAAGCTGAAAAAGATAATAATTGGATGTTAGCAATGCAAGAAGAATTAAATCAATTTACTAGAAATAATGTATGGACATTAGTAGAAAGACCTAAAGATCATTCTGTTATAGGATCAAAATGGGTATTTAGAAATAAACTAGATGAAAATGGCATAGTAATTAGAAACAAAGCTAGATTAGTTGCAAAAGGATATAATCAAGAAGAAGGTATTGATTTTGATGAAACCTTTGCACCAGTAGCTAGATTAGAAGCCATTAGACTATTACTTGCATTTGCATGTCACATGAATTTCAACTTATTTCAAATGGATGTAAAAAGTGCTTTTCTAAATGGATTTATAAATGAAGAAGTGTATGTAGAACAACCACCAGGTTTTGAAGATCATGAATTTTCAAATCACGTTTTTAAATTGCACAAAGCATTATATGGTTTGAAACAAGCACCTAGAGCATGGTATGATAGATTAAGTAAATTCTTAATTGAAAATGATTTTATAAGAGGAAATGTAGATAAAACATTATTTTTGAAAAGAAAAAGTAAAGATTTATTAGTAGTTCAAATATATGTTGATGATATTATTTTTGGTGCTACTAACAATCTTCTATGTCAAGAATTTGCTAAGTTAATGCAGGGTGAGTTTGAAATGAGCATGATGGGAGAACTCAACTTCTTCCTTGGACTCCAAATCAAACAAGAAAAGGAAGGGATTTTCATCAACCAAACCAAGTACACAAAGGAACTACTCAAAAAGTTTGGTATGGATTCAATGAAACCCCTTGGAACTCCAATGAGTCCTTCATGCAAATTAGACAAAGATGAGGAAGGTAAGAAAGTTGATCAGAAGTACTATCGAGGTATAATCGGATCCCTACTCTACTTAACTGCAAGTAGACCTGATATAATGTTCTCTGTTTGTCTATGTGCTAGATTTCAATCAGAACCTAAAGAATCTCACTTAATTGCTGTTAAAAGAATACTAAGATACTTAATGGAACAAAAAATGTAGGCTTATGGTATTCTAGAGACTCAACATTGAACTTAATTGCATATTCTGATTCTGATTATGCTGGATGTAAGTTAGATAGGAAAAGCACAAGTGGTGCATGCCAATTCTTAGGAAGTAACTTAATCTCATGGTTTAGCAAAAAGCAAAATTCAGTTGCATTATCAACTACTGAAGCTGAATATGTTGCAGCTGGAAGTTGCTGTGCTCAAATCCTATGGATTAAGCGACAACTTGAAGACTATGGTATCACACTTGACAAAACACCTATAAAATGTGACAACACAAGTGCAATTAATCTAACAAAAAATCCAATTCAATTCTAGAACAAAACACATAGAAATTAGATATCATTTTATTAGAGAACATGTAACGAATGGAGAAATATGTCTTGATTATGTTAATACTGAAGATCAATTAGCTGATATATTTACAAAACCCTTGAGTGAAGAAAGATTCTGTTATCTTAGAGGAGAGTTAGGGATTTGTGATCCATTAGAATGATTTGAAACCCCTAAGAAAAATTATCTAGAACTCTTCTACTCTTTGATCTTTAAGGAAATCTTATCTAGAATTCATATCTAATTGATCTATTAAAATCCAATGATTTTTTATCAATTTTTATGATCAATATCCGGACACATTTCAGATTCTCTGAAACTTTGTGTTTTTGCTCTGAAATGGTCTCGGAGCCGACTCGGTCAGTATCGGAGTCGACTCCATGTTTCTGCTGAAACTCTGGAGCCGACCCCATCTCTGTGCGAGTCGACTCCACTTCGGGATAAATTTCTGTGACTACCCGGAGTCGACCCCACACTTTGCGGGAGCCGACTCGAAGTGGTCCCAGGTCGATTTATCTAGGGCAGAGTCGACTCCTCGCTCACTTCTATCATCTCAAATCATTCAAATACTCTCTCCAAAATTTTTCCTAACCTACCAAATCCTTAGAAATCCTTGATTAACCTTTCCACTAGATCAAATGGCTCCTAAAACCCGTGGTTCTAGCCTTGGAGCGGCCGGGATGAAAAGGAAGAAGGCGGTGAAGAAGACTGTGAGGCGTCCCGCTCGCGAACCCTCTCCGAGCATGGATTCCACCTCATCCTCTTCAACTCCGAGTGCTTCTCCTACTACGGCCACATCTCAGGTAGACCGTCTTGCCGATAGAGTGATTACAACGGGAGAAAGGTTGATTTTGAATTATTTGAGGCAGAAGGTTTTCTTGTGGGGAGGCAGTTAATTGAAATGGGATGGGAGAAGATATGTTCCTTAGATTGTCCAACCTACCCAGCCCTAGTTAAAGAATTTTATAAAAATCTGTCAAGAGGAGACAATGGATTAGTCAGCATCATTAGAGGAAATAGAATAAATGTGACAGTGGATTTACTCTCAAGACTGTTGGAACTTCCAGTGTCTGGTACTTCTACTTTTTCATCTGATGATAGGAGCCCAGCTCTATCAAGATTGCTTAATAAAGAAATTGTTGGTTTTGAAGAAGTCCATGCAAATCAACTGTCCTTGGAATTAAGACTTCTCCATAACATTTGTAGTAGGATTCTATTCCCTAAGATTGGGAGATTTGATTATGTTTCTGAGAGAGATATCTTTGTAATGGATGCTATAGTGACTGGAAGACCTATCAATCTTCCGAGCATGATAATATGGTACATTGCTGACTGTGGGAGCAAGAGGAAATCTAGTCTACCCTATGGCATGATATTAACTAAGATCTTTCAAAGCCAAGGGATAATCATTTCCGATAGTGAGCCAATGAGAAATTTAAGACACACTGATTACTATAGTTTGGCCACTATTCATAGAATGGGATTTGTGAAGAAGGATGGCAGATGGGAAAGGAAAAGTATGTTGGAAGATAGAGCCGCTGATATTGAGGCACCTGGACCATCAGTTAGACATTCATCTCCTGTACCTCCTAGCTCTTCTGTTCTATTCCGGCCCCTTCTCCTGCTCCGATGGTTGATCAGTCATCTTCTTCATCTGTCGGTTTTTCAGATCTTCAGTTAATGCAGCTCAAGAGTCTTCTTGATGATCAGGAGGATAAATTGAAGACAGAGTTTGACAACAAATTCATGAATCTTAAAGAAACTCTTTATTCATTAGATGATCGGATCACCAAGATTGAATCTACTCTTAGCTCCTCTACTGAGTCTTTAAGTGGTGATCTAAAGAATATTTTTGAAGAACTTAAAGACATTTGTGGAGATGGTGAGACCTATGCAAAGTGCAATGCTGAACTTCAAGACAAGATTTTAACTGCTTGTACTTTTGTAGATGAAAGACTGAAAGATTATGTTAAGATTCAAACTGACGGAATGAAGAACATTATAGATCACTTAACAAGGATTGTAAGGACACATTTTTGATGTAATAAATGTTTAGTCTTTGCAATGTAATGAAATTTATATTATGTTTTACATTTTGATACAATGATGTAATAAAAATCAGTTTTGATGTTCAATGTAGTCTGAGTTTGAATGTACTTCTCCTATTATCAATGAATCTCAGTTCTTGTTAAACATATCTTAAATCATGAATGTGATTATGTTAATGCTTCTCTACCTTTTTGTTGATAACAAAAAAGGGAAGAGTTTTATATACATAACTGTATATGCATGGGAGAAATTAAACGAATGTTATTATATGCGTATAATAAATAATTGAATGAGATAAAAGGAAGTAATAATTAAACATTACACATACAGTGAATGAATGAAAAAGCAATTCAGATGAAAAGGTTGAATTTTGACATTAAACTGTGTATAAGCTTAAATGGAATGAATGGAATATTTATTTGAGTTTCATAGGGGGAGCTACCTCATTCAGGGGAGCCTAACTATGAAAATAAAATAAATTCTTTAATTAATCATGCATATACTCAATGTTTTTGTCATCATCAAAAAGGGGGAGATTGTTGGAGATTGTTGAGAAATTGTTGCCCCAATCTTATTGATTTTGATGATTACCAAAAGCCATGAGTATATTAAAAGATGCAATGAATTTATTTACATGAGCAATGAATTTATGAGTATGTTAAGTATGACTTAATCAATTTGAAAGTAACTTCAAGCTCCATGTTTAAGCTTTCAAAAAGAAATTTTTATACTTCATATCTCAATCAATGAGTTTTTGGAACATTTCTTGAATTGATTCCTAATGACAATTTTATTGTATTCAAGTCAAAAATCGATTTAAAATTAATCTGGAATGAATTTCAAAGTCAATCAGAAAATTCTCTGATTTTTGATACGTTCCGGAGCCGACTCTAGAGTTTCAGAGTCGACTCCACTCAGTATACAGAGATGTCTGTTTGTCTCGAGTCGACCCATGTGATTTCTCGAGTCGACCCCCGATTTTGTCGAGCCGACTCCATGACTGTGTGAGTCGACTCTGCTCAGACACCAGAGAATTGTTTTTCTGAGCACTTCTCGAGTCGACCCCTTGCTTTTCATGAGTCGACCCCCGACTGTCAGGAGTCGACACCTTATTTTCGTTGAGTCGACCCTTTAACTTTCTGAATATTTCTATTTTTGGTATCGCGTCTTCGAGCCGACTCGCCTAAAGCTGGAGCCGACTCCAACAAATCTGGGCGTGATTTTTCTGAATGCCAACTCAGCGTCAACGGTAAGATTTTTCAATAACGGCTAGATTTCTTTGTGTCTAATGACTATATTTTCGCAGAGTCTATAAATAGAGAGGTCGTTTTCAAATCAAGTAAGAGAGATATACAAATCAAGAGAGAAAAAGAAAAATCTTTCAGAAAAAGAAGAAAAACATAGCGTCATTTGAAAAATCCAAGATTCAAAAATAGAGTGAAAGAAAAGGTGTGAAATCAAAGGAGACTTCATCTGTGCTCAAGATTCATCAATCCAAGAAAAGTCTAGAACAAAATCCAAGAGCCATTCAAGAGCAAATCAAGAGATTTTCAACATTCAAAGAAAGGAAGAAAAAGCTCAAATCAACTCCAACATTCAATCTGTGAAGAATCTGAGCTGAGGCCCGATTCCACACTTCAAAGGAGTTGAAGAAGAGAAGAAAAGAAGAAAAGCCTGCACTCAAATCAAATCTAAACAGGCTCTTCTAAACCTTGCTTTTATTTTGAAATATCTGCTCTAAAGGAGTTGTTTTGTATTAAACTTACATTTTTATCTTGTGGTTTACTAATTCAATCAGAGGGTTGAATTAGTGGAGGTTGTACACCTCTTCACAAGCTAAGGTTAGCTTGTGTGTTGGGTTTTGTGCTGGTAAGCCCGTGTAAAACTGGCTGGGTTCGTTGTGATCCCGAGAAAACAACAAGTTTGGGTTGTAAGCTTGTAAAACAACTCGACTGTAATCGAGGAGATTATAGTGTGGACCCAAGTGGAGCTTGGGAGTGGACGTAGGTGTTGGATACACCGAACCACTATAAAATTTCTGTGTTTGTCGTGCTTATTTATCTCTCTCTCTGCTATCGTGCTTTAACTTGAATTAATTGTTTACATCCTCTCATCAATAGTTTAAATTACTTTAAAAGGCTTAATTTTTAAAAGAACCCAATTCACCCCCCCCCCCCTCTTGGGTTGCCATCTGGGCCAACAGTTTCCTTTCTTTTAACCTCTAGTTACTTACGCAACGATGAAGTTGCCGGCCGAACGATTGAAGGCCGGAGCTCGAAGGAGGAGGGAAGAGGTTGGCAAGGTGGTGAGGCCGGCCAAAAAGCCTCGACGGAAGGCCCAGGGCGAGCCAGCCCAAGCTTTTGTGGCTCCTATGGATACCGCTCCTGTGGAGGAGCCGAGGAAGAGCATCTCGGTCGAGGTGCCAGTGAGAGGAGATGTCCCCGCCATGGCTGAGGCAGGACCAGAGAGAAGGGGCCAGCCGGTCCAGGCAAAAGAGGCCAAGGACCGACCTTCGGATCCCGCCGAGCTGCTGGAGGTGGTCGACCAGGAGGCCGAGGATGAACCTCCAGTCCCCATTGAGCCAGTGGAGACGGCTAACTTGGGGGCTGAGGGCAGACACCCGGCCCCTACTGAGCCGGGGGCAGGAGGGATTGCTCCAAGGGCCGAAGATAAAGAGACACCAGCGAATAAAGGTGGGGCTGAGCCGACGACCCCGCTATCATCGCCCAGTCAGGGGTCCAGTGCTGAGGAACCATGGCGGCCACCAAGGTTCTCGGCCATGGATAGTGGGCGATTGGCAGAGCGCCTACTAGAAAGGGTCCACCTTCTGAGGTTTCGCAAGCAGCTAAATCGCGAACCCATCGCCAAGATCTTTGACGCGACAAACATGTCGGTGCTCCAGGTAATGCTCCTTTGTGCCATTCCTCTTTATGTCGGTTTGGACTAAGCTTTGACTAACTCATTGACTTTTGCAGATGGCCAATGATGTCCTTACCCTCCAGAGTGCCAGGATCCGGACTGTCGATGCGGCCGCACACTCATGGAAGCGGGTGGCTGCCTACCAAGCATGGGAAGCGGACCTGGCCGACAAGCTTCAGGCCGCCGAGGCTGCTTGCGGTGACTTGGAGACCCGGTTTAGGGAGGCCATAGGAATGGTGGCGGCCGAGGCCAAGCTAGGGAAGGCTATGGCGAGGCTGGGGCTGGCTGAAGGGAAGGTGGAAGAGCTGATCCGAAGGCTGAGCGATGCCGAGGAGCGGGTTGAGACGACTGAGGCCGACGGTCGTTCCACCGAGGAGAGGGCCACCATGGCGGAGTCGGACGCTTGGGAGGCCGAAGAGAGAAGGGCTGATGCCGAGGCCTGAGCTCAGGAGGCCGAGACCCGGGCTCAGAATGTCGTCAAATTGTACAGAAGTTCCTTGGCATTCGACATGGAGATAGAGGAGCCGGGTCTCAACGCCTACTTCTAGGGCTTCGAGCATTGCAAGGAGAAGGTCCCTCAGATCTTTGGGCTCGACGACCTCGACAGCATCAGACCTGATAACTCGAAAGAGGAGGTGTCGGATGAGGATGACACCGAAAGCAGACCGAGGCCCGCCGAACCATAGATCCTTAGGCCCTTTATCTACTTTTCTTTTTCTTTTTGATTGCAACTGAACTTGAATCAGCTTTTTGTATTCCATCTGAATCATTAATGAAATAGAGAAATTTATGCCTAAGCATGTACTTAGCTCTTGTAATGGCTTCATTTCTCTGTAACGGTGTGTCGATCCTGATCTTTAGGCTCGATAGCAAGCACCAGCAGTTCTCACGATGGTCTGGCTAGGATTTGTACAGACTCGTGGCATTGGCCGAGTCTTTAGTCCCTTAGGCATTTTTCGAAATGACTGTGGGGTGCCGATATCGGCTAAGGCGCACTTAGGCAAGCTTAAGAGTTCTTTAACACCGCCTCGTAGGCATCTCCATGCTGAACCGAGTGGTGACCTGTTACTCACGAGGCCGTCGAGCTCCTTTAGAACCATCTTGGGGGTTTCGTGCACCGACCCGAGGAGCGAATCGAATAGGATCGAAACTGTTAGGATCTTGAACCACCTCGGGGGCATCTCAACGCCGGATCGAGTAGTGACCCGCTAGTCACGAGGCCGTCGAACTTCTTTAGAACTGCCTCGATGGTTTTGTGTGCTGGCCCGAGGGGCGACTCAAACAGGATCAAAAATGTCAGGTTCTTGAACCGCCTTGGGGGCATCTTCATGCCGGACCAAGTGGTGACCCCTAGTCACGAGACCGTCGAGCTCCTTTAGAACTGCGTTGGGGGTTTCGTGTGCCGACCCAAAGGGCGACTCGAACGGGATCAAAACTATCGGGGTCTTGAACCGCCATGGGAGCATCTCTATGCTGGGATTAGAACTGTCAAGGTCTTGAACCGCCTGGGGGGCATCTCCATGCCAGACCAAGGGGTGACCCATTAGTCACAAGACCACCCAGCTCCTTTAGAACCATCTTGGGGGTTACGTGCGCTGGCTCGAATGGGATCAAAACTATCAGAGTCTTGAACCGCCTCGGGGGCATCTCCACACCAGACTGAGTGGTGACCCGCTAGTCGTGAGGTCGCCGAGCTACTTTAGAAACGTCTCGTGGGTTTCATATGCTGGCCTGAGGGATGACTCAAACGGGATCAAAACTGTCAGAGTCTTGAACTGTCTCGGGGTCATCTTTATGCCAGACCGAGTGGTGACCCGCTAGTCACGAGGCCATTGAGCTTCTTTAGAACCATCTCGAAGGTTTCGTGTGCCAGCCTGAGGGGTGACTCGAACGGGATCAGAACTGTCAAGGTCTTGAACCGCCTCAAGGGCATCTCTACGACGGATTGAGTGGTGATCTGTTAGTCGTGAGGCCGTCGAACTCCTTTAGAACTACCTCGGAGGTTTTATGTACCGGTCCAAGCGGCGACTCGAACGGGATTGAAATTGTCGGGGTCTTGAACTGCCACAGGGGCGTCTCCACACCGGACCGAGTGGTGACCCATTAGTCACAAGGCCGCCGAGCTCCTTTAGAACCACCTCAAAGGTTTCGTATGCCGGCTCAAGGGGCGACTCGAACGGGATCAAATCTGTCGGGGATTGAGTGGTGACCCGCTAGTCACGAGGCTGCCGAGCTTCTTTATAACTGCCTCAAGGGTTTCGTGTGCCATCCCGAGAGGCGACTCAAACTGGATCGAAACTGTCGGGGTCTTGAACCGCCTCAAGGCCATCTCGACATCGGACCAAGTGGTGACCCGCTAGTCACGAGGCCGTCGAGCTCTTTTAGAACCATCTCAAAGGTTTCGTGTGCCGGCCCGAGGGGCGACTCGAACAAGATCGGAATTGTCGGGGTCTTGAACCACCTCAGGAGCATCTCCATGCCGGACCGAGTGGTGACCCGCTAGTCGCGAAGCCATCGAGCTCCTTTAGAACATCCTCAGGGGTTTCGTATGCCGACCCGAGGGGTGACTCGAACGGGATCGAAATTGTTGGGGTCTTGAACTGCTTCGGAGGCATCTTCATGCCGGACCGAGTGGTGACCCGTTAGTCGTGAGGCCACTGAGCTCCTTTAGAATCAGTAAGTCCTTAGCTTCGAAGACAAGTCAGACATGACATTTGAAATTCCTTTTATTATCATCAGGTGAGGGAGTACATCATTGATAATATTGGCGAAGTTGTCCGCATTTCAGGTACGAGTTCTAAGCCCCAGAAGATGGTCTAATTTGTAACCTCGGCTTCTCCGTTGGTCTACGGATGGCCGACAGAGGTGAATTGGTGGCAGTTGTTCAGCTCAGTGCAGAACGTCTTAAATGTAGCATTGTCAAACTGCCAGCCGTTGTCGGTGATAATGGTGTGGGGTAGCTCGAATCGATATATAATGAACTTCTAGAAGAAAGATTTGACCTTGCTCTCGGTAATCTTAGCCAGCGCCTCAACTTCAACCCATTTGGTGAAGTAGTCAATAGCGATGAGTAGGAACTTTTGCTGACACGAAGCCAGGGGAAACAGTCCAAGGATGTGTGTGTCGTTGGCAGCCGTCACACTTTCGGACCAACTCGGCGGCATCCTCCCTCATGGTAAGCCAGTAATATCCTTGGCGAAGAGCTTTATGCACTAGTGACCTGCCCCCCATGTGGACTCCGCATATGCCTCTATGTATCTCTTTGATGTAATCGGTATCTGGAGGACCAACACACTTAAAGAGGGGATAGGAGAAAGACCTTTTATATAGTCGTCCATCCAGCAATGTGAACTTGGAGGCTCTCCACTTGAGCAGTTTGGCCTCCTCGTGATTGGTGGGGAGAGTGTCATCTGTGAGGTAGTGAATGTAGGCATCTATCCACGTCGGCTCCTGTATGATCGGAAGGACTTCTTCCTTGTCTTTGATGCTAGGTTTCTCTAAATGTTCGATGTAGGTACTCCCCAGAACATTGTCCGCCGAGGTGGCCAGATGGGAAAGGGCGTCGGCCTTAGCGTTCTCACTCCAGGGAATATAGCTAATGCAGAAATATGTCAGCGAGGAAATCAGGAGTCGAACCTTTTTCAAGTATTGGGACATGATGGGATCTCGCGCCTTGTACTCCTCGTTGATTTGTTTAGAGATGAGTTGGGAGTCGGTGAAGGCTTTGAGATGCTTCACCCCGAGCTTCTGGGTGAGTCTTATCCCCGCCAGCACAGCTTCGTACTCGGCCTGATTGTTTGTAGCTTTGAAGAGGAGCCGAGGGCATATTCCACCCTCTCGCCCTCCGGGCTCGCTAGGATTAGACCAGCTTTACTTCCATGGGAGTTTGAGGTGCCGTCCATGTGGAGGATCCAGGTTTTCTCCACCTCCTTGAACTCAGCATCTGGTTGCATCATTAGGGGTTCTTTTGCTTGCTCCTTGGTCCAAGTACACTCGACTAAGAAATTGGTCAAGACTAGGGACTTTAGAGCCAGCCTTGATTAAAATGAGAGGTCGAACTCTCCCAACTTGATAGCCCATTTGGCCAACCAGCCCGAGGTGTTAGGATGAGCCAGAATAGCTTTAAGGGGTTGGTCCTTGAGCACCACGATTGGATGAGCTTGGAAATATGGCCTAAGACGCTAAGCAGAGATGATTAGAGCAAAAATGATTTTCTCTGTTTTGGAGTACCTGGCATCATGGAGTACTTTGCTCATATAGTAGATGGGCTTCTGGGTTCCATCAATGTCAAGGCATGCTAGGACAGAGCTGACAACCTCCGAAAAGGTGGCGAGGTAGAGAAAAAGACTTTCCCCATCTTTTGGCTTTGACAGCAGCGGCGGGGTGGATAGAAACTCTTTTAGTTCTTCGAAGGCTCTTTAGCAGTTTTTGTCCACTTGAAACCATTCACCTTGCGCAAGGCTCTGAAGAAGAGCAGACATCTCTCGGCTGACTTGGAGAGGAAACGGCCTAGGACCTCCATCCTTCTGGTGAGCCGCTACACTTCTTTCTTATTAGTCGACAGCCTCATATCAAGGATGGCACTGATCTTTTCTGGGTTTGCCTCAATCCCTCACTGTGTCACCATGAAGCCTAAGAACTTTCCAGCCGTGACCCCAAAGGTGCATTTTTTTGGGTTCAGCTTCACTTGGTAACGGTGGAGGTTGTTGAAGGTCTCCTCAAGATCTGAAACATGATCGGAGATGCAGACGCTCTTTGTCAGCATGTCATCTACGTATACTTTCATATTTTGTCCGATTTGGTCTTTGAAGACCTTATTCATCAGTCTCTGATAGGTGGCCCCTGCATTCTTCAAGCCAAAGGGCATTATCTTGTAGCAGTATATGCCTTTCTCAGTCACGAAGGAAGTATGTTCTTCATCATCCGGATCCATCTTTATTTGGTTGTATCCAGAGAAGGTATCCATAAAGCTGAGGAGTTCATGATCGGATGTGGAATCCACCAACGGGTTAATCGAGGCAATGGGAAGCTGTCCTTTGGGCATGCCTTATTGAGGTCAGTGAAGTTGATACAGGTCCTCCAGTTCCCATTCGCCTTGCGGACCTTCACCACATTGGCTAACCAATCCAAGTAGTGTGCTTCCCGAAAGTGGCCGGCTGCGAGCAACTTTACTTCCTCATCAATGGCTCTCTATCTTTCAGGGGCAAAACTCCTCTTTCTTTGGCGAATCGGGCAATGCTTTGGGTCGATATTTAGCCTATGGGTGATCACCTTCGATGGTATGCCAAGTATATCCAACGCCGACCAAGCAAAGATGTCTGAGTTGGCCCGCAAGAAGGCTAGGAGACGATCCCTATCCTTCGCAAGAAGAAGTTCACCGATCCGCATTGTTCTCATCGAGTCGTCCCCTAGTGGAAAAGTCAGCAGCCGCTCAACCGGCTCTCCTCCCTTGCCAGGCTCCCTGGAATCGGGTACCACTGGGGCCGGCGTGGCCGCCGCCTTCTCAAGCCTTGAAGCCATGTGATAGCATGGCAAGACTGGGCTTATCTCCTCCCACATCTCTCCGATCCCATTACTGGTTGGAAACCTAACGAGCAACCGCTTGGTGGAGATAACAGTGTCAAGGAGATTTAAGCAGGGTCAGCCAAGAATGGCATTATATGCCAAGGGTACTCGGATGATCAAGAACTTTATGAAGATCGTGCTTTGACATGGCAATGTTTTGACCATAACTGGGAGGGTAATCTCACTTTCCATCCTCACCAAGTCTCCTATGAAACCGACCAAAGGCGTCGCCACTGATTGAAGGGAGCTGAGAAACAAGTTCATCCAAACAAAAGCATCATAAGTAATGATGTCAGTCGAGCTTCTACTATCAACTAGGATTCATTTTACAGGATGCTTAGCAATCGTCATCGAAATGATGAAGCCATCATTGTTCACATTATTAACCCCAGCTAACTCCCTTTTAGAAAAAGGGATTATATCTTCTAATCCCTCGTCTCCCCTTGGCCTTTTGGATGTAGAGCCTACCCCCCAAGAAACCATCCTTACTGTCTTCTCCATTGGAGTGTTATTGAGGTTGGCCTGAGCAAGCGGAGGCCCCATCAGTGCCGAAATAGCTGGGGGTCCTTTCTGGACAAATTTCCTGAGATAGCCTCTCTGGATAAGTTTCTCGATGGTGTGCTTCAGACTGTAGCAATTTTCAATGTCATGGATGTAGTCTCGATGGAAACAGAAATAATGGCTCTTGTCACGGAGAGCTTCTTTCTTCATTGGGGTAGGGCGCTGGAAGTATAGCTCACCCTCGATTTCCATGAGAATGTGAGAGTGGGAAGCAAGGAGAGGGGTGAGTTCATCTTCCTTGGGGGCGAGACTCCGGCATCGGTTGTCCGATCGGCGGGGTGGCTCGAGCTTCTTAGGGCAAGAGAGTCTGCTAGACTCTATGCGGGCGGATCTCCTGCTGAAGCCTCCCTCGGTCTCCCTACGGGTAGAGTCAGCTTCGTCAACGCAGATATACTTCTGTGCGTGAAGCAAGAGCTCAGCATAGGAGCTGGGGGGCTTCTTGTCGAGGAAGATAGTAAAACGGAAAGGATAAAGCCCTCTCTTTAGCGCCAGAGTTGCCACCGCATCATCCAAATGGTAGCTCCCGAGGGCAGCCATTTTGAAATGGACCACAAAGTCTCTGAGAGATTCTCCTTCTTTCACCGGACGGAGAAAAGGCTATCCACCCCCTGAGGGATCCTTCGATAGGCATCGAAGTATGCCATGAAGGTCCTCTCCAACTGTTGAAAGGAATCTATACTGTGTGGGGGCAGATGAGAGTGCCAAGCACACACGGCCTTCTGCAGGGTAGCTAGGAAAGCCTTGCACATGAGGGCATTAGTTGCCCTTTAAGCTTGCATGAGAGCCTTGTAGCTCTCAAGATGGTCAAGCAGATCCATTGTACCATCATACGGATCCAACTGAGGGAGACAAAACCTGAAGGAAATGGGCTCCTCCAGGATATGACGAGTGTAGGGAGGACAGGTGTCGTAGTCTACCTCTGGCTGGTTATTGTTCTTTCTGCTAAGCTCCTCTAACTTTCGGTAGTACTCATTCAAACGCTTCTTCGCTTGATGGTTGATGTCTGACGCCCTCCTCGATGACTCAGAAGACAAAGAAGAAGGGGAAGAGCGTGGATGGTGGTACCTCTGCTTGGGCTCTTCCCCGCATCGTTGTTCTGGAGAAGAGTCATCCGAGCCATGGATGGGAGACCGTGACCTCTTGAGGATCTCCCGACGGTATCCCTTGGGTAAGGTATGACGATGGTGAGTCCCTTGCTAAGGAGGTCTTCCTCGAGCGGATTACTGGCTGGTTGATGCATTTGCTGTAGGCAGTGTAGGAGACCTGGGTTGGTGTTGGGTGGCTGCAAACTGTTGCTCTTATAGTCCGTGGACCACCGCAGTCAAGGTTTGGACTTGCCGAGTGAGTGTGGCCAGTTGCTCAGCTTCAGCTTGAGTGGCCGCAGCTGGTGGTGCAGGAGCAATGAGGTGGTTGGCCTCCTGTCGTTCTGCCAGTTAGAGGTGCCCCCCAACGTGACTAATGGAGGCCTCCCGAGCACGTATTACCACCATTGTTGTCGTAGAGGGAGTAAGGGCTTGTAACTTGGTGTCGCAGAGCTCTGCTCTCTACCTCTCCCTACCTAGCGTGCCAATCTGTTGACGTCCGGTCACCGATAGCGATCGTTAGAGGGCTCCGTGAGGTTGTGGATGAAATTCTCTCCGTTGCGAGGGACCTGCAAGAAGTCCCAAGGCCGGAAGTTCCGACGGAGACCCTCCGACGAGCAAGTTAGCGACCGGAGTCATAGCCGTAAGCTTGAGGAAGCTTAAGAGAAAAGCCCAGAAATGAGAATGTTCTCTGAGTGTTAAGTGTGCGTACCTTGCCAAGGGTTCCTCTTACCCTTTTTATGGACCCCGGATCTCATTCAGAGGACCAGCCACGTGAGGTTCCGTAAAGAGAATGTCTGCTAAACTCATGGTGATTATGTGAGCTCGAAGATGGTTGGTGGGCCTAGTCCTGTCAGCCAGATGGTTGGTGGGCCTGGTCCCATCGGATGCGTGGGTCAGATGATAGGTAGGCATGGTCTCATCGGGCACGTGGGTCAGGTGGTTGGTGGGCCTGGTCCCATTGAGCGCGTAGGTCAGGTGGTTGGTGGGCCTGGTCTCATTGGGCATGCATGTAGGTCAGGTGGTTGGTGGGCCTGGCTCACGTGGAGGGCCACGTATGCATCTTGGCTCATTCCGGAGTTGATGTAGGAACTGGTGTCACAACTAGCATCAAGGCCGACTTTGGTGTGGGAGCCATCTTGGAGAGACGGGGCCGCCTTAAAGAGACGGAACCGCTAGGGCCGCTTTGGAGAAGCGGGGCTACCGCTTCTTTTGATCTTTGCCGTCAATTAACTCTAGCTATTAGCACTTACGTGGCATCACCAGCCAAATTAAACCCTTTGCTCCAAAACATTGGGTCTACCCTTTGGGATACTCACAGAGTTCATATCCGTCATGTCTACTAGAAAGCCAACTCTGCGGCTGACTAGGTTGCGACCTTTGCGGCCTATCATTCTGAGCTTTAAAATTGGAAGCAAGAAGACCCCTATCCTATTATATTTAAATAAATTTTATTTTTTAATGTATCTGATTCGTACCAGACTAGTTTGATTATCCATGTGTAAAAAAAAAAAAACACTGGAATCAAGCCATGGTCTTTTTTCTCAGCTTCCTCAAAATTCTCCACGGTTTTAAACATAAGGATGCATCTCCAAGCTGCTCAAAATGGCCGCCACGTGAGACATGGAAGGCCGATTCTTCCTCCCATTACCAACGCACGCCGAGGCCACCTTCGCCATCCTTACCAAGGGCTTTATCTCCATTGGCACCCCTACTCTCTTGTCGAACACCTCCCCCACCTTTCCTTCTCTCATCAATGGCAAAGCCCACTCGACCACCATCCCCCCTTCACTCCTTCTCCCACTCAACAGTTCCAGCAACACCACCCCAAATCCATACACATCATTCTCCTTGCATGCATCCCAACCCTCCTCATCCACGTATCCCACCATCCCCCTCCTCTCGTTAGGCCCCATCAGGAAAGAGAGCCCGTAGTCGCAAACTCTAGCGCAGAAGCTGGAGTCGATCATGACGTTGCTGGGCTTAAAGCACCCGTGCACGGCGCTAGGTGCGTTCCCCTCATGGAGCTGCTCGATGCCCCGTGCTGCCCCGGCCGCGATCCTTAGCCGAAGCCCCCAGCTTAATAACTCCGGTGGCGGCGCGCCGTCGCCGGTCCTCCCATGCAAGTAGTATTCAAGGCTCTTCATGCCGACGAACTCGGAGATGATGACCCGCTCGCCCGGTGCTTCGGAGTAACCTATGATGGGGACGATGTTTGGATGGTTGGCGAGGGAGAGCGACTTGATCCTCGAGGAGAAGCTGACGCCGGGGTTGCCTAGGACGAGGTGGGGGTGGATGCGTTTCACGGCGAAGACATCGCCGGTCGCGGAGGTGGCCTTGTAGACTGTTCCAAGGCGGCCTCTGCCGACGATTTGGGACCGATGAAATCCATCGGTGGCGGCCTCGATTGCGCTCAGTGGATGCGAGAGGAGAGGCGATGCAGCAGAAGGGCTGGTGTTATCGGCGACGACAGTATGGCGCTTCTTCTTGCAGAGGATGAAGAGGATAACGGAGAGGACGAGGAGAGCGATGCAGATGAATGCAACGAGGACGTCTTGGCCGATGATCGATTTATGGTGCCTCATCTTGGCATTCTTCTTCGTATGTTTTCAACGAAGAAATTAAATGGGGGAGAGGAATATATAAAACGAAATATAAAGAGGAAACTTTCTATTAGATGAAAGATGACGAATTTTGCGCACGCTTTGGTGAGAGGGGTTGGGCATCCCATCATGAGGTTTATGTTCTTGTTTGTTACAGCTAACATGGTCTGGAGTTTCTACTAGGGAGGGCAGGTAGAGACTAGAGGACTTTATCTATGCCCAATGGCACCAACCTACTGACCAGTGACTTTGTTGGAGAGCTACATTGGACCTAGAATATAAAACGACAGGGCATGGCAGTCAGCACGCAGGGGCCAAGGAATCAGGGCAATTCAAAACGTATTCTCTCGGGAGAACTGATCGCTAGTCTAACTAGGAAATTGTTTCCCGTAATCGCCTGAATCGTTCTTCATATTATATAAGTACTGAAAATTTTGCCTATTAGCCTGCTGCTCTTTTGAATATGGTAGATTGGTGTGAGACCCGCTCTTACAAAACAGGGTATCTTCTTCTTCTTCAACCAAACCCATGAAATTTTAATCTAAACCAAACCATCTTATTGCTATTAGCTTAAATTGTTTTCTCATCGTCTCAACTTCATTCCAACAACCATTTCCTTCCACTCCTAACAAATTTCAAAAAATTCCTTCCAACTATCTAAAACCCTCTTCTCCACTATGCATAAATGTTGGGAATTATGTATTCTAGATATGAATTAAATTCATATAAATATACAAGAAGATATAATATAAAATTTTCAGATGCCTAGGATCCTTACAAACAGATTCATTAAATCTCAAATAAAATCTAAAATATTATATTTATTTATACCTGAGTCCTTTATCGATATACAAAAGGATAAAGCCATTGAATCCTCTGCGGAGAAGAGTAGATGAAGACCTTCAAGGTATGAAGATGACACTTCGGAAGAGAGGGGTGGTATGAAGATGACACTTCGGGAGAGAGGGATGCTAGCGCCTCTTGAATCCCCTTATAGAAATACAGAAGATATCTCTGAAGATTTAAAAGATCTAATCTTTTTCTTCTCATGCATACCCTTCCTAGAAAGAACAAACCATATTTATAGGGTGAGAAAGAAACGTTCCAAAGGAGAAGAAGAGATCTCTTTTCATGGTAACGTCATGGTAGCGTTAATGAAACAGAAGAAACTCTCATTCTCATGGTAACGTTAATCTAAGGAAACAGAAGAAACTCATTCTCATGGTAACGTTAATCCAAGGAAACAGAAGAAACTCTCATTCTCATGGTAACGTTAATCCAAGTGTCACAATCTCAGCCTTTGAAATTAGGAGTTGGTTATCTCATAACTACATGCCCCAATTTGTACGTGTTCATCATCGAACCGTAGAGATTCATCATGCCTCATCCCATGGGCATGATTCTATCTTCACATTGCTGAGATTGACCATCCATACCCGAATAATCAAAGCCATCTATCACATGGATCAAGTCATATTTGGGTATCCAATTATTTGTTCATCATATGCACAAATAATTTCTCCTTAACATTCCTTCTACTATAATGGATCATATCCATTATTATTTTATCTTCTTTAAATTGGATCTCACCCAATTATTTAATTGATCATCTTATCTGAATTAAATCTAATTTAATTCTTATTTTAATTCATCCAAAATTCTCCTTAATGCGTGTGACCCATTAGGCCCTTTAACATGTTGGCAATAATCATGTCCTAATCATAGATTCTAGGAATGATTGGACAACTCTTTGTCCAAGTCAACAACATAATTATAGATCATGAGAGGCCTCTAGCAAAGCATCATGACCATCCAACTACTAAAGGTTTTGTTGACGTAACCATCAACAACACCTGTCCATGAACGATTACTGTATGATCAAATCCTTTCGTCACATATCCCAGATCAATCAGTGGTATGGAATGTATCAACCATGTAATTGATCTTTATTTACTTGATCTTAGGAAAAATTGACTCATATGAATTAGAACTTCGAAACCATTTCGAATTCCAACTCAACCTTGCAATGATTTAACAATCAATTTAATTCATCAAGTGGCCGTGGGATATAACCCTTTCTATCAAGGGAGACGAATCTTATCTTGATCAAACACCATCTTCATGTGCTTCGTGTCATACCCAACAAACACCATATTTGCCACCCATGACTAGAGTAACATTTGGATGTCGTCAAAGCATGACATTCCATACATGAGATGCAATCAAGATCTTAAGTCAAAGGATCACTCACACCACCATCATTAGAGATCAACCATGTGCTTCATGTCATACCCAACAAACACCATATTTGCCACCGTAGCTAGAGTAACATTTGGATGTCGTCAAAGCATGACATTCCACACATGAGATGCAATCAAGATCTTAAGTCAAAGGATCACTCACACCACCATCATTAGAGATCAACCATCAACACTATATAGAATATTCATATGGGATCTCTGTACGGATCATCCAATGCATCGTTACAATAACGAGCATCCACATACCTATGCAAGTATCTTCATACTTCAGCTTATGAAATCAGCTGCTCACCCTAAGAGTGAGGATATGCAATGTGTGCCAGTCTTACGGTGTTCGATGGTGTCCAGTCCCATCTACACATCGACTAGGGAAGTTTAAAGAATCGAACCATAACATGCAATTTGAATCTCACAATTTGTAATCTCTATTACAAATTTCATATGCACGGTTCATATTCTTTTGGACTTCATCTCATAGACAAATATTTCAAATAAAAGACATCTGAATAGATAAAGAAACCATTTTATTTGATTTGTATTCATAGAATGTATACAGCATTCAATCCAATTGAATTTAGGGCATACACTAACAATAAATACCTTATACGTACCATTTCACTTTGATAATCAATAGCCATCTAGAAGTCGTCTTTTCTTTTCTTCTCCATCTTCTTTCCTTCTAGTTTTCTTTCTTAGTTCCTAACCTTGGAGGTAGACCCTGCGCTTACCTCCTTTACCTTGTATGTTTTAGATATTGAGGATGTAAACACCAAACTAAACTCTAGGATTGATGAGTGAGGTTAAACTATCTAGTTATGTATAATAATGGTTTGAACCATTTATTTTGTATGGATATGAGTTATAATATTTGTTGATATTATTGTATTAATGTTATTGTTGATGCCAGATCACCTTGAGCTGGTGTCCTTGAACGTTAGCCATCACTCTTGGGAAGCATCAGGGCTTCTTCATCCTTCGAACCTGCAAGACGTCCCACGGCCGAAGATTTCGGCGGGGACCCTCCGACGCTCAAGTCAGTGCTCTGGGCAACAACTGTGAGCTTTAAGGAAGCTTGAAAGAGAAACAGGGAGAGCCCCAAAGAAGAGCTCCCCCCTGAGAAAGAATGAACGTGTGTTCTTGTGTGTGTTGAGTTCTCTCGGAGTTACCTTGTCCCTCTTACTTCACTTATTTATCTTGATACTTTGTGTAGCTTGCTTGAGAAGTTTAGAGCCTTGTCCTTTAGTGAGAATGGGTCACATGGGGCCTCATGATGAGCCGTGACTTTTAGGGCTTATCTGATCTGAATGGTTAGGGTGTCATGATAACTGAGGACTTTGGTGGGAGGAATGTCAGGATTAATATCTGTGAGACTTGATGTGCTGCCACTTCTCAGGGCCATTATGAAGGTGCTTCTTCTGAGTGGCATGTTAGAGGGCACTGCCACTTGTCAGGGCCATTATGCAGATACTTCTTCTGAGTGGCATGTCAGAGGGCACTGCCACTTGTCAGGGCCATTATGAAGATACTTCTTCTGAGTGGCATGTCAGAGGGCCTTTATGAAGATGTTCCTTCTTAGTGGCATGTCAGAGCCATAGGCGTTGTCCCATCAGAAGTAGGTGGTGCCAGTCTGTTGTCTGCCCGTACACTTTTCTGTTCTTGTGTGGACAATGGCATACATGTGGTCTTGGATGACGCCGGTCCGAGGCCAACTTGGATGTAGCCTGGCAAGGCCGACTTGGATGTGGCCGGACGAGGCCGACTTGGATGACGCCGAGCGAGGTCGGCTTGGATGTGGCCGGGGCAAGGCCGGCTTGGATGTGGCCGGGGCGAGGCCGGCTTAGATGTGGCTTGGATGTAGCCAGGCGAGGCCGGCTTGGATGGTGCCGAGCGAGGCCGGCTTGGGTGTGGCCGAGCGAGGCGATGTGGCTTGGATGTGACCGGGCGAGGCTGGTTTGGATGATGCCGAGCGAGGCTGGCTTGGATAGTGCCGGGCGAGGCCGGCTTGGATGACGCCGGGGCAAGGCCGGCTGGGGGCTGTTGTTTGAAGACGAGCCGGGTAAAAAAATATTTGTAGAAAAATATTATGGTAGAAAAATATTTGTAGAAAAATATTGTGTTTGATTTTTTGATTTGAGAAGGTTGCTCAGAAACAAACTACTGCTCATGGGCCTGTTAACCGGCCCATCAGGTATATTATGAATAATAAATTTTAACAGGTCTAGCATGCTTTTAGAGTTTGTTCTAAGGGTATATACCGCATCATGATTATCCGAATCAAGATTCGGACGCGTGACGCTATGATTCGGGTAAACTGAAGGATTTAAATTGATTCTTTTAGGATTGGCCATAGGCAACCATATTGTCTCTGATTATATTATTGGATTTGGATTTGCATCTTGGACCCTCTGTGCACGCGTTGATTAAAGCCTGACGCGTGGTCTTTTGAGCATTGGAAAGGGTTACGGTCAACGAGTTCCTCTGGCCTACAGGCTACAGTTGGATCGAGCCCCACCCTGATCAGCGTCTTATAGGACTCAGCCGACGAATCAGGGCCCAGCTTCGTCGGAACACCACTGGTAGCCCCTGCCACCTCCTGTACACGACCAGGGCCTGCGTGGGAGGCAATTCAACCTCCTGACATGAGCTGTCGCCTTGCCGCCGGCCATGGGTGCTGACGTATTCCAAGGTGGGGACGCAGTGTTGACATCGCGGTCAACAGGTGCATCAGCCCACTCCTGGCATGGGCTGAGCCTTGCCCTTAACGTTTGCCGCTCTGCTTCCCACGCGACGGCAGAGAACTCGCCGAAGGGGAGTCCTGAGAAACGTCGAGACGGCCCCCGACCTTCGCGGGAACCTCATGACCGCATAACCCACGTTCACGGGCCGCTCTCACAGTCACAGCCATCCCCCTCGCATCTTACGCGCAAGAGGCCGAGTTCTTACTTTTAGCAACCCCCTCTGAATTACTAACTGGGAATTTCTAAATACACCACAAAAACTATTCTCTCCACCCACACTTAAAAAAAATATATATATCTAATTTATTTTATGATGTAACAACCATTATACTCTCTGATATGCCGAGCAGTCACTGATAGGTCATGTTGATATTAATATTTATTTAATTTTAAAATTAAATATTTATATACTCTTACTTAATTATCCTATTTTAATAATTTAAATGTTTATAATTATTATTTCATTACTTTTTGATTATGCTATAATTTTTTATCTATTTGCCCTATCATTTAGGTAACAAATAAGAACAAAAAAAGAATAAATTGATTTGATCACTGATATTATTTTTTAAAAAAGAGTCTGTATTAAAATTTTTAAAAAATAAATTAAGCCAATCCTAAATGATTCCTGTATTGTTCCTATTTGATCATTTAGGCTTAGGGTGTAACTTTAATAATCTGAATCCAAAAATGATTTAAATATAATTCTTTGTTCCAACCCATTTACTTGGCACGGTTTGCATCATGAGTCTTGGTCCATTTGACACTCCTAGAGAAGAGCATTAAGAGGACTTTACAAATGAGAAAAAGTTTATGCGTGCGGTGCAAAAACACACTCATTGCATGTGATAATTGATTTGCATGTAGCCATGCAAAAAGAATGAAAATGTTTTTACCATACGAGCACATAGATCAATTATCGTGCGCAATGCATGAAGCCTTTTTCTATCTATAAAGGAGAGTTTAGTAGCAGATAATCTATCCAGATTATCGATAATTTAAATGGAAACCACCAGATAACTATGTTTCGTACATATTTGAACGACAATATATCTTGTGATGGTAATCTGGATTACCTCTCATGAGGTAATACAGACACTCATAAGGTAATCCAGATTACCTGAGGAAGGGTAGTTATCCATCATATTACTAGAGATCAGGGGTGTAACTCGGGCTCATGAAACTCGGGTTTCCCTCAACCCTAACCCTAACCCTATTTGTAAAATGTCAACCATAACCCTAACCCTAATCCTATTTATAAAACCTCAACCCTAACCCTATTTTTAAAAATCGGGTTTGGATTGAGTTTCGGGTTGGAATTCGGGTTGATGAGAAAAAATAAAATAAAATGCTTTTTTCAAAGTAAATAAACACCGAATTATGGATCCCAAAGACGAAAAAATAAAATCCCTTGCCTAACGCATAAGTTGGACTCAGGGCTTTAACATTGTATTAAAAAAAAAAGTCTTAACTGAAACAAAGAAGAGGAGAAGGCGGAAAGTGAACGAAATGTGCGGATGGTCCGCCTTTATGTTTGCCCTTTTTCTCGCCTGAGATTGACGGCCTTGGCCTCCTCTCCCTCAAGTTGGCCATCTCGTCCGACCCGATTGGCGCCTTCAACGCCCCTAAAAATCTGGTGCCGATTAGTTACCCCCGTTCGGGTAACCCTCGGATTCGGGTTATCTCGGGTTCGGGTTGCAGTCAACCCTAACCCAGATCAATTGCAAATCAGACCGGGATAAACGCAGGTATTTCGGGTTCGGGTTGGAAAAATATGAGTTTAAACACTGCTATAAATCCAGTTCGGCGGGCCGGGTTCGGGTTGAACCTGGCCCAAGTTGCACCCCTACCAAAGATATGATAATTTGATAAATTACTTCTAACAAAATTGTCCTTTTTTTAATGCTTTCTACTCGCATCTTCCTCTAACGATCTCGGTGGAACCTCTATGTCAAAGGTCCCGAGCCACACCCTCTTCTGCGGAGTCGGGCCACGGATCTCCACCACCAAGCGGCCCCATGGCACATCGTGAAACTTCTTCAGATCGGTGGCCTCTAGCATCCTAACCTTCGAATATTATTTATAAATATATATTTTTTAAAACATTATCATTTATAAATATAATTTTTTAAACAAAATATATAATAATATATAAATTTTTAATAAATTTAATTTATGAATATTTTAGAAATATGATATTATATGACTGATAATTTGTTTGTCATACCAAACACAGTAATCAATATTACATTGCATTACCTGTGTATACCAAACACAGTAATGGTTGGCCCAAATAGCAACCCAAGAGGGGGTGAATTGGGTTCTTAAAAATTTTGGCGTTTAAAAATAATTTTACAAAGTGATAGTGCACAAGGATATATGCAATGAGTGTGTAGCTATGAATGCAAAACAGAGAAAGAAGATATGGTAGAGAGAAAGAGAGACAAGCACGACAAACACACGAAATTTATAGTAGTTCAGTGTTAGCTACACCTACATCCACTCTCAAGCAACTCTTGGGTCCATACTATAATCACCCTGATTATAGTCGAGTTGTTTTACAAGTTCACAACTCAAACTTATTGTTTTACAACGGGATCACAACGAACCCAGCCGGTTTTCACAGGCTTACAGTACAAAACCTATCACAGGCTATCTAGCTTGCACAAGACCAAACTGTCTCCCTTGATTCAATCACCTGATTGAATCAATAACCAAATGTAATAAGAGTAAGGTTACAACAGATAGAAAGCTCCTTAAATGAGCAAATAAGCAATATAAACAAGATAGAAATAGAAGGGCTTGATTTAGAAGATTTCTGAAGTTGAGATTTTCTTCTTCTCTTCTTTTCCTCAGAAATGATCTTTCTCAAATTGGGCTTGAAACTTTGGAAGATTCGTTAATGTAGAGACTTTTGAAGAACTAGGGCTCTATGCTTCTTCTTTTGATTTGATAGAAATCCTTCAAAGTAGACTTTTGAATGCTTTAGATTTCTCTTAACTTTTTTCGAACAATAGATATTGGATTTGAGCCATTTTTCCTTTTTGATTTTTTCTCTCTCTTCTCTATTTTTTTGTTTTCAAACGGTGGGATAGCTCCCCCTTTATAATCTCATCTAAATCCACTCTTAAATAAAAACTAGTCGTTGAAAGTACTTGAGGAGGTGTTAGATACGAAAGAGGAAAGAGCCGTTGAGGTTTGTTGGAGAAAAGACAAGTTCTGAAGTCATCTCTGACATATCTGAAATCCGTCTCTATATATTAGAGTCGGTTCTAATTTGACCTGGAGTCAGCTCTAAGTTGGGCTACTCGAAATGGTAACATTTGCTCATCGCGAAGTCGACTCTGGCTTTTCGTGGGATCGACATCTTTTCGTGCTGGCTCTAGCAAATGCGGGAGCCGGCTCTAGTTGAACCCCAAAAAATTAGTCTCTGTATAACCATTAGAGTCGGCTCTAAACTGAAAAACCAATCTCTATATAACCATTAGAGTCGGCTCTAATTATCCGTAGGAGTCGACTCTAATTATCTGTAGGAGTTGACTCTAATTTAACGCAGAAATGAGGTTCTATGTCTTTTGATTAGAGTCGGCTCTAATCTCTGCAGGAGTCAGCTCTAATCCATTTAGAGTTGGCTCTAATGACTGAAACTTACATTTAACACAAGACATGGATTCAAACTTAATTTTTCTTGGATTTTAATTAATTAAACATTTTAAATTCTTGAAACACTTAATCAAAATATTAGTAATATAAGAAATATATTTGTATAATTTTTGTTATTCATCAAAATCAATAATTGGGTCAACAATAATTAACATTATTGATGATCTATCAAATGATAATTTATCTTATAGGTAATCCATATTACCATTTAGAATTATAGCGATGCATTAAACACAACCTAAAAGATTAGACCGTGTTCACAATAGTATTTATGAGCAAGCTTCCGTAGGACATTCATATTCTACTGGCACCAATAGACAAAAGCTCATCCACGGTATAAACGCCCTCTGCGTTGGATCATACCGGCCTCCATCGTAGAGCTCCATTAAAGCAGACACTATTGATGCGGACCAAAGGATCTCTCGATCTCAACGGAAGTTTAAGGCTACAAATAGATTGCATTGATTCATGATCTATCTCAATCTTTATTTAGGGATCCATGAGTTGATAAAATCTAAAAATTGAATCAATCTAAATTTTGGATCAAGTTTGAATCTTGTATTTTTTTAATCCAATCTGACCTAACCTGTTGATGCCAGATCACTGCCCTCGAGCGTCCGCGAGCGTCCGGTCGCCTCCTCCAGCGAGCTCCTCGCACCTACAAATAAGTCCCGAGGGCTGGAGATTCCGGCGGGGACCCTCCGACGCTCAAATCAGTGCTCTGAGCAACGGCCGTGAGCTTGAGGAAGCTCAAAAGAGAAAGAGAGAGGGAGAGACTCAGAGAGGAGCTCTCTCTGTGAGTGTTTAGGAGTGTTATGAGTGTGTTACCTGGTCGGGGTCTCTCTTACCCTTGTTATAGATACCTGGAGTCCGTGGGCTTGGGGCGTGATCACTTGTCAGAACATTAATTGACGGTAGCACAATGGAGCTTACCTCCGTATGACGTGTTAAGCTGTAGGCCGTGTCCTGTCAGAGTAGGTGGTCGCAGGGCATGGCCGATCGTTACGGCGCTTGCCAAACATGTCCCCTACGTCACCTTTTTGGTTGTCCTATGCGGACAGTGATGGGTGATAAAGTTAGTCGTGTGGGTCCCAAGGTATAGCCGTTGGGGGAGAAGGATGATGCTGAGTTGAAGCCAACTGTTCCTCGTAGAGTGTTGAGTATGGGTGCTTGCGTGGCCCTGCTCATGCCCTTGATGAGCTTCAGAAAAGGCCGAGGGTGAATACTTGCATGGCACTGTTCACGTACAAGGCTCTGTTCACTTGCATGGCACTGTTAACAGCGAGGGAGCTTGGCAGCTACAGGACCGAGGCCAAGCGAGAGTTGAGGCGGAGAGGAGCAACGTAGCAGCCATAAATGCAACGTAGCAGCCATAAATGCCTTTATATAGGGAGAGAATAAGGCAATAAATGCCTTGGAGCAATTGGGTGTGCGTGGCTTTATGAGGCTATAAACACCGGAGGGCCCTTTGGAGGCCAAAGGGGGGCTTCGTCAGTTTCATTCTTTCACGATTCTCTAATGGCTTTGAATCAGCCACATCATATGCCCCCTCGCCCCTGAGACGAAGCGGGCCCACCCCAGCAAGGCGAAAGGGGCGCCACCTCCCAAGTGGCTGATCCTCACCCGACTTTGGGGTCTTTAACCTTTGATATGAAGTTTGGATATGGGTCCCCGTCCACATGACATTGAAGCAAAGAGCCAATGATGCCGCAATGATGCCCCTGAGACAGAGGGAGCCGTTGCCACGGAGGCAGAGATGAGCCGCTGAGGCTATAATAAGGCCGTTGAGGCTAAAACAAGATGGCCGAAGTAGAAATAAAGCCACAGGGGCTGAAATAAAATTGCCTCTGTGTGTTTGGTATCGACGTTGGAGTCAGTTTTTGGCTTTTGGTGCCGAGCTGGTCTCGGGCTTGAGTGTCGATAGTTCATCGCTCTGCCAGTGGTACCCGGGCTTATGGTGCCGGTGCTTGGGGCCAACCAGTGGTACCCAGGCTTATGGTGCCGGTGCTTGAGGCCGACCGAGGCCTTCCCTGCTGGACCAGGGCTTGTGGTGCCGGCGCATGGGGCCGACCGAGGCCTTCCCTACTGGACCCGGGCTTAAGGTGCCGGCGCTTGGGGTCGACCGAGGTCTTCCCTGCTGGACCCGGGCTTATGGTGCCGGCGCTTGGGGCCGACCGAGGCCTTCCCTGCTGGACCCGGGCTTAAGGTGTCGGCGCTTCGGGTCGACCGAGGTCTTCCCTGCTGGACCCGGGCTTATGGTGCCGGCGCTTGGGGTCGACTGAGGCCTTCCCTGCTGGACCCGGGCTTGTGGTGCCGGTGCATGGGGCCAACCGAGGCCTTCCCTGTTGGACCCGGGCTTAAGGTGTCGGCGCTTGGGGTCGACCGAGGCCTTCCCTGCTGGATCCGGGCTTATGGTGCCGGCGCTTGGGGCCGACCAAGGACTTCCCTGCTGGACCCGGGCTTAAGGTGCCGGCGCTTGGGGTCGACCGAGATCTTCCCTGCATGGCATTTTTAAGTATTAATGAAAGAAAACTGTCTTAAGTGCAATGTACTTAGCTCTTGTAGCACCCATATTTTTCCTTTTGTGGATTTGAGCACTTCTGACCGCTGGTGGTCTGCCCCCCAGGGAGTCATGTTAGTTGGATTGGAAGTATCGTTGCCCTTACTTGGGCCTTCCCTCACATTGGAGGCCAGGACGAGATGCCTATGGCCGGGAAGAAGCTGGAAACCGGGACAAAGCTGGAGTCCGTTGAGAAAAGCCTTGACATTTGGCGGTCATTGAAGATGAATGGCTGGGAGAGTCCATCGAGGGCGTTGCTGAGAGTAAAAAGGTCGGCGGAGTTGCTGGGAGGACTCTTTGCCTAGCTTTTTCTTTGAAGAGATTGATTGCCCTCGGTGCTGAAGCTTAAGAGCAGCTAAAACGAAATCCATCAAAGGTCCTAGGCTCGGTTTGGCTTTTAGGTGTAACAGAGAGAATGAGAGAGAGGAAAGTTGGAGTCACCAGTCAAAGCCTTTTGTTCTCATCTTCCTCCTTGCATTAATTACAACAACATCTCTCGGCTTGCCACCATCAGAAATTAAAATGCCCATAAATGCTTGAGGTGACGGATAATGTCTCAAGTCCATCCCTTTTGGAAATTATTCTGCTACCCATGTTGCAGTCCACCTCTGGCCGATTTTTGAGCCTTTGAGTAAGCTCTTCCATCCACCGGTGTTGTTCATCCAGATGCTTCCTCATCTAAGTACCAGATGATTAAGGGGTGGAGTGGCTGCTTGAGCAGGAGGTAGGAGACTGCAGTCTCTTGAAAGCTTCATGATGGTGGTGCTTAGATGGCGCATGATAGTGATAACTTCTCCCTGAAGAGATTTTCTGCAGATGAATCGTTGACTAACGGGTGCAGCTATCACGAGCGATGTGAGAAGCTTGGGCTGCTGCTGAGTGGCCACCAAACGTTGCTTCTATAGTTCATGAATTGCTGCATTCAAGTCTTGAACTTGTTGATTGAAGATGGCCAAGTGGTTAATTAGAGCAGCTAAGGTTGGTGGTGAAGGAGCAGAGAGGGTGGCCTTTTGCTGCCTAGTGCGATGTGGATGCCCCTCAGCACGATTGGTGAGAACCTTCGGTATGCGCATCACCACCATAGCTATCTTAGAGGAGACGGAGACTTATAGCTCAAGGAGACAAAGCTTTCTTTCCTTCAGCACGTCCCCCTTCTTGGCGCGCCAATCTGTTGACGCCAGATCACCGCCCCCGAGCATCCGCGAGCGTCCGATCACCTCCTCCAGCGAGCTCCTCGCACCTGCAAACAAGTCCCGGGGGCCGAAGATTCCGGCGGGGACCCTCCGACACTCAAGTCAGTGCTCTAGGCAACGGCCATGAGCTTGAGGAAGCTTGAAAGAGAAAGAGAGAGAGACTCAGAGAGGAGCTCTCTCTCTCTCTGTGAGTGTTTAGGAGTGTTATGAGTGTGTTACCTGGTCGGGGTCTCTCTTACCCTTGTTATAGATGCCTGGAGTTCGTGGGCTTGGGGCGTGATCACTTGTCAGAACATTAATTGACGGCAGCACAGTGGAGCTTACCTCCGTCTGACGTGTCAAGCTGTAGGCCGTGTCCTGTCAGAATAGGTGGTTGCAGGGCATGGTCGATCGTTACGACGCTTGCCAAACATGTCCCCTACGTCACCTTTTTGGTTATCCTATACAGACAGTGATGGATGATAAAGTTAGTCGTGTGGGTCCCAAGATACAGCCGTTGGGGGAGAAGGATGATGTTGAGTTGAAGCCAACTATCCCTCGTAGAGTGTTGAGTATATGGTGCTTGCGTGGCCCTGCTCATGCCCTTGGATGACCTTCAGAAAAGGCTGAGGGTGAATATTTGCATGGCATTGTTCACGTACAAGGCTCTGTTCACTTTCATGGCACTGTTAACGGTGAGGGAGCTTGGTAGTTGCAGGACCGAGACTAAGCGAAAGTTGAGGCCAAGAGGATTAACGTGACAGCCATAAATGCCTTTATATAAGGAAAAAATAAGGCAATAAATGCCTTGGAGCAATTGGGTGTGCATGGCTTTATGAGGCCATAAACGCTACCGTCGCGGATGGGCCCTTTGGAGGCCAAAGGGGGGCTCCGTCAATTTCATTCCTTCCCGATTCTCTAATGGCTTTAGATCAGCCACATCATAACCCATCCCAATCAACCTAATCTGATTAATTTCAATCCATAAACCATATTTCATCTTAGTTTTTTATTCTAATTATCTTTTAAATTCATTAAATAAATTTTAATTTAAACAAATTCTTCTTTATATCTCAATGATCTTCTTTCATTTGTCAATTATATTTAAATATTTATATTTTATTATTTATTTTTATAAATTCTTGTTTATAATGTATGTAAATATATTAATAAATATTTTAAATATCATAATTTAAAATTTTAAAAATAATTTTTTTGATAGAATTAAGAGTTTTTAATAAAAATTTAAGTTCATTCTATTTATTTATTAATTATTAGATTTTAGTAATAAAATAATAGTGTCATGATTAGCTTAAATGCATTATTTTGAATAAGATCCAAACAATCCATTAAGCCCAAAATTTCTTTTGTATATTCAATCCGTTCTGCCAAACCGATCCCAAATTCGGATAAAGAAAAAGGATTGCATTAAGTATCTAACGGTTAAATGTAAAACTTCGTCACGTCTCTTAAAATATTGAATCTATTAAATTAAATTATGCAAAGACCTGAAAGTTTCAAAAAATAAAAATAAAAAGCACTACACCAACACTCAAATACGATGATAAATTTTGAATGTAGACTTAATCTTGAATAAAGAAGAATGATAAAACCGATTCATGTAACCGATCCAATGTAATTGAAAAAAAAGGACTTAAATAAATTAAATATCCAATCCATTCAGACCTAATCAATAAATGATTAGATTTAAATTTTAATAAAAATTAAAATATAAAATTAAATCAATTTAGAAACAAGCATAACCTGGTTCAATAGATAGAAATCCTAGAAACAACCCCTTCTCTCTCCCTCCTCTTACTCTCCCATCATGGTAAACCTCTTACGCTCCCATCACCCTCTTAGCATGCTCCAATCGTTATCACAATACCATAGAATGCATCACCTCTAAATTCGCTAAGCAATGGCAAAGGGCCCCATCACCCTACATAGCCTCCACCAACCACATCATCATCGCCTCCAAAAACCTCATGAAAGCTATCTCCGTAACTATTGTTATAGATCATTATGAATTATCTAAGTTAATTATTTTCCTTTCAACAAATTTTATCTTCTAATAATAAAAATTAGTTTGAATCATAATAAACTTTATGATAAGGAAAGAGAAGCCTATTTCACATCAAAAGTGAATAAAAGTTCATTAGATATTTAAATAAAAATAAAACAACAAGCTCAATATAAATATATTTTTAAATTTATAAACTCTAAATTTTAATACATAGGACATTGCGGATCTCTTTTCTCCAAGTAACCCTACTGTATTTTTCTAGAGCACCGTATCAGTTGCATGAGTAAATTCAGCTGGAGAATTTGGATGCTTCTGCCCAACAGCACGCATCACAAAAACACCATCAACTAAAAAAGACAAATATATTATACTTCTTAGCGAGTGCAGCAGCCACGGTTTCACAATTGCCTCCATTCGAAGTATTCAAATGAGAGAGACACTGGAAGAGGATGACCTCACATTTCCATTATCTTCTACTAGCGACAGTAGTCCTTGTGCTGATGGTAACCAGCGCTAAATGACAGCAATCAACATCTTACTAAAAGAAAGAGAAACACTCAAATAGTATCAGCAAAATGCCTTAACCTTCTACTTCCACCTAAGATCTAATTTTAACCACTGGCCGGAATGGCACAATCATTTCCAATGTAAGCCAATAAACAAAGGCCATGGAGCTCACCAGCGATCAAGGAAAGAAGAGCTCACCATTAATTATCCATGTAACCAAGTTCATCAACCCTCAACTTAGACTATACTACCCTGATCAGAGGTGTCATCGTAGTAATATGGGGATAAATTCCCATTCTTCATCACAAGTTTGGGCTTGGTGTTATTCCCAGGGCTCACCTCAAGCAGCATTTTCACAACCCTCCTCATTGATGGGCGGTTGATAGGGAGGGAGCTGGTGCAGAGGAGTCCAATGTTGAGGACCTTGTACATCTCATCTTTGAAGCAGATGCTAAGCTTGGGGTCGAGTACATGTTCCACCCCTTTCTGCTGCATTGCACTGCAGACCCACTTCACCAGGTCCTTCTCTCCAAACTCAGGATCCACAGGGAGTTTCCCTGTAACTAGCTCTAGAATGACCACCCCAAAGCTATATATGTCGCTCTTCTCGTTCACCCGGAGAGTGTAGGCGTATTCTGTGGCGCATGGAGAACCATGAATTATATGTTGAAGACTAAAACACCAAATTATGTGCATCAAACTGATAATATGTTCAAGTTTACATCTAGAAGCTCTGAATGCACCAGCAGGAATTATCATAAAGGTCATAATAGAACAATAAGAGGTTGGTTAGAAAGGGAAACAACACAAGTTTAATGAACAATGGATGCATGTCTCACATTGAAGGTAAAACAACTGGTGAAAATGTTATACAGAGTGGAGAGAGGGAAACATAAGCAACAGATTACTGAGCTAAGAAGAGAAGGAAAATAACAAACTAAAGGAGAAATAAGTTGTAATCCATGAGAAGAAACAAGGATGCCAAGAAATTTGAAGGGCCAGTGAGACAAACTACTCTAGAAAGCAAAACTAAAGAATGGGTCAAACAAACCTGGGGCAATGTATCCACACGAACCAGCAATCGCAGACATGGATTTAGACCCCTTTCCAATGGCCTTTGCAACCCCGAAATCCGACACTTTTGCCCTGAACTCCCCATCCAACAAAATGTTGTTCGATTTGATGTCTCTGTGGACGATTGGCGGCACGCAGTCATGGTGTAGGTAAGAAAGCCCCTCGGCCGCATCTAATGCAATCTTATACCTCGTTCTCCAATCCAAAAGACCCCCCTTGCTGCTATGGAGCAAGTCCCCTAAGCTCCCGTTCGGCATGTACTCGTATACCAGAAGCTTGCAGTCCTTATTGTTGCAGCAACACCACAGCTTCACAATGTTCTTATGCCTAATCTTCCCCAGCGTCGCCACCTCCGCTTCATAGCCATTGTCTGAACTCCGGTCCATGACGTCGTTCTCTTTCTTCGGCGTCCCCGAGAGCTTCTTCACGGCAACGGCCTCTCCATTGCTAAGCACCGCCTTGTAGACTTTCCCAGAAGCTCCGCTGCCGATCACATTGTCCTCATCGAGACAATCCAAGACCTCATACTCCCTGAAACCCAGTTTGTGGAACGATGTCAAGGACCATTTAGACTTGTCCATTCCAAGCTTTGCTCTCCTGTAATCCCAAAACCTCTGGTAGAACCATGCCACCCCAACCACAGAGATAAGAGCAGCGAGTATGAAAACCACGCGGAGCAACCAAACGAAACCACGGTGGCTCTCGGTGCCATCCCGAGGGCTTGGGCAGAGCTTGGTCAAGTCCTTGCACAGGCCTGGATTGCCCAAGAAGCTGTTTTTATAGGCGTTGCTGGCGAACAAGGAAGGGATGTCTCCAGAGAGTTGGTTATTGGAGAGGTTAAATTGGTTGAGCTTGAGGTTCTGCAACTGCGTCGGAATCTCTCCAGTGAGAACATTGTTAGAAAGGTCAAGATAATTAAGCACTGGGAGGTCCCCTAGCTCTGGAGGGATCCCGCCGGTGATGTCATTATCGGCTAGGTTCAGCTGGCTGAGCTTCCTCCATGAACTAATTCCTCTGGGGAGCTCACCGGAGAGTGAATTATTGTGAAGGTCTAGTTGCCCCAGCTGGGCCAAATTCCGGAGCGAGGCGGGGAGTGGCCCCGTAAGCCGGTTATTGGCCGCGGAGAATGCGTACATATGCGACAGCGATCCAATCTCCACCGGAATGGGGCCACTAAACTGGTTGTTGGATATCAGCAGCTGGGAGAGATTGGTGGTACCAGAGATCGCCGGAGAAATCCCACCCGACAGAGAGTTTCCATCGAGGTCGAGCAGAGAAACGTGGGGCAGCCCCCAGAATGCATCGGGTACCTCGCCGGAGAGTCGGTTGTTCGGTAGCCGGACTCGAGTCAGCGTCCGGCATCGGCCGAGACTATCCGGAATGCTCCCGGTGAACAAATTATTGAGCATCAAAAGCTCCTCCAGTTTTCCCCGCGCGCAAATGCCGGCCGGAATCTCCCCGGAGAAGGAATTATCGGAAATGTCGATAAAAACAAGAGGGAAATTCTTGCCAAAATCTTCAGGAAGAGGACCCGAAAGTTGGTTGGAGAACAGCCGGATATTGGCAAGATTCCGGCAGCCCGAAATGGTGGACGGAATCGGACCGGTGAGGTTGTTCTCGTAAAGATTGAGACTTTCCAGCTTGGGAGCAAGGAAGATGTCGTCGGGGATGCGGCCCGAGAGCTGGTTCATGGAGGCATCGAAGAAGCGAAGATTGGTAAGGTTAGATAGGCCACCGGGAACGGAACCGGAGAGAGAATTGGAGTAGAGCTCAATCTGGACAGCAGAGGAGAGTCCAACGAGCGAGTCGGGGATCGGACCGGAGAGCAAATTGGACGAGAGGTCGAGGTTGACGAGATTGGTAAGGCGACCGAGGGCCGGGGGGATGCGGCCGACGAGATTGCAGTTGGCGAGCCAGAGGATGCGGAGGTTGGCGAGGTCGGCAAAGGAGTGGGGGAGGGGGAGGGGGAGAAGATGTTGTAGGAGAGGTTGAGTTCTTGGAGGGAGGAGAGATTGGAGAGAAAGGAAGGGAGGGTTCCCGAGAGGAGGTTTCCAACGAGGGAGAGAGTACGGAGGCAAGGAAAGGCGGCGAAGGACGGAGGGATGACGCCGGAGAAGTTGTTGTTGGAGAGGTCGAGATAGGAGAGGAATGGCAGCAAGGGTAGGGAGGCCGGAAGAGGGCCGACGAGCAAGTTATCGGAGAGGTCGAGGTGGGTGAGGGAGAGGCAGGGGAGGAGAGAGGAGGAGGGGAGGGAGGAGTTTAGGAAGTTGAAGGCGAGGGAGAGGATGGAGAGGTTGGGGATGAGGCAGAGAGCGGAAGGGAAGGGGCCGCGGAGGCCGAGGGAGGGGAGGGAGACGGCATAGACAATGGCCGCGCCGCCGTCGGAGGAGGGGCGGCAGGAGACGCCGGTCCAGTTGCATGGGGTGGCGTCGCGTGGGTTCCAGTCCGAGAGGGAGTTCAAGGGGTCGTCGAGGCCGCGCTTGGCTCGGAGGAGGAGGAGGCCTTCTTGGTTGAGGGCAAGGGAGGAGGAATGGAGGAGGAGGAGGAGGAGGAGGAGGAGGACGGGGAGGTTGGGGGTTACGGCCCGCATGGTGGTCGGTGGGGAAAAGAGTGAGGATTTGCCAGGAGGCAGTTTGGTGGGGTTTTTAAGCTTGGAAAGTCATTTGGCTTTCCAACTCTGGGCACAGCGAAGGGTCGCCTTGGGGTTCGATGCTTTGGATGGTGGCAGGGGATTTCATTTCATTTCTCGGTTGGACCGGCTCCCAGGGCGTGCATGGGAAATTGTTGTTGTGTTTAATTTCCAGACGGAGGAGGATTGAAATCAGGGCCACTTTTTGTTGCTGGTCCCCCCTAAAGGCTAAAACAATGATGCCCGGCGCATGGATTAGCGAGCACTTTTTTTTTTCCCCCCCTCCCCCCTCAAAGATACTGTTTATTTCACCTGGAGATGTATTAAATTTAAATACCTCTCACATGAACTAACTTCAGCAAAGTCACTCAATCCAACCGGGTGTGTTATGCTCGTTTCAGCTCATTCACCAGACAAACACACGAAGCTTGGTTTTATTTTCAAGATTAATCGACTTAACTGAGCTTGTAACTTGTAAGTCGCATAAGAATGTTCACGTTGGAAGATTCGATACATAAATAATAAGTAACGCTTATTAAGAAAGATTAAGATCCATATAGAAATTAACCAACTGATATGGAGTGAGATTCTACGGTCTTTTCAAGATCACCTGTAAAGGAGAAAGGTTTTTTTTTTTTTTTTAGAGCGGCTGCAAAGTTGCGCCAACAACTCATGGATGTATTATAGGCGTGAGTCACAACTTTTTGAACTTTCCAACAGCTCAAAAAGTCCGTGAGCCTCTGCATCCTCTGAACAAAAGTAAAGAAGAGAACGGAGAAGAAAAAAAAAGGCACGATTCAGTGGCAGAAGTGGACAGAAAAAAAAATCATCAGTTCTTGTATAACCTGCGTTCTGTCCTGCCAGCTGCCTTGCTTTGAACTGCTTCACTTTTCTCACGCTTTGCAGGCACCACCTCGCACTGTCACGCACTTCATACGGATTATTATTATTATTATTTTCTTTACCCCTCCAGCTCACCTGCGCCACCTTGTAATTTAATGGCTTCACCAGCTCTGAGGGTGCTGTGCTTTGTGTTTTAACGAGAGAAGGACCATTCCGTCCATCTCTTCGTCCCCGAGGGGAATCACGTGAGAGTAGCCGGTGGGTGCGACCCTTCTTTTCTTTTTCTTTTTTTTTTTTAATAAATTATAACATTAATTTAGTATGAGTTAATTTTAATAAATTAAAATATAAAATTTATTTAAAAATAAAAAAACATGAACCATTCTGATTCTAAATTTTAAATATAAAATTCAGTCTGATAAGTTATATAAGTCGTCATTCAGTTAATCATATAATTAATTTCATAATAAATATAATAAATCTAAATTTATGTACGTTTCAAAGGATAGATCAAATATTGTAAATCAATGAAAGGCTTGATTGTAATTTTTTTTTTTTGAAATCATCCAAATGAAAGGAAAAAAAATTTAATAAAAGAACCATCAATCTTTTGAATAATAAAAATTTAAAATATTTTTATTAAAATTAATTACGATAAACTTAAATTGCTTCCCAGAGATAAAAATTGTATGACAAACCTGAAGTGCGAGCCCTTCTTTGGCGTGAGGCAACCGTGGCCATCGAGAAAGGCAACGGTGTTTCTATATGCTCTCATCTTTCCCTTTCCCTTTGATTTTTATTTTTATTTTTATTTTTATTTTTATTTTTTGGGCGACCACTTCCATCATTCCATGGAAGATGGGAGGGGTGTTATGTTCTTGGTCACGCTTTTTCTTCCCCTCTCTGGAAGTAAACTTTGCCCGATTGCTCGCACTTTGTAACGGCTTTGTATCTCGCCGGCACGTGTCTTTCTCTTGAGCGAAAACGGTAGCAACCTTTTAGGCTTTTTTAAACAAGCATTTGGTCATATTTCAGTCACTCTTCAGTCTACTACTGCTTTTCAGATTCAGCATAGCTATCGAAAAGCCAATACTACGGTCGATTATGTTGCTTCTACTGTGCTCGCAACCCTAATCAATAGATTTGGCATCCTGCGATACCTTGTCCTATTTTACTTCAGCAAATTTTGTACTCAGATGCTTTGGATTTGACTCGTGTCAGAGTGGTATGATCGCCCGATTGTAACAAAAAAAAAAAAATAAACAAGCATTTGGTCTGAGATTTGAGGTAGGATCGCTTCATTTCAGTGCTTCTAAATTCATTTTTAGGGAGGATTTTTGGAATCATCTTTGAGTAGCAATTTTGAGTTGATATATGAAGGCTAAAAATATATCTTATTTGGGAAAAAAATAATGTCAATTAAAGATACATTTTTTATGTATTATGTTATAATAAATAATATTATTATATTATTATTAATATAAGCTGCATTTGGCTACATCGAATATAATCAAATTCAAAATTCGGTCATACTTCTCATCCTTAATTCTATACACGGATTCTAAAATTATTCCATCTTTTTTATCCTTTTATTTTTAGAGTAAGTAAATTATGTGAATTCAAGAATGGAGATAATCAAATATAAACTTAACTACATTCAAATAAAAATAAATATATCTTTTAAAATATTATAATAAATAATATTAAAATAATATAAATATTACTATAAAAATATGAAATAATGATAAAGTGCCATGATAGTTGCCAAATATATTAGCAATAGTTTTGGGCTTTCGGCATTGTGTGATATAAAATATCAAACATGATGATTTGAGATATCAATTTAACATTAAGATCACGATAGCATGGTGATCTCATTAAGTTGCCAAATATCATCAAAAGATCTATTTGGATATTTGAAGAGAGAAGAAGGAAAGAATGAAGGATTAAAAAAGAAAAAAAAAGGAAGAAAGATTGTTATCCTCTTCTTGTTTGGAAAAAAGGGAAAAGAAAAAGAGGTTAAGTTAAATTGATCATATTTGGATGGAATGAAAGGATGAAGAAGGAAAAAAATTATGTCTACAAAATTATAAATATAATTTATTATAAATAAATTTAAATTAATTTGTAAGAATAAATTAGAAAGATGAAGCAAAAATAATAAGCGCATTTCCTTTCTTCTTTTTATCCCTCAAGATAGGGTAAGAAAATTTAACCTATTGAGAATGAATTAAAGGGAATGGATTTTTCTCCTTTTTTTTTCAAATAAAGATTTATAAAATTTTTTTCTTTCTTTTTTTTTCTCCTTCATCGGTTAACCTTTTTATCCAAATATACTCTAAAGAATTATAGAAACTCTTTCTTGGTTTGGAAGCGAAGAATTTTAATAAACTGAATGGTTATTAGTCAACACCTATATGAGATGGATATTGGCTAATAATTAAGTCAATGGCTAATATCAACAAATGCCATAGAAGGCAACAAGAATTAATATACCAACTAAGAGCAAAAGCGTAGCTTTTAAATAAGAAATTAAGACTACCAGTCTATCCTCGCACATGATGATACCCATCCAACGATCATGTCCAGCATTGGCATGCAAGCTACAATTTGCCGGGACCATGCTTGAATATTCATCCAGCCCAAATCACCACTAATTTATGTGATCAAAGATATTTTAGAGAAAAATAATTAAGAATGATCTTTTTAAATTACTACTAATAACAAGTTGTCGTGAAAAATGTCATCTACGATCAAGATTATAATTAATAAACCTGCTGTCATGTTTTCAGCTATAGTAGCAAGAAATTGCTAGCATTTGCAAAACACTAGTAGCACTTTTAGCAAACCTTGATGATTATAAATTAATTAGTGGCCACGCTTTGTGCAAGCTATTAATGAATCAAAACAGCTAGCTTCTTTTATCTCTTTTTTTTCCTTTTTTATTAAACCTCATTTATTTGCATGGTTTTATAGGTAATTCAACCAAATAAATGAGGAATTGGACATATTGTGATATAGATTGATTGGTTAGCCAACACCTTTCCCTAAGATTTATAAGAAATATTTAACTTTAGTTTTTGGAATAAACTAAGAATTTAAAATTGATGCAGTGTGATATGATATGTCGCGAGATATCAACTAATAATTTAGTCATGTAACGCATGCTCTCACGGACTTCCAGAGACCAGATGAGGGCCCTATGGTGTCTGCTCTTGCCTTCTTCCTAGTTTTTATGTCTCAACGAGAGAGGAAACAGGCCAGAGACACAGCCTGCAAGCACTGTAGAATTTTAGATTTTATTAATTATAGTCATTCTTTTGCATATGGATAAAAAAGCCATGAGCAGTCAAGCTTTATGGAATGGCACTTACTATTTGGCGACTATTGATTTTTTTTAATTCTTCGTATTAATAGAAAAGATTTGTTTTTCATAAACCTGATAGAATATTCTTTCTATCTTAATGACGGCTTATTTTACTTAATTGCTTGTACTTTAAAAAAAAATATTAGGAGGTCTTAAAGTTTCCATTACAATGAATTCTTAAGACACTCAAACCAACCCTAAGGCCTTCGAAGAAACAAGTAGGAAAAATCGAATAAAGAATAGGATTGAAAAGTTACTTCATCTGAGGATCATTTTTATGGCCATATGAAGAAAGCATACTTTGAACTCTTATGAAGAATGACTCTTATTGAATCGTGATCTTAAAAAAAATTAACATTGATCGAAGTCTATTCCTAATTAATAAGCTAATTCCTTATCGCGATAGTGTAGAAGAGTCCTAATCAGACTTCAGTAAAGTAATTCTCATGGAGAAGAGTTTAGATCTCAAATTAAAGTTTTATCTCATCTTATTAATACCTAACTCTATCACATATCATTATTAGGTTTGCCGACATCAGTTGGCTCCCACTTTTGATGGCTGAGCTTAACTTTATGTTCAAATTATGAAAGTAGCTTGTACTTCATTAGGACTGATATAAGTTAGGTCAAGGATCTTCTTTTGGATATCTAAACTATCAAATAATTTATTTTCAAGTTTATAATTTAAAATCATCGAAACAGAGTGATATGGTAGATCAATGCTTAGGAGGTTGGTACCGAGCCAAGAACCACCTCATTCGAAGTCCATTTTTAACCATAAGTTGGACCAAGCAGTACTAGTTGGTTGGCCTCAAAAATTTATTCAATTACTTTGCCTCGACTTTCAAGGAGGATTATCTAATTATTAACATAAAATTAAGGATTTATCTAGAAGGTTCTAATTTAATGTCTCATATTTTAAGGCATATAATAATTATAAATAATTGCAAATAGTATAATATTTTTATTAGTCAATAAATTATGTTATGAAATATTATTAGAAAGTATAGTACTTATAATTTAATAATGTAATATTAAATTATTATGATATTATCGTAGTAACATTATGAAATTCTAGTATAATATAAAATAATAACATTATCTTTTTTGCATTACATAACTATAATATAGTTATAATATTTTTGTATAATAACATTATCTTTAACATAATATAATTATTATATTATATCAAAATATTTATAGTAATATACCGATAATCATATAATGTTATTATGCTATAATATTGAATATGATTGGTTTCTTGTTTCTAATATGTCAACTTCAAGTTTAATAAAAATAATTTATAGATAAGTTTGGAGAAATAATTTTAGCAAAGCTTCAAACTAAAATTTTTACTAAATAGATTTTTTTTTTTACCTCTCATAAAGAGGCGCTTCTGAGAGAAAGCCAATTTAAGGAATTTTTGAAACATTATTTTATCTTTCATAAATGCTTTATGAACTTAGAAAAATGCTTTTGGCTCCTTCAAAAATATTTTCAGGTAAGTCCCAGGCAGCACCTAGAAGTATGTGAATACAAATATAAAAATATTTATTTATTATAAGAAACTTGAGGGTTACTATGATACCTTGTATCCTATATTATATGGTTTGCTTTCTACGAGCATATTGATACCTTGATTAAATTTCCCCTCTTGCTAAGAAATGCTTTATCTTGTCTTATGTAGATCTATGCTTACAAAGAGACTTATGATTTTTGCTTGGAGATATTTGATAAAGATGTGTTTTGTGATGCATGCAATAACTATATTCCATGCAAATTTTATAAATATCTAGTTTACATGTACCATAACAACTCAGTATTTTATCTAAAAAGGCTAGCTAAGAAATTATTATTTCATTCAATCTAATTGCAACACATTGTAACGATCCAGGCCCATTAACCGACGAACTCGTTTCGTGACATGAAAGCAAGGCGGATAAGGTTCACACCAACTTAGGCCACCACAGTCTAAAAAGGATCCAATTGGTACTTGTCCATTTTACTTAACTTGCTATAAACTATTCAACCCTTCCTTAATTATCCGATGTGAGACTAATTGGGGGATCACAATCTATCTCCCTTAAAGAGGCAACATCCTCATCACTAAAGGCATATGATCTCATCTACCAGATGGGCAAGACTCTAGAGGTAGCCCCACATGCTCAAGAAGTAGCTCCCATCAATGTAGCACTTTGCCCTGTATGGTACTTAGCTCCTACACTTTTGACTGGTGCATGGCTTTAATACCAATGTAACAATCCGGGCCCATTAACCCACGAACCCATTTTGTAACATAAAAGCAAGATGGATAAGGTTCACATCAACTTGGGCCATCACGATAAAAAAGGAGCCACCTCTTGAACCTATGGGGGCCACCTTATAATCCTCCCAATTAGTCCCACATCGGATAATTAAGGAAGGATTGAATGGTTTATAATCAGTTAAGTAAAATGGACAAGTACCAATTGGATCCTTTTTGGGTTTGGTGATTCAAATTGGTATGAATCTCATCAGTCTTGTTTTCATATCATGAAACATGTTCGTGGGTTAACGAGCTCGAGCCGTTATACACATTAAGCCCATCTACAGTAACTCTTAATCCACAATAACTGCTATTATTTAAACTCATTGATTCTTAATAAACACTTAGAATCTTTTCAATATTTAAATGATATTGGACTAAACATACTCTCCCGCTTAAGCCCTCTTAGTTCATATCAAAATCCATATCTAAATCCAGTTGAATCTAATCATAAATACATAAAGTCCATTTATAGTGCCTCTTAGTCTATATAGGTAATAATTAGATTTGCTTTAATACCATTTATAACAACTTAGGTTCTCATTCAAAAAAAATGGTCAAAAAGATATTATTTAGACTTCGTAATCCTACAAAAGCACTTAAAATATTTTCAATATATAACTCATATGGAATTAAATCTAACAACTCTGGTCACTAGGGTTCTCATGCTACTTTGATAGTAAACCGACAGATGGTTTTTATTTCTTGAAAGCCCTCCTAGGGTTTGTTAAAATTAATTTTGATGGAAGTATGCGGGGCAAATTAGCTGGCTCTGCTTTTATTATCAGAGGGATTGATGGAGCTATGATGGCGGCGAGAGGGTTTGGCCTCCTTGACGCCTTCGTTCCTATGATGAAGCTGTATATAGCGTGGGCAGGCATTTTCTATACTACACGGATCATGCATGCCCAAAGTCTCTTTATTGATGGAGACTCTCTCACTGTCATACGTTGGCTGGAATGCTACGGTCATTCTCCGACAAACCCTTTGATCCTAGACGTTTGATCTACTGTGCAGAAGGTCTCCAAATCCCATATCTGACATGTTTATCGAGAAGTCAACTCGGTGGCCGACTGGATGACGAGTGTTGCGGCCCATCTTTCTGATTTTTGGTTTTAAAAGCAGGGTAACCCCTGTCCAATTATACTTAAATTAACTTTTATTTTTTGACTTATCGAGGCTGACTCACACTAGACTGGTGCGATCACCTGCTTATTCCAAAAAAAGAACTAATTTTCACTCTAGAACTTTGAAAGACTTAACCTAAATGACATTAGTTCAGAATTTTATTAATTTCTTTTAGAAATTGTTGCCATGTGTAAGACATATCTTGTAATTTCCAATAAAGTAAGGGTGCAATATAACATGCCTGAATTGATAAAATTTATATAGGGTGAAGTCCCAAAGAACTGTCATGTGGATTGGTAATCTACAACACTCCATAAAATAACATGATATGAGCATGATTGCATTTTAAATTTATACTAGCGGATGAAATTAGGGGTAGTAAATCATACAAAACGTCACAAATGAATTGAGTCAATTAAAGCACAATGATAAATAGATCAATCCAAATCTGATCTATTTATCGAACAAATTAGAAATCTAAATCTAAATCTGACTTGTATACTATATGAGTTGAATGATACAACCCATGTAATCCTTTTAATCAATAAAAACTATGCAATCTGTGTGACTTGTATAACCTATAATCTATATAACTCATATAACTTGTATAAAATATATTTAACCACATAACCTATGTAATATATTTAATACCAATTTACTTATAAAATAGTTATATATTAAAAATATAACTAAAGTACAAACAAAATCTTTTTATATAAAGAAAAAAATAAGCATAATATCTATGCATAAGTTATAATTATTATCATAAAATAATAATTAATTTAAAAAAATATTAACTTAGATAAATAGCTCTAATGAATCATATTCGAGTTAATGTTTAACATTATACGAATTATTTTATTTAATAATTAGATCAATTATAGATTGATTATAGGTTAGCAAGTTAACCCATGATCTAGCTTGTTTTTTAATTGTATCTAATAGGTTAATGCGGTTTTGATCCGAACTCTTTTATACTTCATTCAAACCTGTCAACTTTGTATCTGATATGACTGATCCCGCGTCGTCAAGATAAAAGGTAATGGCAGCTGATGGCCCCGAGACCCCCCACTTGTCTCGGGGTGCACCGGCATTCTCTCCATCCCCGGGACCCCTTCCGGTCTCGGGGTAGGGTCATCATCTCTTGACCCCGAGACCCCCCATCGGTCTCGGGGTGCACCGGCATTCTCTCCACCCCCGGGACCCTTTTCGGTCTCGGGGTGGGGTCATCATCTCCCCACCCATGGGATTCCTTTCGGTCTCAGGATGGGGTCATCATCTCTTGACCCCGAGACCCCCCACCGGTCTCGGGGTGCACTGGCATTATCCCCACCCCCGGGACCCCTTCCGGTCTCGGGGTGGGGTCATCATCTCTTGACCCCGAGACCCCCCATCGGTCTCGGGGTGCACCGGCATTCTCCCCACCCCCGGGACCCCTTCCGGTCTCGGGTGGGGTCATCATCTCTTGACCCCGAGACCCCCCATCGGTCTCGGGGTGCACCGGCATCTTCCCACCCCCGGGACCCCTTCCAATCTCGGGGTGGGGTCATCATCTCCCCACCCCCGGGACCCCTTCCAGTCTCGGAGTGGGGTCATCATCTCTTGACCCCGAGACCCCCCACCAGTCTCGGGGGTCACCGGCATTCTCCCCACCCCCGGGACCCCTTCCGGTCTTGGGGTGGGGTCATCATCTCCCCACCCCCAGGACCCCTTCCGGTCTCGGGGTGGGGTCATCATCTCTTGACCCCGAGACCCCCCACCGGTCTCGGGGTGCACCGGCATTCTTCCCACCCCCGGGATCCCTTTCGGTCTTGGGGTGGGGTCATCATCTCTTGACCCCGAGACCCACAACCGGTCTCGGGGTGCACCGGCATTCTCTCCACCCCCGGGACCCCTTCCGGTCTCGGGGTGGGGTCATCATCTCTTGACCCCGAGACCCCCCATCGGTCTCGGGGTGCACCGGCATCTCCCCACCCTCGGGACCCCTTCCGGTCTCGGGGTGGGGTCATCATCTCCCCACCCCCGGGACCCCTTCCGGTCTCGGGGTGGGGTCATCATCTCTTGACCCGAGACCCCCCATCGGTCTCGGGGTGCACCGGCGTGTCCCCATCCCCGGGACCCCTTCCGGTTTCGGGGTGGGGTCATCATCTCTTGACCCCGAGACCCCCCATCGGTCTCGGGGTGCACCGGCATTTCCCCACCCCCGGGACCCCTTCCGGTCTCGGGGTGGGGTCATCATCTCCCTACCCTCGGGACCTCTTCCGGTCTCGGGGTGGGGTCATCATCTCTTGACCCCGAGACCCCCCATCGGTCTCGGGGTGCACTGGCGTCTCCCCACCCCCGGGATCCCTTCCGGTCTCGGGGTGGGGTCATCATCTCTTGACCCCGAGACCCCCCACCGGTCTCGGGGTGCACCGGCATTCTCCCCACCCTCGGGACCCCTTTCGGTCTCGGGGTGGGGTCATCATCTCTTGACCCCGAGACCCCCAACCGATCTCGGGGTGCACCGGCATTCTCCCCACCCCCGGGACCCCTTCCGGTCTCGGGGTGGGGTCATCATCTCTTGACCCCGAGACCCCCCATCGATCTCGGGGTGCACCGGCATCTCCCCACCCTCGGGCCCCTTCCGATCTCGGGGTGGGGTCATCATCTCCCCACCCCCTGGACCCCTTCCGATCTCGGGGTGGGGTCATCATCTCTTGACCCCGAGACCCCCCATCGGTCTCGGGGTGCACCGGCGTCTCCCCATCCCCGGAACCCCTTCTGGTCTCGAGGTGGGGTCATCATCTCTTGACCCCGAGACCCCCCATCGGTCTCGGGGTGCACCGGCATTTCCCCCCCCCGGGACCCCTTTCGGTCTCGGGATGGGATCATCATCTCTTGACCCCGAGACCCCCATCGGTCTCGGGGTGCACCGGCGTCTCCCCACCCCCGGGATCCCTTCCGATCTCGGGGTGGGGTCATCATCTCTTGACCCCGAGACCCCCCACCGGTCTTGGGGTGCACCGGCATTCTCCCAACCCCCGGGACCCCTTCCGATCTCGGGATGGGGTCATCATCTCTTGACCCCGAGACCCCCCATCGGTCTCAGGGTGCACCGGCATCTCCCCACCCCTGGGACCCCTTCCGGTCTCGGGGTGGGGTCATCATCTCCCCACCCCCGAGATCTCTTCTGGTCTCAGGGTGGGGTCATCATCTCTTGACCCCGAAACCCCCCACCGGTCTCGGGGTGCACCGGCATTCTCCCCACCCCCAGGACCCCTTCCGGTCTCGGGGTGGGGTCATCATCTCTTGACCCCGAGACCCCCCATCGGTCTCGGGGTGCACTGGCGTCTCCCCACCCCCGGGACCCCTTTCGGTCTCGGGGTGGGGTCATCATCTCTTGACCCCGAGACCCCCCACCGGTCTCGGGGTGCACCGGCATCTCCCCACCCCCGGAACCCATTCCGATCTCAGGGTGGGGTCATCAGCGATTGGCATGCAGTTCAATCGTCGAAAGAAATGACAACTCCATGCCACACGGTGCACCCACATGATTCTTCGTACGCCCGTGATTGCACCCCGTTACGAAGGGCCATACCTAATAACGGCATATGGTGCATTGCATGTCCCTGTGCATGGCCATGCCTCGCTACGGCGTATGATTCGCTACCACTTGCGACTGTGCTCGGTCATATCAGCCGACGGCGCATACTGAATGCCTTCGCAGCTGTTGGACACATGTGATATCACGTCGGCAGGCGGTACGGGATGTCTCCAGCGCGCGCAGCGATGGTACGATGGTGATCTTCCGAAACAGTAAGATAGGATATTCGGACAGGTATAAAAGCACGTGCTCGCGCTGTAAGTAGGGATCTGAACTCTGGTTTTCTGAGCTTTCTTCCTCCCAGCAAAACCCTAACCGCCTCAGTTCTTTTCCGCTGAGCGGTTCTCTGTCTGAGCCCAAGTGACTGACTTAATCGTCGGAGGGTCCCTACCGGCACCGCCGATCTTTGGGGAGTTTTCTTGCAGGACTCTGAGGAGAAGGACGTCCGTCTTCCCCGGCGTTTGAGGAAAGTGACTTGGCGTCATCAGATTGGCGCACCAGGAAGGGGGGTGTGCAAGAAAGACATCGAGCCAGCAGCTTACTTTTTTTTTCTTTCTTCAAGATCTTGAAGTCATGGTGACGACTCGGACGAAGGGTGTTTCAGCCGGTCGCGCTGGGGGGCAGCGCTGCGGGGCCGGTCCACCCGCGGAGGCCCCCCCGACTCTCGTATCCAGTATTCCGGAGCCCATACATCTCTTGGGGGCAGGGCCTTCTACTCCGCAGAATGACGCTCCCGCACCTGCTCCGCAACAACTCCAGGAAGATCGACTCACTGCCCTGGCAATGTAGGTCCAGTCTTTAGCGGCGATGGTTCAGGGCCTGCAGCACCAGCAGGCGGCCGTGCAGCAGCCGGAGCCGAATCCGTCTATTCCGGGGGTGGTGCAACCCAGCCAGCATTCCTCCTGCCGGAGATCACCGGTTCCCGTGGATCGTCACCGCCGATCCCCGGCCAAGCCTCACCGCCATGAAGCCTCTAAGAGACCTCGGTCTCCCTCTCGCCACGCTAGTGTTTCCCAAGCGGCGGCACGGGAAGGAGGCGGAGCGCCCGCGCCGGCATCACCGCCCTCGCTCTTCTTCCGAATCTTCGGGGGAGGTCTCTTTTGATGGCCGGATGCCTCGTCGAGCCGAGCGTCGACTCGAGGAGTGTAATCAGAAGCTGGAGGAGCTTAGCCGTCGGATCACCCACCTGCCAGAAACAGATTACGACAGTCGGCCTCCCTTGTCTCGCCGCATCATGGAGGAGCCCATCTCTACTAGGTTCCGCCTTCCTCAACTAGATCCATACGACGAGACCACGGACCCCCTGGACCATTTGGAGAGCTATAAGGTACTCATGCAAGTCCAGGGGGCCACTGATTCACTTATGTGTGTTGCTTTCTCGGCCACTCTGAAGCAAGGCGGCTCGTGCTTGGTATTCTCGTCTGCCCTCACGAAGTATCGACTCTTTTCGGCAGTTAGAGAGGTCTTTTCTGGCTCACTTCGACGCCTGTCGGAAAATTCCTCGGGTGGCAGACAGCCTATTTTCAGTGCAGCAGGAAGAAGAATCCTTGAAGGATTTTGTAACTCGCTTCAAGGTGGCGGCCCTGGAGGTTTATCATCTTGAGGACGCTGTGGCTACTCTAGCTTTAAAGCGGGGGCTCCGACCCTCCGTTTACTTACTCTCTTGATAAAAGCCGCCGGGCTCTTACTCTGAACTTCTGATCCGGGCCCAGAAGTACATCCGGGCGGACAAAGCTGACTTTTTCCGGCGCGAAGCTGGCGGGAGCGTCCCCGGGAAGCCGACCCAGCCGGAACCTGTAGAAGTCCGCCCCAGGAGGCCCGAGCCTCCTCGCCGGCCAGACAACCGTCCTCGACCCCCTGCACCAAGAGACGGACCCTACACCCCATTGCTCGCCCCAATATCTCAGATCCTGCTCGAGATTGAAGGGGAGTCTTGTTGGCCCAGATGACAACCCAAGAGGAGGGGGGGGGGGTGAATTGGGTTCTTTTAAAAAATTAGCCTTATAAAAATGTTTGCTTAATAAGAATGAAGGCAATAGCAACGCAAATACAAAGTGCAGTGAATAAAACAGAGATAGAGAAAGAGTCAATGGAAACACGGCAAACACAAAGAGTTTATAGTGGTTCGGTGTATCCAATACCTACGTCCACTCCCAAGATTCACTTGGATCCACACTATAATCTTCCTTGATTACAGCTGAGTTGTTTTACAAGCTCACAACTCTAACTTGTTGTTTTCCCGGGATCACAACGAACCCAGCTGGTTTTCAAGGGCTCACCAGCACAAAAACCCCTTAACACAAGCTTAACCAAGCTTGAACCGAGGTAAGACTACCTCCTCTAGTTCAATCCCCCAGATTGAACTAGGCACAATAATAGAAATGATGTTTTTCAATTACAAAGCTCCTTAATGAGCAGATAAACAAATATAAGAATAAAGTTTAGAAAAGCCTGATTTGCAGTTGGTTGGCTTTGAGCTTTTCTTCTTTTCCTCAACTCCTTTGAAGTGTAGAATCGGGCCTCAGCTCGGATTCTTCACGGAATGAATATTGGAGTTGATTTGGGCTTTTCCTCTTTTCTTTGAGTGTTGAAAATCACTTGAAATGCTCTTGAATAGCTCTTGGATTTTCTTCTGAAGCTTCCTTGGAATGTTGAGCTTGAGCACAGAAGAAGCTTCCTTTGATTTCACACTCTTTCTTTCACTCTATTTTGAATCACGAATTTTTTCAAATGAAGCTCTATTTTTCTGATTTTTTCTTTTTTTTTCTTGAAATGAATCTCTCTGTTTGTATATCTTTGATTTGAAAATGGCTTCTCTATTTATAGATTCTGCAAAAATATAGCCATTAGAAACAAAGAAAAATAGCCGTTAATCAAAAATCTTACCGTTGACGCTGAGTTGGCATTCGGAAAAATCTGCCCAGATTTGCTGGAGTCGACTCCTGCTTTCCGCGAGTCGGCTCGAGGTCGTGATACCAAAAATAGAAATACTCAGAAAGTTAGAGGGTCGACTCATCAAAAGTAAAGTGTCGACTCCTGACAGTCGGGGGTCGACTCATGAAAAGTTGGGGGTCGACTCGCGAAATGCTCAGAAAAATACACCTCTGGTGTCTGAGCGATTCGACTCGCACAGTCATGGAGTCGGCTCGACAGAATCGGGGGTCGACTCAAGAAATTATGTGGGTCGACTCAAGACAGATAGTCATTTCTGTACTTTGAGTGGAGTCGACTCTGAAACTCAAGAGTCGGCTCTGGAACGTATCAAAAATCAGAAAGTTTTCTGATTGACTTTAAATTCATTCCAAATTCATTTTAAATCATTATTTTGACTTGAATATAATAAAATTGACATTAGGAATCAATTCAAGAAATGTTCCAAAAACTCATTGATTATCATATGAAGTATAAAATTTCTTTTTGAAAGCTTAAACATTGAACTTGAAGTTACTTTCAATTTGATTAAAGTTATACTTTAACATTCTCATTCATTGTTCTAAATAAATTCATTGCTCATGTAAATAAACTCATTACATCTTTTAATATACACATGGCTTTTGGTAATCATCAAAATCAATAAGATTGGGGCATATAATTTTTCAACAATCTCTCCAACAATCTTTCCCTTTTTGATGATGACAAAAACATTGAGTTTATGCATGATTGATTCGTGAATTTATTTTGATTTCATAGTTAGGCTTAGGCTCCCCCTGAATGAGGTAGCTCCCCCTATGAAACTCAAATAAATATCCATTCATTCAATTATTTATCTCATTGATTAATTAATTTCTTCCATATGCATATACAGTTATAAAACTATAAAACTCTCCCCCTTTTTTGTTATCAACAAAAAGGTAGAGAAGCATTAAACATAGTCATTTATTCATTCATTCAAGATATGATTTACCAAAATCATTCATTCATTGATAATAGGAAGAAATACATGAGTATTCAAAATAGACAATTCATTACATCAAAGTGACAAAATGTAAAACATAATATTGACTTCAATACATTGCAAGGACTGAGTATCTAATACATTAAAAGTGAGTCCTAACAATCCTAGTTAAATGATCTATTATATTTTTCATTCCATCTGTTTGTATCTTCACATAGTCCTTTAGTCTCTCATCACAAAGGTGCAAGCAGTCAAAATTTTATCTTGGAGCTCAGCATTGCATTTAGCATATGTTTCGCCATCTCCGCAGACATCTTTAAGTTCTTCAAATATGTTCTTTAGATCTCCACTCAAAGACTCTGAAGAATGCTAAGGGTTGATTCTATCTTGGTGATTCGGTCATCCAAAGAGTAAAGAGTTTCCTTGAGATTCATAAACTTGTTTTCAAACTCTGATTTTAATTTTTCTGACTGATCATCAAGAAGGCCTTTAAGTTGCCTTAACTGAAGTTCTGTGAAGCCAACAGATGAAGATGATGCATGATCAAACAACGGAGCAGGGGTAGGAGCAGGAGCAGAAATAGGAGAGCTCGGAGGTGCAGGCGAAGAATGTCTAACCGATGGTCCCGGTGCCTCAGCATCCGCTGCTCTTTCTCCATCAAACCTTTCCTTTCCCATCTTCCGTTCTTCTTAACAAAACCCATCCTATGTATAGTGGCCAAACTGTAAAAATCTGTGTGTCTCAAGTTCCTCATAGGCTCACTATCTGAAATGACAATCCCTTGGCTCTGAAAAATTTTAGTGAGGATCATGCCATAGGGCAAACTTGATTTTCTCTTACCTCCACAGTCGGCAATATACCATAAAATCATACTAGGAAGGTTAATGGGTTTACCCGTTACAATTGCATCCATTACAAAATATCTCTTTCTGACACATAATCAAACCTCCCAATTTTGGGAAAAGGATTCTACTACAGATGTTGTGGAGCAGTCTCAGTTCTAAGGATAACTGATTAGCAAAAACTTCCTCAAAACCGACAACCTCCCGGTTAAGCAGTCTAGAAAGAGCTGGGCTTCTGTCTCAGAAGAAAACGTAGATGTACCCGACATAGGTAGATCCAACAATCTTGAAAGCAGCTCTACAGTCACTGAAATTCTATTTCCTCTCACAATGCTTATAAGACCATTATCTCCTCTAGATAGATTCTTATAAAATTCCTTGACAAGGGCGGGATATGTAGGACAATCTAAGGAGCAAATCTTTTCCCAACCCATCTCAATCAACTGTCTTCCCAAAAGAAATCCCTCAGCCTCAAACAATTCAAAATCTACTTTCCTCCCGGTAGTTATAATTCTATCAGCAAGTCTATCTACCTGTGATGGAGCCGTAGATGGAGAAGCATTAGGAGTCGAAGAGATGAGGTTGAATCCGTGCTTGGTGAAGGCTCACGAACAGGACGCCTCACGGTCTTCCTCACCGCTCTCTTCCTCTTTACTCCGGCCGCACCAAGGTTAGATCCTCGAGTTTTAGGGGCCATTGATCTATTGGAAGGGTTAATCAGGGATTCTTGGGAATTTGGAAGGTCTGGAAGTATTTTGGAGAGAGTATTTTGACGATTCGAGACGATAGAAATGAACGGCGAGTCGACTCTGCCCTAGATAAATCGACCTGGGACCACTTCGAGTCGGCTCCCGCAAAGCGAGGGGTCGACTCCGGACAGTCACAGAAAACTATCCCGAAGTGGAGTCGACTCGCGCCGAGAAGGGGTCGACTCAAGAGTTTCAGTAGAAACCTGGAGTCGACTCCGATACTCACCGAGTCGGCTCCGAGACCATTTCAGAGCAAAAACATGAAATTTCTGAAATGTGTCCGGAAATTGATCTTAAAAATTGATAAAATAATCATTGGAATTTAATAGATCAATTAGATATGAATTCTAGATAAGATTTCCTTAAAGATCAAGGATTTGAAAGAATTTTAGATAAACTTTCCTTAGGGGTTTCAAATTCATTCTAATGGATCACAAATCCCTAACTCTCCTCTAAGATAACAGAATCTTTCTTCACTTAAAGGGTTTTGTAAATATATCTGCTAATTGTTCTTCAGTATTAACATAATCAAGACATATTTCATTATTTGCAACATGTTCTCTTATAAAATGATATCTAATTTCTATGTGTTTGGTTCTAGAATGTTGAATTGGATTTTTAGTTAGATTGATTGCACTTGTGTTATCACATCTTATAGGTGTTTTATCAAGTGTGATACCATAGTCTTCAAGTTGTCGCTTAATCCATAGGATTTGAGCACAGCAACTTCCAGCTGCTACATATTCAGCTTCAGTAGTTGATAATGCAACTGAATTTTGCTTTTTGCTAAACCATGAGATTAAGTTACTTCCTAAGAATTGGCATGCACCACTTGTGCTTTTTCTATCTAACTTACATCCAGCATAATCAGAATCAGTGTATGCAATCAGATTTAATGTTGAGTCTCTAGAATACCATAAACCTACATTTTTGTTCCACTTAAGTATCTTAGTATTCTTTTAACAGCAATTAAATGTGATTCTTTAGGTTCAGACTGAAATCTAGCACATAAGCAAACAGCAAACATTATGTCTGGTCTACTTGCAGTTAAGTAAAGTAGGGATCCGATTATACCTCGATAATATTTTTGATCAACCTTCTTACCTTCTTCATCTTTGTCCAGCTTGCATGAAGGACTCATTGGTGTTCCGAGGGGTTTGATTGATTCCATACCAAACTTCTTTAGAATTTCTCTTGTGTACTTTGTTTGGTTGATAAAGATTCCCTCTTTGCTTTGTTTGATTTGGAGTCCAAGGAAGAAGTTGAGTTCTCCCATCATGCTCATTTCAAATTCGCCCTGCATCAACTTAGCAAACTCTTGACATAGAAGATTGTTAGTAGCACCAAAAATGATATCATCAACATATATTTGAACTACTAATAAATCTTTACCTTTTCTTTTCAAAAACAATGTTTTATCAACATTTCCTCTCATAAAATCATTTTCAATTAAGAATTTACTTAATCTATCATACCAAGCTCTAGGTGCTTGTTTCAAACCATATAATGCTTTGTGCAATTTAAAAACGTGATTTGAAAATTCGTGATCTTCAAAACCTGGTGGTTGTTCTACATATACTTCTTCATTTATAAATCCATTTAGAAAAGCACTTTTTACATCCATTTGAAATAAGTTAAAATTCATGTGACATGCAAATGCAAGTAATAGTCTAATGGCTTCTAATCTAGCTACTGGTGCAAAGGTTTCATCAAAATCAATACCTTCTTCTTGATTATATCCTTTTGCAACTAATCTAGCTTTGTTTCTAATTACTATGCCATTTCATCTAGTTTATTTCTAAATATCCATTTTGATCCTATAACAGAATGATTTTTAGGTCTTTCAACTAAAGTCCATACATTATTTCTGGTGAATTGATTTAATTCTTCTTGCATTGCTAACATCCAATTATTATCTTTTTCAGCTTCTTCAATAGTTTTAGGTTCAATTTGTGATACAAATGCAAGATGATTACTAATGTTTCTCATAGATGATCTAGTTCTTATTCCTTGAGATGGATCACCTATAATCAATTCCTTAGGGTGACTATAAGCATATCTCCAATCCCTAGGTAGATCTACATCATTATGATTAGTGTTAGTATCATCATCCTTAGGTGAATCATTATCTTTAGCGTCTTGTTCTTGATCAATATTTAA
>UESW01004961.1:338925-382719 GCA_900491605.1 Calamus simplicifolius | reverse complement strand
ATCTCCCAACAAGTCTTATCTGCAGCGCCCTCCTCCCATCAACCCGAAGATCCCCCGAAACAAGAACCTCTACTGCCGCTACCACCGGGACCATGGCCACGACACCGACGATTGCCGTCAGCTGAAGAAGGCTATTGAAGACCTTATTCAGCGGGGCCACCTGGGAAAGTTCGTTCAGAGGAATAACCCGGGAGCTCCTGGCCCGTCAGCGCCCTCGCCACCAGTGATCGACAATGCCCTGACGGAGAAGACAGTAGCGATGATTTCCTGGGGGGCAGGAGGCCCGTCGAAGAAATCAAGGGGGAGGGGGGGCACAGACTGTAATTCCTTTCTTCGAAAAGGACTTGGATGGGGTTGTAAATAAGGATGATGATAGCATCGTCGTGTCCATGACGATCGCTAGGCACCCTGTAAAAGAATCTTAGTTGACAGTGGGAGCTCCGTAGATGTTTTAAACTACGATGCCTTTGTTCGTATGAACTTGTCACATGATCTACTTCGACCTGTCGCCATGCCTTTGATGGGGTTCACAGGAGATTCCATGAGGGTTGAAGGGGAAGTCACTCTTCCCGTAACGGCTGGTACGGCTCCGCCAAAGCACTGTTCTCATGAAGTTTTTGGTGGTTCGTGTGCCCCTCGCATACAATGCGATCTCGGGAGGCCCGGGCTCAACCTCTTGGATGCCATCATATCCACCAAGCTCCTCGTGAGGTTCCCAACCAGCAGAGGGGTCGGGAGATGCGAGGAGAGCAGGATCCGCCGCACTTTGCTATCATTTGGCCCCTAGTCCTCAGGAGACGGCACCTGTACCGGCACCTGAGGCGCTTGACCCGCGAGACTTGGAAAAAAGGGGGGAGCCAGCCGAGCGGCTGCTCACTTTCCCCCTCGGGGAGGACCCGCGCGGACGGTCCGGGTTGGAGCCTTGCTTCCGGACGAAGCCCGTGACCGACTCCTTACCTTCCTGCGGGTCAACGCGGACGTCTTCGCATGGTCAGCGTCCGACATGCTGGGGATTCCGGAGGAGGTGATTACGCACCAGCTCAACATTCGGCCGGAGTGCCGGCCCGTCAGGCAGAAGAAAAGGAGTTTTGCCCCTGACCGACAGAAGGCTGTTGACGAGGAGGTGCGGAAGCTGTTGGCGGCTGGTCACATCCGCGAGGTGCGCTACCCCGACTGGCTGGCGAATGTCGTGATGGTTCGCAAGGCCAGTGGAAGCTGGAGGATGTGCGTGGATTTCACCGACCTCAACAAGGCGTGCCCCAAGGACAGCTTCCCGCTCCCCCGAATCGACCAGCTGGTGGACGCCACCTCCGGGCATGGACGCTCAGTTTCATGGATGCGTTCTCGGGGTATAATCAAATCAAGATGAGCCAGCAGATGAAGAAGCAACCTCCTTTGTCAGAGAAGGGGATCTACTGTTACAGGGTGATGCCTTTTGGATTGAAAAACGCCGGGGCTACTTATCAAAGATTAATGAACAAGGTTTTGAGGATCAGCTGGGGCGCAACATGGAGGTATATGTGGATGACATGCTGACCAAGAGCACCAGTGCGGCGAAGACCATGTAGCTGACCTCGAGGAGACTTTCAACAACTGCGCCGGTACCGGATGAAGCTCAACCCCCACAAATGCGCCTTTGGAGTAGCAGCAGGCAAGTTCCTGGGTTTCATGGTGACCCAGCGAGGGATCGAAGCCAACCCCGACAAGATCAGAGCTATCCTGGAGATGCGGCCCCCAGCCAGCAAGAAGGAGGTGCAGCGCCTGACGGGGAGGGTGGCGGCCTTGAGTCGTTTCATGTCAAGGTCGGCGGAGAGGTGCCTGCCCTTCTTTCAAGGCGCTGCGCAAGATTCAACGGCTTCGAATGGACGAAAGAGTGTCAGGGCTCCTTTGAGTTGAAGCAGTTTCTCTCCACTCCTCCGCTACTGTCCAAGCCTGAAAATGGAGAGGAGCTTTTTATATCTGGCCGCTTCCCCCGAGGCTGTCAGCTCCGTACTGTGCGCATGGATACCGACGGAGCCCAGAAGCCAATCTATTATACCAGCAAAGTACTCCATGACGCGAGACCAGGTATTCAAAAACTGAGAAGATTATCTTCGCCTTGGTGGTCTCTACTCAGCGCCTCCGGCCTTACTTTCAAGCCCATCCCATCGTGGTGCTTACGGACCAGCCCCTGCGAGCTATCTTGTCTCGCCCCGACACCTCCGGCCGGCTGGCTAAATGGGCCATCAAGCTAAGCGAGTTCGACCTGTCCATCCGGCCAAGGTCAGCCATGAAGTCCCAGGTGTTGGCGGATTTCCTAGTCGAGTGTTCCTGGACCGAGAAGGATATGGAGGAGGCGCGACCGGAGGAGTGTGGACTCTCCCTCATCTGAGGAGGCGGAGGACTGGATCCTGCATGTGGATGGAGCGGCAAACTCTCAAGGGAGCGGAGCCGGACTCATTCTCGCGAGCCCGGAGGGAGACGTGGTGGAGTATGCTCTCAGATTCCAGTTCCCAGCGACCAATAATCAGGCGGAGTACGAAGCCTGCTGGCGGGGATGAGATTAGCTGAGGAGCTAGGCGCGGGGCGCTTGAGGGCCTTCACGGACTCTCAACTCATTTCTGGACAGATCACCGGGAGTACGAGGCTAGGGACCCACCATGTCCCGCTACTTGAGCAAGGTGCAGTCCCAGGCGTCTCATTTTCTTACTTCCGCGTCAGCTATATCCCCAGGGCGGAGAATGCCAGGGCTGACGCATTGTCCCGTTTGGCCACTTCGGTCGACGGGACGTTGGGAAGGACATACGTGGAGCACCTACAAGTCCCGAGCATTGAGGCCGCGGATGAAGCATTGCCAGTGGAGCAGGAGCCCTCCTGGATGGACGCCTACATCCGGTACTTGACTGACGGTACTCTCCCGGAGGACCCCGCTGAGGCCAAGCTGCTCAGGCGAAGGGCCCCGAGATTCTTGATGATGGACGGGAAGCTTTATCGGAGATCCTTCTCATACCCGGTCCTCAGGTGTGTGGGGCCCTGAATCAGATTATATCCTCAGGGAGATCCACGAAGGTATGCGGGAGTCATCTGGGGGGCAGAGCCCTAGCTTACAAGGCCCTGCGCCAAGGGTACTTTCTGGCTGACGATGAAGGAGGACGCGGCCGAGCTTGTCAAGAAGTGTGATAGCTGCCAACGTCATGCCAATATCCAGCGACAGCCGACATCTCACCTGACCCCCTGGTGGCGCCTTGGCCCTTTGCCCAGTGGGGCATGGATATCTTGGGTCCATTTCCCCCGGCTTCCGGGCAGCGGAAGTTCCTCTTGGTGGCGGTGGACCACTTCACCAAGTGGGTTGAAGCTGAGGCCTTGGCCAAGATTACCGAGAGCAAAGTGAGATCTTTCTTCTGGAAGTCAATCATATGTCGGTTTGGGCTGCCGCACACACTAGTCACTGATAATGGCCGGCAGTTTGACAATGCGCCTTTCCGGGAGTTCTGCTCCGAGCTGGGTATCTGTCAGAGGTTCACTTCCGTCGGGCATCCTCAAACCAACGGGGCAGCCGAAGTGACAACCGAATCATCCTCCAGGGACTGAGTCTCGACTGGATGGCTGCAAGGGACGATGGGTGGAGGAGCTCCCCAACGTGCTATGGGCCTATCATACAACGCCTCGAGCCCCCACTGGCGAAACGCCGTTCAGCTAGTCTTTGGCTCTGAAGCTGTTATCCCTGTGGAGATCGGAGCACCCAGCCCCCGGGTGGAGGCTTATAGTGAAGAAGGTAAACCAACTGAGCCAACCTCGGCTTCGAATGGCAGCCTACCGGCAACGGGCCGCCCGGACGTTCCTACCAGGAGATCTAGTCCTTCGACGGGCTGAGGTCTCAAAGCCAACTGAGGGAGGCAAGCTAGCCCCTAACTGGGAGGGGCCTTACCGGATCACCGAGACGCTGCGCCACGGAGCTTACAAAATTGAAGAACTGATGGGACGCCACTCCCTAGGACGTGGAATGCGGATAACCTCCGCCGGTATTATCAGTAATGTATTCCTCCTTCATGTAAGTATCACCCTGTTTCACTTGGGTTTTCACCCCTATTCAATATAACAAGATTCAATTTTAGCTACTAAATCTTCACAAAGCCCTGCACCAAGGCATGAAGCCCAGTGTACCACTGGCAGAGCGTGTACCACTGGCTCTCAACAACAAAAGCCCGGCGCCCCCGGCACTCAAAGCCCTGCACTAGCCAGGCACAAAGCCCAGTGTACCACTGGCAGAGCAGTGTACCACTGGCTCTCGGCAACAAAAGCCCGGCGACCCCGGCCGGCACACCAAAGCCCTGCACCAGCCAGGCATAAAGCCCAGTGTACCACTGGCAGAGCGGTGTGCCACTGGCTCTCGGCAACAAAAGCCCGGGTGCTCCGGCCGGGCTCAAAGCCCTGCACCAGCCAGGCAGCCCAGTGTACCACTGGCAGAGCGGTGTACCACTGGCTCTCAACAACAAAACCCGTCCCCGGGCCCCGTCGGCACTCAAAGCCCTGCACCAGCCAGGCATGAAGCCCAGTGTACCACTGGCAGAGCAGTGTACCACCGGCTCTCGGCAACAAACAGCGCCCGGCCGGCCCCACACCAAAGCCCTGCACCAGCCAGGCATGAAGCCCAGTGTACCACTGGCAGAGCGGTGTACCACGGCTCTTGGCAACAAAAGCCTGGGTCCAGCAGAGACGGCTCCGGCCGGCCCCAAGCGCCGGCACCAAAGCCCTGCACTAGTCAGCACGAAGCCCGACACCCATCGGCACCCAAAGCCCCGCACCGACCAGGCATCAAGCCGACCTCGGACGACAAGAAGCCCCAAGCTTGCTAAGCTTAAAGCCCGACACCCGACAACACAAAGTCCCGCCGGTCAGATAAAGGCCGACCCCCGCAGGCACCAAAAGCCACGTGCCTATTTAGCACAAGGTCCAACACTCAGCAAAGCGTTGCACCGATGGTCTCGAGGAGCCCGTCTACCTAACCTCTAACTGCCGGTGTTCCAGCTCCGAAAAACCTACCCTCCCTGGTCCCAACTTTCGGGTCTAAACAGCTGGGGCGGAATAGCTCGAGTTGAGAGTTGTCCCCTGGCGCTATCGGGACTAATGGGATCACGGGGCTACGTGTTGTCAATCGACGAAATTCATGGTAAGCCAGACTGCATCTTGAAGAATATTCTCATTAATTTGAAGAGATTACAAAATGCTGACGTCGTCGGACTTGCAAAAAGAAAGAGAGAAGAACAACAAGAGTGCGAGCTCACGGCTCTGCTGGTGCGGGCTCATCATCGGAAGGGGCCAAGTCTGACAAACGCTCTAGCTCAACCTCCAGGGCCTGGGGGAAGTTCAGGTCCCTGGCCACCTTCTTCTTCCCATGCTGAAACCCTTCGAGGAACACTGCCGCCGAGGCTTCGGCCAGGTCGTTTGTAAAGCGCTCGGACACCTTGTACTCCTCTATGAGCCCAGCGGCCCGGGCCTTCTCTGCGGCAAGGGCTTCCGTTGCAACCCTTTCGGCCTCCCGAGCGCAGCTCACCTCCTCTTTGGACCGGCCGGCTTCCTCCTTCGCCGCTCGCGCCTCTTCTATCGCCGCACCCGCTCGACCTTCGGCCTCCTGGAGGGCTGAAGTTAGCTCAGAGATGTGTATGTCCCTGGCCGTCACAGCATTCTCAGCCTCCGTTATTTGGAGGAGCACCGCACGCGCATGGTTGGCGTCAATCTTCGCCCGGTTCTCGGCAGCCTTTACTTCGCTTGCCCAGGCGCTTCTGGCCGACTCCAGCGCCTCCTCGGCCACCTCCGCGCGGCGCTTAGCGTCCTCAACCTCCTTCTGCGTCTCCCGTAGGAGGACCTTCCCACCGTGAATTACCTCCCTGGCGGCCCTCAGGGAGTGTGCAATCTGCACGCATAAGCTCCAGGTCAGCTAAAGGAAAAGGATAAAAGGTAAAGGGCGAAAAGATCGCTTACCCTGACGACAGTAGCATAGGAGTCCTAGAAGAACGCGCTCGCTTTTTGGTGACTGAGGTCCTCCAGGATCTCGGGAACAAAGACCGGGCCCAGGACTCGCTCAGCCCAGCGACCGTCGTTTAAGGAGTCTCGGGATGGCCCGGGCTTGCCCCCACCCCGCTTCATCGTTTCAGCTGTCCCTGGCTCGGTGCGTGGGCCACTCCTGAGCGACCTCTCGGGGGGTGGACTCACGGGACCAGATGGTCCCTCACCCCAATCCCTGGTGGCATCCGGCGGGGGCAGTCCTCCAGAGCCGGAGGCTCTTCGGCCAATATGGGCCCCTCTGCAGCTAGCTCCTCAACGGGGACTCCCGCGGTTGCCCCCATCCCTGGCGGAGTATCGGCCGTGAGATCAACCTCTGGAACAGCCGGGACATCTTGCAGAGCCGATGGTGGGGAGACTTGAGCCGGTGGGGAGGCCTGAGCCATCGGACACTTCGAGGCTGGGGCCTGCTGACCCCCAGGTGATCCTTCCCGGCCCTCTTCTTAGAGGCAGCCCTCAGGAGTTTTGCCACCGGTATCTTCATAGCTGCGCAATATCAGTTGGGCTTTTAAAATTAAAATTAAAAAAAAAAGAGAAGAGAGAGAGGGGGAGAGAAGCAAAATTTTTGGCTAAGGGTGAAGAGGACTTACCCCGGTGGGAGATGACCCGCCGACTCAAGGTTATCCTCCGACAGCAGCAGGGTGTATCGGGGGATCTCGGTGGCCAACAATAGCCCCAATGCCTCCCGGTCCCCAGGATGGATGGCGACGGCGTTCCCCCGGAGGTCGGGATCTCCCCACTGGGCCTGACTTGGTTAATATTCGCAAAAAAGAAACGTGATTTCCATCCCTTGATTGAAGAAGGAAGAAGGAGTTTTAGGACCCGATTGCGTCGGGGCTGGAATAGCCACCAACCCTTTTGAGCCCGAAGGGTGTAGAAAGATCGAAAAAGGCTGATTCGGGGGGTAATACTCAGGCGATAGCAAAGGATGACAAAGGCGCTGATGACGCGATACGAGCTTGGAACTAATTGAGAGGGGGTCAAGGAATTAGTTGAGAAGGTTGACGAAAAAGGATGGAAAAGGCGGGCGGAGACCTGCCTTTAGGCAAATCTCATAGAGGGCCACCCGACCGGGTCGGGAGGAGATGACCCTATCGTCGGGAGTTGGCAAGAAAAGCTCAACGTCCCGGGAAACCTGATAACGGGCCCGGATTTTTGCCAAATCCAACCGCGTCATCATGGAGGCCGTCCCCTCTGGGGACCCCTCCGCCATCGAGGAGGCGCCAGCATCCGACCGGCGGCCCCTCGATGGGGCTCCACCGGCGACCCGTCGCCGGGCCAGGGGGACGCGGTCCTCTGAATCAGTGGACCACTCAATCGAAGGGGAAGGAGCGGGAGAGGTACGGTACCTCTCGGAAGAAGGACGATTCTCAGAACCGTCCTCCGAGGTCCAAGAAGGAGAACTCATGAGCAAAGGGACAGAAGTCTAGGATGGGTGAAGAGCTGACCTAGAAGGAAGGAAACCAAACGCAGGCCCGTAGGTTGCAGGGGAGATCGGAGCGTAGGCACAGAGGGAGGCGATGACAAGAGAAGCGGTATGGCGTCAATTCAACTCCTCGCTTGGCTTTATCAGGTTTTCAAATCATCCCGCCTCGTCTCGTCAGCCACATGGCCCCTTGCCATAGGCTGGCTTGCCTTGAGGGACACCCAGCGCGTGGTGCGGCACGCCTCGGCCAATGGTGGGACCCCGCTGACGTCGCCATAATGAGAGGTAATGACGATGCGGCTTTTCGTGCAGACTTCGAAAAGCCAGTTCTCTCTCTTGAGGTCGATCGTGGCGAGCACAGTGTATGAAGGGCAGCCTTCTTACATTCCCCAGGCCGTCCGCATATAAGATGAGGACGGGGATCAGCCACGTGGAGAACACCCCTTGCACCTCAACGGTGGGACCCGCTTCACCCCAGGGGTGAGGGCGCATCTGATATGACTGATTCCGCGTCGTCAAGATAAAAGGTAACGGCAGCTGATGGCCCCGAGACCCCCCACCGGTCTCGAGGTGCACCGGCATTCTCCCCACCCCCAGGACCCCTTCTGGTCTCGGGGTGGGGTCATCATCTCTTGACCCCGAGACCCCCCACCGATCTCGGGTGCACCGGCATTCTCCCCACCCCCAGGACCCCTTCCGATCTCGGGGTGGGGTCATCATCTCCCCACCCCCGGGACCCCTTCCGGTCACGGGGTGGGGTCATCATCTATTGACCCCGAGACTCCCCATCGGTCTCGGAGTGTACCGGCATTCTTCCCACCCCCGGGACCCTTTCGGTCTAGGGGTGGGGTCATCATCTCTTGACCCTGAGACCCCCCATCGGTCTCGGGGTGCACCGGCATTCTCCCCACCCCCGGGACCCCTTTCGGTCTCGGGGTGGGGTCATCATCTCTTGACCACGAGACCCCCATCGGTCTCAGGGTGCACCGGCATCTCCCCACCACCGGGACCCCTTCCGGTCTCAGGGTGGGGTCATCATCTCCCCACCCCCGCGACTTCTTCCGGTCTCGGGATGGGGTCATCATCTCTTGACCCCGAGACCCCCCACCGGTCTCGGAGTGCACCAGCATTCTCCCAACCCCCGGGATCCCTTCCGGTCTCGGGGTGGGGTCATCATCTCCCCACCCCCGGGACCCCTTCCGGTCTCGGGGTGGGGTCATCATCTCTTGACCCCGAGACCCCCCACCGGTCTCGGGGTGCACCGGCATTCTCCCACCCCCGGGACCCCTTTCGATCTCGGGTGGGGTCATCACCTATTGACCCCGAGACCCCCCATCGGTCTCGGGGTGCACCGGCATCTCCCCACCCTCGGGACCCCTTCCGGTCTCGGGGTGGGGTCATCATCTCCCCACCCCCGGGACCCCTTCCGGTCTCGGGGTGGGGTCATCATCTCTTGACCCCGAGACCCCCCATCGATCTCGGGGTGCACCAGCGTCTCCCCACCCCCGGTACCCCTTCCGGTCTCGGGTGGGTCATCATCTCTTGACCCCGAGACCCCCCATCGGTCTCGGGGTGCACCGGCATCTCCCCACCCCCAGGACCCCTTCCGGTCTCGGGGTGGGGTCATCATCTCTTGACCCCGAGACCCCCCATCGGTCTTGGGGTGCACCGGCGTCTCCCTACCCCCGGGAGCCCTTTCGGTCTCGGGGTGGGGTCATCATCTCTTGACCCCGAGACCCCCCACCGGTCTCGGGGTGCACCGGCATTCTCCCCACCCCCGGGACCCCTTCCGGTCTCGGGGTGGGGTCATCATCTCTTGATCCCGAGACCCCCCATCGGTCTCGGGGTGCACCGGCATCTCTCCACCCCCGGGACCCCTTCCGGTCTCGGGATGGGGTCATCATCTCTTGACCCCGAGACCCCCCACCGGTCTCGAGGTGCACCGGCATTCTCCCCACCCCCGGGACCCCTTCCGGTCTTGGGGTGGGGTCATCATCTCTTGACCCCGAGACCCCTCATCGGTCTCGCGGTGCACCGGCGTCTCCCCACCCCCGGGACCCCTTCCGGTCTCTGGGTTGGGTCATCATCTCTTGACCCTGAGACCCTTCATCGGTCTCGGGGTGCACCGGCATCTCCCCACCCCCGAGACCCATTCCGATCTCAGGGTGGGGTCATCAGCGATTGGCATGCAGTTCAATCGTCGAAAGAAATGATGACTTCAGGCCACACGGCGCACCCATATGATTCTCCGTACGCCCGTGATTGCACCCCGTTACGGAGGGCCATGCCTCATTACGGCGTATGGTGCATTGCATGTCCCTTTGCATGGCCATGCCTCACTATGGCGTACGATTCGCTACCACTTGCGACTGTGCTCGGTCATATCAGCCGATGGCACGCACTGAATGCCTTCGCAGCTGTTAGACACGTGTGATATCACGTCGGCAGGCGGTACGAGATGTCTCCGGCGCGTGCACTGATGGTACGACGGTGATCTTCCGAAACAGTAAGATAGGATATTCGGACAGGTATAAAAGCACGTGCTCGCGCTGTAAGTAGGGATCTGAACTCTGGTTTTCTGAGCTTTCTTCCTCCCAGCAAAACCCTAACTGCCTCAGTTCTTTTCCGCTGAGCGGTTCTTTGTCTGAGCCCAAGTGACTGACTTAATCGTCGGAGGGTCCCTACCGGCACCGCCGGTCTCCGGGGACTTTTCTTGCAGGGCTCCGAGGAGAAGGACGTCCATCTTTCCCAGCGTTTGAGGAAAGTGACTTGGCATCATCAGTATCAGGTTTGAATTGTGTTCACAATCAAATCATATACAAAATTATCATCCCTAAATGAAATCTTCATATACTCTTTGTTTGGCTAGAGAAAAAATAGAAGAAAAAATAAACTTTTGTTTTTATTTTTTTATGTTTGATAGAAGAATGATGAGTAAATCATATGTAAAAAATTTTCTTTAGGAAAAAACAGCACTTATGACAAGGAAGAGATTTTTTTTTGAAAACAAAATATCAAACGAGTATTCATTATAAAACAATAAAGCAGCGTATTAATCTTAGATAAATGCATCGTGAACTCACATTTATTTCATTTATTTATAGCTCCTATTGGTAGGATGCGTGAGAGGGGCAGGTGACAACACGCCTTTACAAAAGCACAATCAGCTTTTACTTTTTCAGATCCAAACACTATCGTCGTGTCCCTTTGCATGGATCAACCATCCGGTCTCAATGAACAATCATAGGGAAATGATATTGAAGTTTCATTTTTGCTCCAGGACGATTTGGATTGGCGGGAATGAAGAGGGGGAGGGGGGGGGGGGGGGGGGGGGGGGGGGGGGGGGGGGGGGAAAAAGAAAATTTAAAAAAATTATAAATTATTTTATTTAAAAAATAAAAGTAAATATTTTTATTTTATTTTGAAATAAATTTATTAATTTTTAAATTGAAAATAAAAAAATATTTGAATAATATTTTTTTAAAGATCAAAATATTTTTTATTTTTTTTTATTTTTTATTCTTATTGTTCGTTATATGAAAAAGTAGTTTTTTTTATCTTTTCTATTCAAGATAATTAATTAATATTATCTTTCTTTTTTTTCTTATTTTTTTTCAAACTAAAATGAAAGAATAATTATTTCTTTCTTTCTTTCTTTTCTTTTTTTTTTTAACTTTTTACTCTTCTCTTTTATTTTGGTCTAAAAATTCAAATAAAGCTATGTTTGGATCTTTGGAGGAGAAAAAATGGGAGAGTAAAAAAAGTAAAAGGATAAAAGGAAAAGAAAGAATAAGGAATGGTTGTTCTTCTTTTGAAAAGGATAGAAGGAGAAGGAAGGGTAATATCAATTATCTTGTTTGGATAGAAGAAAGAAGGAAGGGAAAGAGTTATGTGACAATTATAACTTTGAGAATAGGGAATGAACAGTATGAATAAATGAATGAATAATAGAAAATAAAGGAATATTTTGGTCTTCTAAAATAATATGACTTAAACCTTTTCTTCTTCCCAGCTTATCCTTCTATTTGGGATTAACAAATTTATCCTTATTAAGAAAAAAGAGGGGGAATCAGTTACTCTCGTTCCCTTCTCTTCCTTTCTTTAACCCTCCTTTCAAACAAAATAACTTATGACCTTTTTTTCTTTCATTTCTTTTTCTTCCCTCCATTCACCGGTGCAGTCATTACTAACTTCATTTCGTTTTATAGATACATACTATAATGTCTCAACCGGTTTAGCTGAACCGGCTTAGATTAAAACCTAACCTTTTTAATCCAGATCCAGAAGTTAGACGTTTCCATTACTGCCAGTTTCTCTCCACTGATCCATCCCTTTAATTGTTATAAATTTTTGTTTTTAATCTCTAACCAAATTATTTTGTAATGATGGCATTAGGATAACATTGGTTGAGGATCAAATCCTCCATAAAAAGAGTCCAAAAATTCAATTCAAAAAACCAGAATTCTATTCTTCTTCTTCTTCCTCCTCCTTTCCTTCTCCTCCTCTTCTCTTTCTCTGATCTTGGAGTTAACCAAACCTAGCTGGACTTTGCCGGACCTTGCCGGAGTTGGGATCGACACCGACAACAAGGTAATAGGCCGGATTTATAACCGCATCTAAGTCTCCTGTTTTGATTCCAAATCCTCTGTTCAATCTTAATGTAAAGCAAATTGGCTAGTAGATTCTTTAATCGAAGCAATCGGAAGGTGCGGGAAACGCACCGGAGAGTGGAGCTCCAATAGAGGAGGTCGGCCGCCGTTATCTTTCGTTGAACGTCAACTAGGTAAGCTTGCTGTTGATGCTGGATCATCAGATTTTTCTCTTGCTATGAGATCTCTTTTTCTAAAGGAAAAAGAATCCTCCTTCTGCCTCCTCCTTCCTTCTTTTTATCCCCTTCTTTTATTTATTTTATTATTATTTTTTGTTTTAATTCCAGAGGTCCACGTGTAAGATAAGTGTTCATCTTTTATTTTATTTTTTTTTGCTACGTGGTCATTCAGTGATAATTAATAATAAGGGTATTAAGAAACTTGCTCATGAAGATAAGGATTTTCATGATGACCTTGATTATCCCAAGAGAATGTCAGGGTTAGTGGGGATGTCAGAGTCAGAGAAAAGGCATCTGGCTCTAAAATAGAAGTTCAGTGTCTCCTTTTTCTAAATAAACGGCGGTGTTTCAGTGCTTGTCTTATTCGAACCATTTAAAGCGTTATGATGTTTAACATTTCTCGATTTCTGTTCCGAATACGATGGTTTATCATGTTTAGTAGTTCTGGCATGAATATTATTCTCAATTTGAGGGCCACCCAGGATTGGGGGCCGTCCAGGACCGGAGGCCGTCCAGACTCTGGGAACCGCCCAGGACTGGGGGTCGCCTCAGACTCTGGGGGTCGCCCAGGACTGGGGGCCGCCCAGACTCTGGGGACCGACAAGGACTGGGGGCCGCCCAGACTCCGAGGGCCGCCCAGACTCTGGGAACCGCCCAGGACTGGGGGCCGCCCAGACTCTGGGGGCCGCCCAGGACTGGGGGCCGCCCAGACTCTAGGGACCGCCCAGGACTGGGGCCGCCCAGACTCTGGGGGCCCAGGACTGGGGGCCGCCCAGACTCTGGGGACCGCCCAGGACTGGGGGCCGCCCAGACTCTGGGGCCGCCCAGGACTGGGGACCGCCCAGGACTGGGGGCCGCCCAGACTCTGGGGGGCCGCCCAGGACTGGGGGCCGCCCAGACTCTAGGGACCGCCCAGGACTGAGGGCCGCCCAGACTCTAGGGACCGCCCAGGACTGGGGGCCATCCAGACTCTGGGGACCGCCCAGGACTGGGGGTCGCCCAGACTCTAGGGGCCGCCCAGGACTGGGGGCCGCCTAGAACTGGGAGCCGCCCAGATTCTGGGGACCGCCCAGGACTGGGGCCGCCCAGACTCTAGGGGCTGCCCAGGACTAGGGGTCGCCTAGACTCTGGGGGCCGCCCAGGACTGAGGGCCGCCCAGACTCCGGGGACCGCCCAGGACCGGGGGTTGTTTAGGACTAGGGACCAACTTTTATTTTCTAACTGTTTTATTTATTATCCATATCATATGTCCCCTCGCCCATCTTCCTTGTATTCAGGTGTGTTGTGCACGTGCAAGGGAGAAGGGCGGAAAAATTCGAATTTCAAAACGTCCAGTACATGATAAGTGACATTTCGAAAAAGGGGAAAAAGGAGGGGAGGCGCATATCTCTAAGAGGATAGCGTCTTTTCGTTTGTCCGGCTCCACTGATGGACTACCACGTGTCCTTGCGGTGCTCGAGGCGTTGCGTCTGATATATATAAAAAGGGGGGAGCCATCCCTTTCCCTTAATCTTTGATTTTGTGTATCCTCCTGCGTTTTTTACCTCTTCAAGCCCAGGTCAGTCGACTTCTTCTCCCCTTTTTCTCTTTATGGATTCCTCCGTAGATAGGAAAGGTAAGGGCCCCATGGTTGAGCCCTTCCGAGAGGAGATTCTTCAAGCACGTCGACAGGCTCTGGGAGGGGTAGTCATCCGTGGGGACCAACCCGTTGCTCGGTCCATACAGCCCGTGTCTAGGTTGTTATCTCAGTCCCCTAGGGTTTCCTCTTCGTCTACCAGTCGTGAGGTAGGGCCTCCCGCGGTTGTTTCTAAATTGGCTAGACCGGCGGACATTGCCTCTGTTATATTCTCTCAGGATCTTAGGAACCTTAGGGCCAGTTGGAATCCCTGATGACATTCGGCTCTCCGTTCCCCTTCCTGAGGATAGGGTCACTCTAGTACGACCAGGTAAGGTCGCTTTATATGAAGAGTTTTTTAAGGGTGGTCTACGACTGCCCTTATATCCTTTTTTTGTAAACTTATTGAACCGATATCGCCTTATCCCTGCACAGCTTACTCCTAATTCTATTCGTATTATATTTTCATTTCTAGTACTTTGTTTTTTCATGGAGCTTCCGCTCGACTTTCTTTATTTAGGACACTATATAGGATTCGAAACCCAGTCAGGGATGGGTGGTGGAGTTTCGCATCGAGGCCCAAAAGGGTTCTTAGGCTTAATCTCCCTTCTAAGATCAAAGGGTGGAAATCTCGGTTTTTCTATGCACATCTGGAGGGGTTGGGTGTAGATTGGGGTATCCCGGATACCAGTTCTAACCAGAATGCGAGTGTTGATAAGAGAGACCGTGAGCTTTTCAACACTCTAATCTCTACCATCATTCCCCCCAGTAAAGAATTGCTATCGGAGGATAATCTCCGGGAGATTGCGTTCGTGCCGGTGTCGCTGGCTGCAGCGCCCGGTGAGCCTCGAAGAATTCATCTCTCTTTTCCTCTTCCTATCTCTCTTTGTATTCCTAGCTAACATATTTGGTGTCTTTTTTAGCTAACCCTATGTTCACTATATTGCAGCAATGAAGTTTTCTCAAGACTTTTTGGTATCAAACCTTCGAAAGAGAGAGAGGAGCGAGCATGGCGCGGCAGGGAACGAACCTAAAAAGCCCCGTCAGTCAGGATCGGATTGCCAGGCCCAGCCTCCGGCGGCTATTCCCGAAGCGACCCTGATAGAAGATAGCGAAGGAGAGACGAGTCCTCCAACGGGGATCCCGATAGGAGATCCTGTCGAGAGGGAGCTTCCGGAGGTCATTCCATCCCCCACTAAGGGCGCTGGGGGATCTGTAGGGAGTGCGGAAGCAGTCGAAATCGATTTGCCAGGTCCTTCGTCGTCAAAGGAAGTGGGCGTTCCTGCCCCGCTCCCTCAGATGCTTTAGGAAATCTATCTCCACCTCCTCAACCGCCTAATCAGGGTGCTGGGTACAAAAGTTGCCTGTCGGAGACAATTCTTAAACTTGCGATCCTGCCCAGGTTCCAAGATAAAATGAGGAAGGTAACACAAGAAGAGTCATTTGACACCATGTTCACAGCTGCGCTTCAGGTAAAGTTTCGACCTTTTTCCTTTTGTGATTATCGAATTCGGGCATTCACTGAATGTATTTTGCAGATGTCTAATGGCCTTTTTGTACTGCGCGAAGACTTAAACAAGGCCAAGTCTCGGAGTGTGAGCTTAGACAAAGAGTTGGTGGAGACGAAGGCCCGAGAGTCAAAAGCACTACACGACCTTCGGGTTATTCGGGAGGATTATCGGACCTGGCGGGGAAAGGCGGAAATGGAGCTGCAGAGCTTAGATGCCCAACTATCTGAGGTTCGGGCGAAGTTGTTGCCAACGGAAGAGAGGTTAAAAGAAACTACTCTTAGGCTAGAACATACTGAAAATCGAGCAGATAACGCGGAAGCTACGGCTCGCGATGCTGTAGAAAAATTGGTTCTAGCCGAGAAAGACGCTAAGAACGCTCTCGACAGAGTTGCAACAGTGATGACGGAGGCCCGGAAAAGATAGCTGCGGTCGAGGCCGAGGCCCGGGAAAGATAGCTGTGGCCGAGGCCAAAGCTCAAGAAAAGGTGGCCGCGGCCGAAGTCGAAGCTCAAGAAAAGGTGGCCATAGCCGAAGCCAAAGTCCGGGATGCTATCAAGGAGTACAAGGGCTCCCCGGATTTTGAATCGGAGTTCCAGGAGGCCGCCCTAGATGCCTTTGTTCAAGGCTTTGAGAGGTGTAAACGGATGTTAGCCCGACACTTCAACTTAAAGAACCTTGAACGTTTTCGACCTGTGGACGACGAAGAAATTCCTGATATGGAGGTCGAAGACGTGGCGGGTAGGGTGGCGGCGACCAAAGATTCTGCTGCAGAAATGCCCCTCACTGAGGAGCCGGCTTCCGATCCCAATACAGAGAAGGAGCATTCAGAGAATTGATTGAGGATGCCTAAATTTATTTTGACTTTAGCTTTAGTTTTTCTATCCTTGACTTGGTCCTTTTAAAGGACCTCTTTTTGTAATGAATGTCTGTTTATTGACGAGACTTTATAAAGTTTCCTAGTAGATTAACTTTAAATGAGCAGATGCTACCCTTTATTTATTTGGTGTTACTTAATATTTCATCTGCTTAATTCTTGATTCCTACTTATGGATTAGGGAATCCGTCCACGAGTTGGCAGGAAATCCTAGTCTTCGGGTCGTTTTCCGGTGTGTTGTATTAAGATGTAAGTCCTAGAATGTTGATAAGGCAGTTTAGGGGCCCTGCAGGGGAGCTAATCCTGGGTTCAAGGAAGCACGAAGCTCTTGGGATTGTGGGGCCACTTAGTGTTTTTGTAGAATTGTACCTCGAGGGTAACCGAGTATCTGCCTATGGGCGTGACTCAAAACCATCTAAGTCAAGGCTGCTCGAGCCAAGGATTTATACCTTCTCAGGAGTGAGTCATACCGGGTTGGGGGCGTTCTTTGGACTGTAGGGCCGCGAGCCGTCTATCGTGGTTCCGCTTGAGTCACGGACTTGAACCTCCTCAGGGGCAAGTATACCGGCCTGGGGGTGTCCTTTGGACAGTAGGGCCGCCGAGCCGTCGTGGTTCGGGGCCGCTTGAGTCACGGACTTGAACTCCTCAGGGGCAAGTTATACCGGCCTGGGGGTGTCCTTTGGACTGTAGGGCGCCGAGCCGTCTATCGTGGTTCGGGGCCGCTTGAGTCACGGACTTGAACCTCCTCAGGGGCAAGTTATACCGGCCTGGGGGTGTCCTTTGGACTGTAGGGCCGCCGAGCCGTCTATCGTGGTTCGGGGCGCTTGAGTCACGGACTTGAACCTCCTCAGGGGCAAGTTATACCGGCCTGGGGGTGTCCTTTGGACTGTAGGGCCGCCGAGCCGTCTATCGTGGTTCGGGGCCGCTTGAGTCACGGACTTGAACCTCCTCAGGGCAAGTTATACCGGCCTGGGGGTGTCCTTTGGACGTAGGGCCGCCGAGCCGTCTTCGTGGTTCGGGGCCGCTTGAGTCACGGACTTGAACCTCCTCAGGGGCAAGTTATACCGGCCTGGGGGTGTCCTTTGGACTGTAGGGCCGCCGAGCCGTCTATCGTGGTTCGGGGCCGCTTGAGTCACGGACTTGAACCTCCTCAGGGGCAAGTATACCGGCCTGGGGGTGTCCTTTGGACTGTAGGGCCGCCGAGCCGTCTATCGTGGTTCGGGGCCGCTTGAGTCACGGACTTGAACCTCCTCAGGGGCAAGTTATACCGGCCTGGGGGTGTCCTTTGGACTGTAGGGCCGCCGAGCCGTCTATCGTGGTTCGGGGCCGCTTGAGTCACGGACTTGAACCTCCTCAGGGGCAAGTATACCGGCCTGGGGGTGTCCTTTGGACTGTAGGGCCGCCGAGCCGCTCTGAAGAATTATCTAAAAATATGTGTTCAAATGTGCAGGCTCATTTAATATTTGGATAAATACATTACATTACTGGTAGTATGGCCGGAGATTGTCTGCATTCCACGTTCGGGGGATTAGTTGTCCATTTAGGTCTTCAAGCTGGTACGCTCCACGGTGAAGAACTTCTCCTATCCGGTAGGGCCCTTCCCAGTTCGGAGACAATTTGCCCCCTTCTGTTGGTTTGGATATCGAAGCTTTTCTTAGAACTAAATCTCCCTGACGGAAACTCTTCGAGCGGACGCGGGTATTATAATACCTCGCTACCTGCTGCTGGTATGCCGCCATCTTAATTCGAGCCCGATCTCTTGCTTCATCAATGAGGTCAAGATTGGCTCTTAAATTAGGGAGGTTGTCTGCTTCGTTGTACGTTTCCACTCGGCTACTTGGTAAGCCAATTTCGACGGGAATAACAGCTTCGAACCAAAAACCAGGTTGAATGGCGTTTCTCCTGTCGGCGTTCTGGGAGTTGTGTGGTATGCCCAGAGTACACTCGGGAGCTCTTCTACCCACCTTCCTTTGGACGTATCCAGTCTGGTCCTTAGTCCCCGTAATATCATGCGATTTGTAACCTCAGCTCTCCATTAGATTGTGGATGGCCGACGGAGGTGAATCGTTGCAGGATGCCGAGATCAGTACAGAAAGTCCGGAAGGTGTTGTTGTCAAACTGTCGGCCATTGTCAGTGATGAGGGTGTGTGGTATGCCGTATCGACAAATAATGGCTTTCCAGAAAAAGGTTTTGACCTTGGCTTCAGTAATTTTGGCGAGTGCTTCAGCTTCAACCCATTTAGTAAAATAATCGACGGCTACTAGTAGGAATTTGCGCTGTCCTGATGCCGGAGGGAAAGGGCCGAGGATGTCCATGCCCCACTGAGCGAAGGGCCAAGGAGCAGAAAGAGAATTTAACTGAGAAGATGGTTGCCGCTGAATGTAGGCGTACCGTTGGCATCGATCACATCTTTTCACTAGTTCGGTTGCATCCTCTTGCATGGTGAGCCAGTAATATCCTTGTCGGAGGGCCTTGCGTGCTAGAGATCGGCCTCCGGAGTGATTCCCACAGATGCCTTCATGAATTTCTCTAAGGATATAATCCGCATCAACCGAATTAACACATTTGAGGAGGGGCTGAGAGAAAGATTTCTTGTAAAGTTGGCCTTCTAGTAGCACAAATTTAGAAGCTCTCCGCTTAAGCAGCTTAGCTTCTTCACGACCAACTGGGAGAACGCCGTCTTTCAGATATCGGATATAAGATTCCATCCAGGTTTCTTCTTGGATAATGGGCAAAGCTTCTTCAGTAGCTTCGATGCTAGGTGTTTCCAGATACTCAATGTAGGTTTTGCCCATGGCACTATCCACCGAGGTAGCTAGTCGGGCTAACATATCGGCCCTAGCATTTTCACCTCTGGGTATATAACTGATGGCGAAGTGATCCAATAAAGGAATTAATAGTCTGACCTTGTTCAGATATTGGAACATGATAGGGTCCCGAGCTTCATACTCCCCTGCCACTTGGGCGGAAATAAGCTGTGAGTCAGTGAAAACCCGGAGATTCTTGATTCCCATCCCATGCGCTAGTTTGATTCCGGTCAGTAAAGCCTCATATTCAGCTTGATTATTGGTGGCTTCAAAGAGGAAACGAAGAGCATATTCTAGTACTGCGCCTTCTGGGCTAGCGAGAATGAGGCCAGCTCCGCTACCCTGTGAGTTAGAGGCTCCGTCGACGTGGAGGACCCATGCTTCATGATCCTCCTCCTCAGCATCTAAAAGGATCTGGGGGGTTTCTTCTTGATGCGGCTCAGACCAGGTGCACTCTACTAGAAAATCAGCCAAGACCTGGGATTTCAAAGATGCTCTGGGTTGAAATGATAAGTCGAATTCCCCTAGTTTGATGGCCCACTTGGCTAACCGGCCAGAAGTGTCTGGTCGTGATAAAATAGCTCTGAGAGGTTGATCAGTGAGGACGACTATGGGATGGGCTTGGAAGTAGGGTCTGAGTCGTCGAGCAGAAACGAATAAAGCGAAAATGACTTTCTCCGTTTTGGAATATCTCTCTTCTGCACCATGAAGCACCTTGCTGGTATAATATACAGGTCGTTGAACGGCATGGTCGCCGACACGCACCAGAACGGAACTAACGGCCTTCGAAGAAGCCGCAAGATATAGGAAGAGCTTTTCTCCTTGCTCCGGTTTGGATAACAGGGGTGGTGTGGACAAGAACTCCTTAAGTTCTTCAAAAGCTTGTTGACAGTCTTCTGTCCACTCGAAGCCGTCTGCTTTACGCAAGACCTTGAAGAAAGGTAAACATCTCTCGGCTGATCTGGATAAAAATCGGCTTAACGCTGCTATCCTCCCGGTGAGTTGTTGCACCTCTTTCTTACACATAGGCCGTCTCATACTGAGAATGGCTTGAATTTTCTCTGGGTTTGCTTCAATCCCCCGCCGGGTGACTAAGAAACCCAAGAATTTTCCTGCAGTAACTCCAAATGCACATTTGCGCGGGTTGAGCTTTATTCTATGGAGCCGGAGGTTGTGGAAAGTTTCCTGCAAGTCGGCGATATGGTCAGTGATGCAGGTGCTTTTTGTCAACATATCATCTACATATACTTCCATGTTGCGGCCGAGCTGGTCTTTAAAAACTTTGTTCATCAGCCTCTGATAGGTAGCTCCTGCATTCTTCAACCCGAAGGGCATTACTTTATAACAATAAATGCCCTTCTCAGTGATAAAAAAAGTATGCTCTTCATCTGAGGGGTCCAATTTTATCTGATTATACCCTGAGAAGGCATCCATGAAACTAAGGAGTTCATAACCAGAAGTCGAATCAACTAACTGGTCGATCCGGGGCAATGAAAACTGTCTTTAGGACAAGCTTTGTTAAGATCTGTGTAGTCGATGCATATTCTCCATCCTCCGCTGGCTTTCCGGACCATAACCACATTGGCTAGCCAATCAGGATATGCGCTTCTCGAATATGACCGGCCATGAGCAATTTGTCTACCTCCTCGTCAATGACCTTCTGCCGCTCAGGAGCAAAACTCCTTTTCTTCTGGCGGACAGGGCGGCAGCTTGGGTTAATATTAAGCTGATGAGTAATCACCTCCGGAGGAATCCCGACCATGTCCGTTACTTTCCAGGCGAAGACATCTGCATTCATTGATAAGAAGGCTAGGAGTTGATCTCGGACTTCAGGGAAGAGGAGCTCACCGATCTGCACGATCTTAGTGGGATCATCTCCCAGGGGGTAAGATATCAGAAGCTCCGCTGGCTCTCCTCTCCGCTCAACTTCCCTGGGGTCAAATGACTCGGCAACCGGAGGAATATTAGCCATCTGGGGACTAGGGGCTAAATGATAGCAGGGTCTGACCGAGTCTACCTCTCCGTGCATCACACCGACTCCTTGCCTGGTAGGGAACTGCACCAATAAGCGCTTAGTAGATATAACTGCATCTAACATATTCAAGCCGGGACGGCCAAGGATGGCGTTGTAAGCCAGGGGGACCCGAACTACCAGAAAATCCAGCATAACCGTGCTTTGACACGGCGGCGATCCTGCCGTAGCTGGCAAAGTAATCTCGCCCTCTACCCGGATGGAGTCTCCAGTGAAACCAACTAGAGGGACGGCTACGGGCCGAAGAGAATCCAGAGATAAACTCATCCGAAGAAATGCATCATAAGTAAGCACATTAGCGGAGCTCCCACTGTCGATTAAGATTCTTTTTACAGGATGCCTAGCAATCGTCATCGAAACGACGACGCTATCATCTTTTACAACATCACTCCCGCTATATTTCCCTCAGAAGGGATTACATCATCTAACTCTTCGCCTCCCCTCAGTCTTTTAGAAGATGAAGCTTTTCCGCGGGAAATCATACCCACCATCCTTTCCGTCGGGGTGTTATCAATGCCAGCTTGAGTGGGAGGAGGTCCCATCAAGGCTGGTATGGGAGGAGCCTCTTTCTTCTGGATGTATTGCCCAAGGTATCCCCTCTGAATTAGCTCTTCGATGGCCTGCTTCAAGTTCCGACATTCTTCAGTGTCGTGGCCATAATCCCTATGGAAACGGCAATAGCGGCTTCTGTCGCGGGTAGTGCCCTTCTTCAACGGGGGCGGACGCCATAGATAAGGCTCGTTTTCAATCTCCATAAGGATGTGAGTCCGGGGTGCTGAGAGGGGTGTAAGATGGTCCTCTCTGGGAGTCTGGCTCTTGCGGCGATCAATTGGCCGGCGCAAGGGCTCTGGTTTCTTGGAAGGAGGTTCGTTCAACTCTGGGCGAGTGGACCTTTTGCTAGTCCTCTCTTGTGCACCTCTCCTGGACGAGTCAGCCTCGTCGGCGCGGATGTACTTCTGCGCACGGCTCAGGAGATCAGCATAAGAAGAAGGAGGTCTTTTGTCCAAGGAGTAAGTAAAACGGGAGGGTCGGAGCCCCCGTTTTAGAGCCAGAGTGGCAATGGCATCTTCAAGATGATAGACTTCCAGGGCATCCACTTTGAAGCGGGTTATAAAGTCTTTCAAAGATTCTCCTTCTTGCTGTTGTACGGAGAATAAGCTATCTGCCACCCGAGGAATTTTTGACAGGCGTCGAAATGAGCCAGAAAAGATCTCTCCAGTTGTCGAAAAGAGTCAACACTGCATGGGGGCAGACGAGAATACCAAACACGGGCCGCCTTACGGAGGGTGGCCGGGAAGGCGACGCATAAGAGGGCATCCGTCGCCCCTTGGACTTGCATGATAGCCTTATAGCTCTCCAGATGATCTAGGGGATCAGTAGTACCGTCATAGGGGTCCAGTTGAGGAAATCGGAACCTCCTTGGAATGGGTTCCTCCATCCCGTCGAGTGAGAGGGGGGCGGGTGTCGTAATCCGACCCCGGTTGATTATTAATCCTTTGACTGAGCTCTTCCAGCCTGCGATCTTGCTCTTCCAGACGCTCTTCCATTCTATCAGTTATACGTCCTCTGCAGGTTCAGGGGAACGGGAAGGAGACTGACGATGCCACCGGCTATGCTCCATATATGGTTCCTTCCCTCGTCGTCGTCCGGTAGGTAGGCTGCTAGGGGAATGGGACAGAGAGCGCGAATCGTCATGGGAGCTTTGGGAGCGCCGTCTTCCTGGAGAATAAGGGCAGAGAGGTTTTGTCGGAGGAGATCTTCCTCGAGCTGATTGTCGGCTAACAGAAGTAGCCGACCCAGGTAATAGAGGTGGCTCAGGCCGTAGCCGGGCTCCTCGAGAGTGTTGCTCCTGCATCTGTTGAACCATCCCGACGAGAGTTTGGACTTGTTGGGTAAGGATCAGCAGTGGATCTTGAGGAATAGCTGGAGCCGGCGGCGGTGGATAAAGAACCGGAGAGTTTGGTTTCGCCGGCTGAGAAGGGCCAAGAGTTGTGAAATCATGATTGGGAGGCGAAAGATGCCCCCCAGACCAATCAGTGGGATCTTCTTCCATAGATTTGGAGCTCATGTTCATGGAATCGTAGAACAGGTATATCTCACCGCTCTGACAACGTTTCCCCTTCCTAGTGCGCCAATCTGTTGATGCTGGATCACCAGATTTTTCTCTTGCTATGAGATCTCTTTTTCTGAAGGAAAAAGAATCCTCCTTCTGCCTCCTCCTTTCCTTTTTATCCCCTTCTTTTATTTATTTTATTATTATTTTTTGTTTTAATTCCAGAGGTCCACGTGTAGGATAAGTGTTCATCTTTTATTTTATTTTTTTCGCTACGTGGTCATTCAGTGATAATTAATAATAAGGGTATTAAGAAACTTACTCATGAAGATAAGGATTTTCATGATGACCTTGATTATCCCAAGGGAATGTCAGGGTTAGTGGGGATGTCAGAGTCAGAGAAAAGGCATCTTGCTCTAAAATAGAAGTTCAGTGTCTCCTTTTTCTAGATAAACGGCGGTGTTTCAGTGCTTTCTTATTCGAACCATTTAAAGCGTTATGATGTTTAACATTTTCGATTTCTGTTCCGAATACGACGGTTTATCATGTTTAGTAGTTCTGGCATGAATATTATTCTCAATTTGGGGCCACTCAGGATTGGGGGCCGTCCAGACTCTGGGGGCTGCCTCAGACTCTGGGGGCCGCCAGGACTGGGGGCCGCCCAGACTCTGGGGACCGACAAGGACTGGGGGCCGCCCAGACTCTGGGGGCCGCCCAGGACTGGGGACCGCCCAGGACAGGGGGCCGCCCAGACTCCGGGGGCCGCCCAGACTCTGGGGACCGCCCAGGACTGGGGGCCGCCCAGACTCCGGGGGCCGCCCAGGACTGGGGGCCGCCCAGACTCTGGGGACCGCCCAGGACTGGGGGCCGCTCAGACTCTAGGGGCCATCCAGGACTGGGGCCCGCCCAGACTCTAGGGGTCGCCCAGGACTGGGGGCCGCCCAGACTCTGGGGACCGCCCAGGACTGGGGGCCGCCCAGACTCTAGGGGCGCCCAGGACTGGGGGCCGCCCAGACTCTGGGGGCCGCCCAGGACTGGGGGCCGCCCAGACTCTGGGGTCGCCCAGGACTGGGGCCGCCCAGACTCTGGGGGCCGCCCAGGACTAGGGACCGCCCAGACTCTGGGGCCGCCCAGGACTGGGGACCGCCCAGGACTGGGGGCTGCCCAGACTCTGGGGACCGCCCAGGACTGGGGGCCGTCCAGACTCTAGGGGCCGCCTAGGACTGGGAACCGCCCAGGACTGGGGGCCGCCCAGACTCTGGGGACCGCCCAGGACTGGGGGACCGTCCAGACTCTGGGGACCGCCCAGGACTGGGGGTCGCCCAGACTCTAGGGGCCGCCCAGAACTGGGAGCCGCCCAGATTCTGGGGACCGCCCAGGACTGGGAGCCGCCCAGACTCTAGGGGCCGCCCAGGACTAGGGGTCGCCTATACTCTGGGGGCCGCCCAGGATTGGGGGCCGCCCAGACTCCGGGGACCGCCCAGGACCGGAGGTTGTTTAGGACTAGGGACCAACTTTTATTTTCTAGCTGTTTTATTTATTATCCATATCACTTGCATTTGCCTCTGTTTAGCTTTCTTGACACTGTTTTAGGAGTAGATCTAATAACTCAAGTTATGTGGGATCATTAATCGGTGTCCTTGGCAGGCAAGCAAGGCTCGCCGGAAGTTAACGAAGATATCTTGCTCCGGCGAGGGCAGGAGAAACTTAGGATGGGATCCAACTCGTGGATCTCAGCGGTGATGGGTCTATCGGCCCAAAAAGGTAAGGCCGCCGGCTGGGTTCCCTTGTGGGTAGGGTACTCGCCGGCGAAGTGGAAGATCACCGATGCGGTGATTCGTAGGTTTCGATAAGGTTAGCCATGGCATTCGGTGGGCTATGGAGATCGGTGGGAGAGCTCAGGCATGAGGAAGAAGACATGGTCTTCTTAGTTCAATTGTGAACCGGCTAATGGTTGAGAACCGGCTAATGGTTGAGCCGGGTTTACATTTATTCAAGCCCAATTCAATTATTAGGTTAGATCTCAACTGGTTAAACCAATTAAGTTAGACAACCTATTGTGGGCCAATGGGATTTGGTTTTGAACCCAGTTGAACCAGGAATTATACTGGGTTCAATTTAAATCACCTTAGGTCTATTGAACCAGAACCAGTTTTGTTGGTTTAGTGAACCAGAAGTTAAATTAGGTTTGATTGGGTGAACCAAATCTCCAAATTAGGTCCAACCGAGCAATCTTGAACCTCTTGTGATTTGGATTGGTGAACCAGAAACCATTTTTTAAGCCAAATCAATGAACCCAATTACTGATTTGGTATTAATTGAGTTAGGTTCACACCAATTCAAGTTATGTTTACTCCAATTAGACTTTAGTTAATCTAATTAAACTTCGATTGAGGTACCTAGTAACCTAATTAATTCTTTACTGACCCAATTAAGCTAAGTCTGGTATGGCTTAATTTGTTGATTAGAACATTGATTAGCCAAGAGTAAGTACCATTTGAATAATCGTTGGAGTATATTTTCTAAAGTGATTAAGCATAGGTTAGTAAGTAGTGGAATAAGGGGTAATTTGATAAATAGCTAATTAATAAATCTTATAGTAAGCTAACTAAATAAATTACCAAATGACTTAATTAAGCATGATTAACCTAGTTAAGTGTGGTTAGGAAGGGTAAAGTAGTAATTTCTGAAATATGGGTTAGAAAGGCATAATGATACTTTTTAAATTATTAATTTAAATGAATTAATTAATTAATTACATTTAATTATAGATGATCAATTACTAGTTAATTTGATTGAGGAGATTAAATTGGATTGACGATTCAAGGTAAAAGTTTTATACCTACATTATGCAATATATTTCACCTCTTGCATGTCTGCATATATCATGGATTTATTGTTAGATTGTTTATTATATTTTAATTATACATAATAGTTGACTTGTGAAGTTGTTACATATTGCATGGCATATTGTTCTGGTTATGAAACGATTTTTGCTTTAATTTAAGATATATGAGTATAATATGTTGAGAAATATTATTTTGGTTATGATATGATTATAACTTTATAGGCATGTGGCTTAATAAGTGAGATGTAAAATTGATGGTTGCCATTAATACGTTGTACTAGTTCTCATAGGATTGGCTTAAGTTGGTGGTCTCGAGAGAGGGCTGAAAGCCAAGTAAAGATTGAATACCAATAGCTGATGTAAAATCAGTTGTGGTTTATTGATTAAATTTAATACATCATGCACTGGTACATGAACCAACTTGTGTATATATGTATCACTAAATTAGGTCATTAGACATGGATTACTGTTATAATATTTCTTATATATATTTTTAGTATACTAATGTGCATAAGAGTAACTTAGTCTAATGCCATTAATGGTGGAGATTGTGGACTTAATATTTATTGTTAATACGTGGTACTAGTTTTAAGAAGATTGGCCTAAATTGATAATATTAAAAGAGGGCTAAAAGCCAAGTAAGAACCGAAGGCCAAGAGTCGATGTAGAACCAATTATGGTCTGTTGACTGACTTTAATATACTAGGCACTAGTATGGAAACCAACTTATGTATGTGTATCGCTAAGTTAAGTTGTTAGACACTGATTACTAACATGAGATTTATCAATATGTACCTTTAGTATGCGGATGATTATGATGTGAATATTGTCATGATTGTGATTTTAGTATTTAGTATGGTTTATTAGTATTTGGATGGTTTTATAGTTTTGCAATTGGTTTCATGGATATGTTATGTTACTTCTGTAAAATTTATTTGGATATATAGGTCGTTCTGAATTTTATTGACATATTCATGATGGTAATTATAGAATATTTATTAGACTTTTATCTCATTACTGTCCTTACTATGTTTCAGAGGATAATGATGATGCTTATCTACTGAATCTTGACTTAGGCATTGGACGCTAAGAGTGAGATTAGTGTATAATTTTTTTATATTATTTAATATTGTAGGTACCTGATATGTACTCAATGATTGACATTCAATTTTTATGTACTAGTATGATAACTTCATAACAACATTTTGGAATATATGAGATTTGGCATTTGGAGATGTTTTTATGATATTGCTTATATTAAGGTTTAGTAAGCATTGCATGCTCTTAGAGTTTATTTTAAGAGAATGCGGTTGTGTTATATTACCTTTGGATCGAGCTATGAATTGAGGGTCACGACACAAACATACATGCATGCAAATATACATATATATTATAAAAATTGAAAAGCTCTTGTTCAAGGATATCTAATCTACATGATGAATATATGAATTTTTGATAGCAATGGATATTGTTCAGTTTATTTTAGAAAAAGAGCTATTTATACCTGTTTTCTAAAAGTTTTTCTTCTTCTAAGTTTGTCAATAATAAAATGAGAAGTTCAAAACAAAGCCCTCTAATACAAAGCTCAAAAGATTTTACTTAGTAAATTTGGTACTTATCTACTTTTTCTAATCAACCAGAGCATGGCATACGAGTAGAAGATGGTGTTAGAAACTTGGATTTAGTAGTGGAGTTAAGATTTTTCTCTTGAAGAGACCAAGTTATGCCATAATTTTTTCTTAGAGAAGTTATGAATTGGTCCTACATTTTCTTTTACTTAAGCCAAGCTTTTGTTAACAAATTAGTGAAGTATTGTACAAATAAAAGATAACTAATTATAAAATATCACAATGAATCAAATAATACATTTATATGGTGTATAAATTTTGATTTAATATGAAACTAGTTCTTTCTTATAACTAGTATATAGCACGGTTTTAAAAATTAGACTGGTGAGAATCGATTATCAGTCTAGTTTTATTATTCTAGTTGACTTTTATATGATCCAGTCAAAGTTGAAAAACCCATTGAACCAGCCAAATTCTGAAGAACCGATTGAACCCCTGTTTTTAGACTTTTAGTTTTGATAAATAAAATTAAGATTGGGTTTTTTATTTTTTATTTTTTACTTTAGTTTGCACCTAAAAAGTTTAGTTTGTTGAACTAAAAGTTGAATAACTCTCTATAGCTTTTTGAACTTTTTAGCTATTAGCTGACAATGTTAAACTTTTTATTGAATAACTTTCAATATTTTTGATTTTTGATATGTTGTTTTATAAATAGTTAGATGTTTAGTATGTTGGTTTATGAAATATTAAATTTTTTATTATTATTATTATTATCTTATATTTTTATTGGATACTATAACTTTTAGGTATCATTTTGCATTATGCTTATTCTTATTGAATATTGTTATATATTTTTCAAGAATGAAGATAAAAGAGTCTTAATAAAGAAGAAGAGATAAAGGAATGATAAAAAAAGTTATTTAAAAAAATATTAAATAAAAATAACTTAGTAAATTTAAGGGTAGAAGGATATGATAATCTAGGAGTATTAATAAAATATTTTTTTTCATAGATTTAGTCTGCTTGAGATTAAAAGGCTTTGAGTAAAATAAAAAATATAAAGGCATTAGGGCTTATTGAGGTTTGGAAAGGCTTAGGAGAAATTTAAGCCATATGGTTAACTCATTTATTTAACAATATTATAGCAACTAAAAGAATGTCGGATGATTAAAGAAAAAGCATATTAATATCCATATATAAAAATAAAAAAAATATTTAAAATTATATAAAATATAGATGGATTAAGTTAATGAGACATACAATAAAATTATGGGAGAGAGTAATAGAGAATCGAATAAGAGCTAAAACTTTAGTGTCAAATAATTAATTTAGATTTATGCTTAAAAGATCGACTATGGAAGTTATTTATTTATTAAAAAGATTGATAGAGAGGTATAGAAAAAAAGAAAAAAAAGAGTTCGATATAGTCTTTATTGATTTAGTGAGAGCATATGATAGAGTACTTGGAGAAATAATAATATGATTTTAAGAGAAAAAAAAGTTACCAAAAGGTATATAGAATTGATAAAAGATATGTATAATAGAGCAATAACTATTGTTAAAATAATAATAGAAGAAACTAGTGAGTTTTTAATTACTGTAGGTTTACATCAAGGATCTGTCTTAAGTTTGTATTTTTTTTATTAGTTATAGATGAATTAACCAAAAATATTCAATAAGATATCCTATAGTGTATATTATTTGCAGACGATATAGTGTTGATCGATGAAACTAAATATGAAGGAATGTTAAGCAAGAAATTTAAGAGAGGCTTTAGAATCTAAAGGTTTCAAGATTAGTAGAATTGAAATTGAATACATAAAATGTAATATTAGCGGAAGTAGAAAAATAAATGAAGAAACAATGAAGATTGCAAGCCAAGATATACCAAGAAGTAAAAAATTTAAGTATTTGAGATTAATTATCTAGCAAAAAGGTGAAATAGGTGAAGATATGAATTGTAGAGTTAAAGCATGATAGATTAAATGAAAGAGTGCTTTAGAAGTATTATATGATCGATGCATCCCATTAAAATTAAAAGAAAAATTCTATAAAATCGGTATTAGGCCAACTATGCTATATGGAATAAAGTATTGAGCAATACTGAAATAATATGTGAATAAATTAAGTATAACATAAATGCGCATGTCAAGATGGATATGTTGTAAAACTTTAAAAGATAGAATTAGAAATAAACATATATGAGAACTTATAGGAATAGTCCCAATTGAAGATAAAATGAGAGAAAATCGATTGGTTTGGATTATACAACAAAGACCTTTAGATGCTCGGTTAGAAAGAGTGATCTTTTAATAATTCATGATAAGGATAGAGGTAAAGGTAGACCTATATTAACATGGATAAAAATAATTAAAAATGATATAACTATTTGTAATTTAAGCATCAACTTGATCCTGAATAGAGCAGAGTGAAGGAAGTATATTCATGTAGTCGACCCCATGTAGTTGGGAAAAGGCTTAGATGAATTGAATTGAGTTAAGTATTTTTTAATTAGTCTTATTAGTTTCATTGATTTAAATTATAAAATTTAAATAGAAAATATTACATTGTATAATATTTTTTTGAATAGGTATATATGTTTAAAGATATTTTTCTATAATTTGATAATTATATTTTATTATTTTTATATTATTAAATTAAAAATTAATTATGGCATCTTCGGTTTGATCAAACCAATTTATCCGATCGAACCAATTGACCTATAACCCAAATGTCAAGCTGGTTTATTTTCTGATCCAATTTTTAAAACATTGATATATAATTGTGCTATGACCCTTGCTTGGACTGCGAATCTATGGCTGAACATGCCACCATATATATAAGAATTTACTTTATATAATAGGTTTGTTAACGAGTGTCTCAAAGGTATTCATGAAGGGGTATTTAAATGCCCTCATTTTATAGGAAAGAAAAGAATAAAAAAGTAAATCTCTTAAAGAATATTTAAATGGCATTTAATATTTCAATTTTTAGAGCAATACAATTTTAAAATTAATTAAAAAATCTATAAAAATAAAAAAATATAATCCTAATACATTCATATTTTAATTTTTGATTTTAAAATATTATTAATGTATAAAATTAAAGTATTAAATGTCATTTACATTTTTTTGAAAATTTTATTTTTTATTCTATTTTTTTTAAAAAAATTGTTAAATAGAGACATTAAATACCATTAGTTCTTTTGGGCGCTAGTTAACAAAATCCTTATTTAATACAATGAAATTTGAAATACACATCTTTAAAGACAGGCAATGTTTCTTTTAGGTTGTGTTTGATATGGGAATAAAGGAGATATTTTTTAAATATTTTTTTTATCATCGAAAGCTATAACTAGGGATGATAGTTCTAAAAAAGTTTAACCAGAAGGGATAACTCATGTTTAACTATGGGTTATTTTTTGAACTTATTTTTTATTTAGAAATAACTAAAGTTATTTCTTGATGGTAAAGCTGCTATTTTTTAAAAAAAATTATTTTTAAGTTATTTTTTAAATAAATGCTATGGTGTATACTTATTTTTAAGTTATTTTCTAAATATCTGCCACGTATCCAGAGGCAAGCTGGGATAACCTGGTCGCATGTAATGCTCTCTTGCAATATAGGATTGCTAGTGATCCACCCTACAAAAGATTTTAGCCCTGAGCGACAATTAATGTATTTCGGCTACCGTTGGAGGCCCCCTCATCTCCCCTCTTGATCATTGGCTTCGCAAAGAGGACCACGGAGGGGCATTCAATTTGGCTTTAACTCGTCGCCTCAAAGTCAAAGTTCTTATCCCAGTCATAACTCAGAGACAAGACGAAGAAAAAGTTGGCCAAAGTCTGCCAACAATCCCAGCCGCAGCATCCACCGGACAAGACGACAAAAGCTGGACTTCCCCCAGAAGCATTCAGTGAAGGCCAAGCAAATCCAAACGTATTGATATGTTTGACCTGGCAACACAAAACTCAGTCTCCCGCTGATCGATTATAATATATATTTAATCTCCATGCACCAATCACATAGAATTAAATCAGCATATTAAGTTTTTTAATTTTTAACTCCTAATCTATAATTATAACGAACACATAATTACGTTCTCGTATATAAATAATTATTTTTATTATATAAAAATCATAATATGATAATAGATATTGTATAGCGATATAAAAATAAAAAATTACAAAGATTTGATTCTAAAGTAGAAATAAAGATTATTTCATCCTTCCTGATAGGAACAAAGATAAATATATTGCTGCTCTGCTATGGTCTAGCACGATCCATCCTATTGATCCTATATAATATCCTCATATATTTTCATACTTATAAAATTATTTTTATAATTTTTATTAAATAATCAATTAAGTTATTAGAAGAGAAGCAAGAGATTTAATTACTTTTTCCTATAAGATTTAGAGGGGTTGAAAAAAAAAAAAATTCATTTAGAGAGACAACAAGAGAACGAAGATTATTTCTTTAACCAGGATGGAGGATAGGATTTTCAACTCTACTTTATTGCTATTCCTTCCATGCAACCAATCACAAAGCACCCAACACAATCACACAAGAATTGCTTCTTGTAAGTGAAGTTATCTAATTAGTAATTACCATTTTCTTCTCATTAATTAGTCCGTCGGTTCCCTCCTGAATCAAATGACAACCAGGGAAAATTTATTATATGAAATTTTCTTGGCTGGCCATTGTTTGCTATAATTAATTTCTCTTTCTTTAAGCGTTTGTTCCTTCTACTAAAGCATAGTATGGATTGACATGCGTTTTTTTTTTTTCTTTATACTAGATTATTTAGAACATCTTTGGAAGGTATCATCTTAGGAAAAAGTCAACAAGCAATGGATTTACCATCCTCGACTTCCAAGACCAAAAACCAATCTATAGTGCAGTGATTTCCCTCCTAAAGCCTGTTCGTATCCAAGAAAGGGATCAAGTCTTGGCAAGAAGAGAGCATCATACATGCGTGCCAATACTTCCTTTCAAAAATAATATGTGCGCCAGTTCAGACCTAGCATCACTTTTGCACCAACCAGCGCATGACACGTTGACACAGACGGCCGTCAAGAAAAGTGTCAGTGTTTGGCATCAATGTCACACACGCGCGCGCATACACACTGTGGCATCAATGTCATTTACACACACACATATATATTATATTATTATTTTTTTAAAAAATAATAAAATATATTTAATAGATAACAATTAAATATCTAAAACGAGTTGGTAGCAAACCATATGTCTAGCCTGGCAAAGTGATGCATTTATTCCACTTTGAGAGCCTCCTGTTAGGAGACATGAACTTTTCATTGCTGATGATTGCTTTTATGTAGTGTTTGATGGAAAAAATATTATTCATAGATAAGTGTATGGGATAGAGTTTGTCCCTTGACTATTACTAGGGATATCCCTTAGCTATCCCATTGATCTATCAAATGCAAAAAGGTAAATCCATAGGATAACATTTTTTTACTCTTATTTGGAGGGATAACCAGCTATTCCTGCATTTTTAGGGAATAAATTGAGGGGATATCCTATGGTTAACCATGGTTAACATGAATTATCCCTTTGGTTAACTTTATTCCCAGCTATCCCTTAGGTACTGTTTGATAGCTTTTGGGCTATCCCTGGATAAATGTACATTATAGTTTATCCAGAGATAGCTGAGGGGATAAGCACCTTTTTAAAATTAATACTCTGCCATCAAGGATAACTTTAGTTATTCCTGGGTTCCTAGGGAATAAGTTTAGGGGATAACCCATGGTTAAATATGGGTTATCCCCTCTGGTTAAAACTTTTTCAGTACTATCCCATGTAGCTATAGTATTTGGGGATAAGGAGGGATATCTAGGGAATATCCCCTCTTATCCATCATATCAAACGTGTCTTATAGTCATAGCTTTTGAGAATAAGAGGGGATATATGGGATATCCCCTTTTATCCTCTATTTCAAACACTACTTTAGACAAATTGATATCCAGTGGATAACAATGATAGAAGGTTGTGGGGCGTTTGAGATTGCGAAGGAGGATAATATTCTCATGAAGAGAGTAAGAATCGTAGCAAGCCAACTACGTCAGCCATGGATTGAGGAGGAAAAGAAGGGGATTGTATCATCGGAGGTAAGCAAACAAGAGGCTAGCATTGTTGGCCCATGGCCCACTTATTCAGCCCATTAGGGCAAAAAAGAGCGCTACTCCTTTTTCTACCAGGATTTGTTCTCTCTCTTTTATAAAAGGAGTAGCCGCCTTCCTTTTTTGGTTTTCTCTTTTTAAGGAGCAGCCGTCTGAAAAAAGAGGAGAAGCATGTAGCAGGTATTTCTTTTTTCTAGGAGCATGGATTGCTAGGGGAAGAGAAGGAAGGGCTGCTGCTTGGTGCTTGACTACGTGGGAGGACTTCCACTCCAGGAATCACGTGAAGGTGCTGCAGAAGAAAAACAAGAGAAGAAGAAGAAGAGAAGGGAAGAAAATAAGGAGGTAACGCAGGAGACCGTATTTTTCGGTGACGTAATCCTTATATCCCTATTATTCTCTTGTGATTGTTTCTCAAGTTCTGGCAAGGGACTTTGAGACTTGGATATTTATTATTTTATAGTGGATCTTCTTCTCTGGCTTGCCCGTGGTTTTTTTTTCCTTTATCTTGAAGGGATTTTCCACGTAAATCTTGGTGTTTCTGTGATTGTGTGGTTTGCGCATTTTTATTTATTATTCCGCTGCGTATTACGGTCTGCTAGTATTTGCTCGTACACGGATTCTTTCCCATCAACTGGTATCAGAGCCTGTGAATTTTTTTTGTGTGCGAGCATGGAGGCCGGTAATGTTTCCCGCATGATCAGTCTGAACGGAAACAATTGGATGATATGGAAACCAAGGATGGAGGACCTCTTATATTGCAAGGATCTATATGGACCTTTAGAAGGGGTCAAAGCAAAGCCCGCTACAGTGACAGACGATGCTTGGATCATGTTAGATCGGAAGGCAGTCGGTTTTATTCGGCAATGGTTGGATGATAGTGTCTTTCACCATGTTTCCACTGAGACTTCTGCAAACTCTCTTTGGAAAAAGTTAGAAAGTCTATATGAGAGAAAAACAGCTGGCAACAAGGCTTTCTTGATCAGAAAACTAGTGAATCTGAAATATAAAGAGGGTGCTTCTATTGCTGAGCATTTGAATGAAATGCAGAGTATTAATAACCAGTTATCCTCTATGAAAATGTCTCTTGATGATGAGTTGCAGGCATTGTTACTTCTCAGTTCATTGCCAGAAAGTTGGGAGACACTGGTAGTTTCCCTCAGTAATTCTGCACCAGACGGTGTTATCACCATGAGTCAAGTAACAGGCAGTTTGTTGAATGAGGAGTTAAGAAGGAAAAATTCAGCAACTTCTCAGATTGATTCACAGGCACTTGTCTCAGAGAATAGAGGACGGTCAAAGTCTAGAAATAGAGACAATTCATACAAGGGTAGAAGCAAATCAAGGTCAAGAAAAGATATTACTTGCTATAACTGTGGTGAGAAAGGGCACTACAAGAATCAGTGTAAGAAGCCTAAGAAGAGTAAGAAAAAGGGAAAAGAAGTGGAGGATACAGAGTCAAAGGAGAATATCACAGCTACTGTGCAGAGTGATGATTATTTGATTTTGTCTACTTCTGATGGTATCTTCTCATGTGAGTGTCAGAATCATGAGTGGGTGATTGACACAGGTGCTTCTTATCATGCTACACCACGGAGGGAGTTTTTTTCTACATATAAGACTGGAAATTTTGGTGTTGTCAAGATGGGAAATCAAGGCACAGCAGACATCATTGGCATGGGTGACATCCACATGAAGACCAATCTTGGCTGTAAGTTGGTGCTCAAGGATGTAAGGCATGTAGCTGACTTGAGGCTAAATTTAATCTCAGTTGGAAGACTTGATGATGAAGACTTTGATAGCAGATTTCATAAAGGGCAATGGAAGCTCAGTAAAGGTTCACTTGTTGTAGCCAGTGGGAAGAAATGTCACACTTTATACAGGTTGCAGGCTAAAGCTTATGGTGAACAGTTGAATGTTACAGAGAACGACTTCAGCATGGAGTTGTGGCATAAACGACTGGGACACATGAGTGAGAAGGGGCTGCAAGTTCTTTCCAAGGAGAAGTTCTACCAGACTTCAAAGGTGTACATCTGAACCCATGTGTTGATGTTTGGTTGGCAAGCAACATAGAGTTTCTTTTGCTAGTCCTGCTTTATCTAGAAAAATGCATGTTTTGGATCGTATCTATACAGATGTTTGTGGTCCTCTGAGGACAAAAACTCCTAGTGGATCAGTTAATGTTCAGGCATCAGTGGTGCACTTTATTTTGTCACTTTTATAGATGATTTTTTCAGAAAAGTTTGGGTCTATGGTTTGAAGACTAAAGATCAGGTTATTAATGTCTTCAAAGAGTTTCATGCCAGAGTTGAAAGAGAGACAGGAAAGAAACTGAAATGTATAAGGTCAGATAATGGTGGTGAGTACACAGGGTTATTTGATAATTATTGCAGATCACATGGCATTCAACATGAGATGACAGTTCCTGGTACTCCTCAGCATAATGCAATTGCAGAGAGAATGAACCGCACCATCATGGAAAAGATCAGATGTATGCTTTCACAGTCCAAGTTACCTAAAAGATTTTGGGATGAGGCATTGAAGACAGCGGTTGATGTAATAAACTTGTCACCATGTACAGCTCTAGATGGTGATGTTGCAGAGCGTGTATGGTCAGGAAAAGATGTCTCTTATAAGCACTTGAGAGTGTTTGGTTGTCGTGCATTTGCACATGTTCCAGACATTGAGAGGTCCAAGCTGGATGGTAAGACAAAAGAATGTGCTTTGCTTGGTTACTCACATGATGAGTTTGGTTATAGACTTTGGGATCCAGAAAAGCAGAAGGTATTCAGAAGCAGAGATGTGGTATTTTTTGAAGATCAAACCCTTCAAGACTTCAAGAAGGAGGTGTCAGTCAAGTCTTCTGCAGGAGGATTAACAGACTGTGATCCAGTTACTCCTCTAGTAAATCAGGGTGATAGGGGAGATGTGCAAGAAAATAGTGCAGGAGCAGGTATTAACTCACCTGTAGGACATGTTGAGCAGGAAGGAGATCAGGAGCAACCTCCTACAGAGCCTCAGCTGAGAAGATCTATCAGACAACGTCAACCTTCCAAAAGGTATTCTACAGATGAATATATAATGCTTACTGATGCAGGTGAACCAGAATGTTACCAGGAGGCAGTTGAAAGTGAGCAGAAAAAGGAGTGGTTAGTAGGTATGCTGGAAGAAATGGATGCCTTACAGAAGAACCACACATATGATTTAGTGGAACTACCAAGAGGAAGGAAGGCTTTAAAGAACAAGTGGGTTTTCAGGTTAAAGACTCAACAGCATTGTTCTCAACCAAAGTACAAGGCCAGATTGGTTGTGAAAGGCTTTGGTCAAAAGAAAGGTATTGACTTTGAAGAGATTTTTTCTCCTGTTGTTAAAATGTCTTCAATTCGTGTTGCTCTAGGTATTGCTGCTAGTCTAGACTTGGAGGTTGAGCAGTTAGATGTGAAGACAGCTTTTCTTCATGGTGATTTGGAGGAGGAAATCTATATGGAGCAACCAGAAGGCTTCAAAGTCAAAGGTAAAGAAAATCTTGTCTGCAGATTGAAAAAAAGCTTATATGGGCTGAAGCAAGCTCCAAGGCAGTGGTACAAGAAATTTGATTCATTTATGGCTGAAAATGGATACAAAAGAATGGCTTCAGATCATTGTGTGTATATCAAATGGTTTAGTGAGGATTTTGTCATACTCCTACTTTATGTTGATGACATGCTTATTCTTGGGAAAGATATGTCTATGATTGACAGGTTGAAGAAGGAGCTGAGCAATTCATTTGAAATGAAGGATATGGGACCAGCAAAGCAAATACTGGGTATGCAGATTTCCGTGATAGAAGAATCAAGAAAATATGGTTGTCACAGGAAAAGTACATTGAGAAGGTATTGGATAGGTTCAGTATGATCAATGCAAAGCCAGTTGGTTCTCCTCTTGCAGGTCACTTCAGGTTGTGCTCAGAGCAAAGTCCTTCAAGTGATGAGGAGAAGGAGAAAATGAAGAAGGTTCCTTACGCTTCAGCAGTCGGAAGTTTGATGTACGCGATGGTATGTACGAGGCCAGACATCGCATATGCAGTGGGTGTTGCTAGCAGATTTCTTGCAAATCCAGGGAAAGAGCATTGGGCAGCAGTGAAGTGGATCTTCAGATATCTCAGAGGAAGCTCCAAAGTTTGTTTAAGCTTTGGGGGTGGTCCAGCTGTGCTGATTGGTTACACAGATGCAGATATGGCGAGAGATATTGATACAAGGAAGTCCACATCAGGTTTCATACTTACTTTTGCAGGGGGAGCTGTGTCATGGCAATCCAGATTGCAAAGGTGTGTAGCTCTCTCTACCACAGAGGCAGAATATATTGCTGCTACCGAGGTCTGTAAGGAGATGCTGTGGATGAAAGAATTCTTACATGAATTGGGGTTGAAACAGAAAAATTATGTGGTACATTGTGACAGCCAGAGCGCCATCCACTTGTGCAAGAACCCAACTTTTCATTTCAAGTCAAAGCATATAGATGTGAGATACCACTGGATTCGAAATGTGTTTGAAGAGAAGCAGTTACAGCTTCAGAAAATTCACACAGATGAAAATGGGGCAGACATGTTGACAAAGACCTTATCAAAAGAAAGGCAAGAGATATGCCGACAGCTGGTCGGCATGATTTCACACTAAGGAAGCATGAGACAGCCTCCCTTATGGGCTGAAGGGGGAGGTTGTTGGGCCCATGGCCCACTTATTCAGCCCATTAGGGCAAAAGGGAGCGCTACTCCTTTTTCTCAGGATTTGTTCTCTCTCTTTTATAAAAGGAGCAGCCGCCTTCCTTTTTTGGTTTTCTCTTTTTCAAGGAGCAGCCGTCTGAAAAAAGAGGAGAAGCATGTAGCAGGTATTTCTTTTTTCTAGGAGCGTGGATTGCTAGGGGAAGAGAAGGAAGGGCTGCTGCTTGGTGCTTGACTACGTGGGAGGACTTCCACTCCAGGAATCACGTGAAGGTGCTGCAGAAGAAAAAAAGAGAGAAAGAAGAAGAGAAGGGAAGAAAATAAGGAGGTAACGCAGGAGACCGTATTTTTCGGTGACGTAATCCTTATATCCCTATTATTCTCTTGTGATTGTTTCTCAAGTTCTGGCAAGGGACTTTGAGACTTGGATATTTATTATTTTATAGTGGATCTTCTTCTCTGGCTTGCCCGTGGTTTTTTTTTCTTTATCTTGAATGGATTTTCCACGTAAATCTTGGTGTTTCTGTGATTGTGTGGTTTGCGCATTTTTATTTATTATTCCGCTACGTATTACGGTCTGCTAGTATTTGTTCGTACACGGATTCTTTCCCATAAGCATAGCACTCCAGCATTGAAGGTATTCTAAGTGCTTGTTTGATATTTTTTTAAAATAAGTTTAATAAGAAAATAAAAGGATGAGATGGATTTGAAAAAGTAAAAATAACGGATGAAAATTGAGACGGGCTTCATTTTTAGGATCTGAAAAATTATTTTTTGACATAAGAGAAGTATTTTTTTTTGTGGCTAAACTATATATTTAATTTCTATACTTAGGAGGTTGTGCCACTTTGATTCTTTTAACTTTAAAAAGTTATAATTAAAAATAATTCTAAACTTTTTTTTATATAACTATGATTCCTGCCGTTAAATAGGATAGATATCATTTTTTTATCTTATATAGCAGTATATGTAGCAGCATATGACATTCAAGTAGCAAAAATAAATTTAAAATTTATAACTAACTCGTTAATATATTATTTAATCAGTTAAAAAATATAAAAAAAATAAAAATAATCTCTTTACGTCCTGATTTATTTTAATTCGTGAGTGCCATATCCGCTGCTACCTTCGGATTAGAGCAAATCAGGATAGGAAAAGATTTTTTTATATTTTTTTAAATTATTAAATAACGAGCTAATGGATTAGTTATGAATTTTAAATTTATTTTATGACTTATGCTATCAAATAAGATAAAAATAAACGAGGTCTTCCCTATTTAACGGTAAAGATCAAAGTGATACAAAATAAAAAGTTCAGGATTATTTTTATAATTTTTAAAGTTTCAAATATTAAAGTAACATAAACATCTAAGTAGGAATTGATTTTATAGTTTAGCTTTTATTATTATTATTATAAATTATTAAATATATTTTGAAAAATAAAAATTAAAAGTAAAAGAGCCAAGCATCCTTCCCACATGCTCTAGAGCCAAGGCAAAACGATCGACAAAATCTTAAATGCATGTCTGTTCCTCCGCCGCGTCTTCGGTTGGCCAAAAGGCCGGGTGGGTTCAGCCGCAACGTGAACGCGGTTATTTTGGCATCCATGCAGTAAATCGACGTCATGGAGAAGCGACGAGGGCTTGGGACCATGCAGGCATTAACGTGGACAGGACGCCAGAAACCGCCGTATCGTACTTCATTAATGGCATCTAGCTTGCGGCCAGAGTATTTAAGACTGGAGTGCGTTCGCTGTACTACGCTTTTAATGAGAAGTACGAAGATTTATCCAAAAAAAACAAAAAAAAAAATAAAAAAATAATCGCGAAGTAGATGTCCAGTCCATTGGTGGCCACCTTTGGCTGCACGGTGTTAGCGAGCGAGAACTCCTCAAACGTTAGGAAGGCGACCATCGGAGTTTAAATACGCTTGAAACTAAATTAAACTATCATTTCCAATGCAGTTCATTTACCTTAGGACCAAATAGGCCTATGTTTGGTTTTAACTTTTAAGTCTCCAGCGAATAGTGAGCACGAAATTAAGGGCACTCCCACATGGAGTGCTCTAAAAGTAGGAGTTTCACTGCTAAAGCCAGCTCTTAGTTGGGTACGATTGAAGTACCTGATTCGCTCAAATTTAAGTCCTTTTGACTTAATCCATTTTGATCAGCTTTCTTGTCTCAATATCTTCTTCAAACTAATTAGGACCTTTTCTCGTTTAATTAATAAGAAAATCTTTAAATGAGATCCAATCTCAATTGAATTTTAGCGATGGACGCTTGTGCCAGATGTGTTGCTGGGAAAAGTCAATCCACTTCCAAGACTAGTTAGTGACATCTTAGGTACACGCTCCATTAAAGTAGGTAGACTCCCTTTCTAAGCGTGGAAATTCAATCCCCCATTATCCTTGTGTCACTATGATTTCGCTGAGTATTATACCCTATCATGGCTTATTAGGAGCCTAAATCATGCTAGACATCTTTCGGTGGGAGTTGTTCATGCAAAATTTTTCTTTTAAAATTAATTAATTATTATATATAATTATTATATATAATAATAATTATTCAATAGTTTTTTTTTGATGCCATATATGTCCTAGGACTCATATGATCATCCATTTTTCTAACATATATATGTATGCATTATGATAGTTTTTACGTTGGATGGTATAACCCTTCTTTGTATCTAAACCTAGTAAACTACTACACTTTATATCAAAAACAAGTCTAAGGTGTCATAATTAGCATTCGAATTTAGTTGCAAAATTACTATCCTTTAAAATACAATAAGGACAATGCACTTGTTTACGCCACCTCTAACAATATGTTTGTAAGGTGGATTGTCATTTTGATTGTTTAGCGTGATGATATACCTAGTGCTAGAGCGAAGATCAATCTTGGTGAAGAAAAAACTCCATTTGATGCCCAATCTTGCACATTGCTTGAGAAAGTTTCAAGGATATGATATAGGCCTGCCCACTTCTACTCATGAAAAATTCTTAAAGCACTCATGAACTCCTTTCTAATCTCATGATTGATTTGTAATGTACACCCTATGTTGATTCTAATTTGATGACGAAAATATAAACATTAACTTAATAAATATTTATAGGTAGATATAGTGCCTCCAGTAATTCAACCAAGAACAATTATATTTTCTATTAGCAAGGTCCGGTATGAAATAACAATCAAATCTAGTGGTGGGCCTCAATTTCCTCATGTACAAGGAGTGCCCTAGTCCATTTTATATTTCATTTCTCATTTAGCTTGCATAACATTTTTTTTAAAAAAAATTAGATTTTCATATTATTTCAAGAAAAGATAAAAGAGTTTTATTATATAAAAAGATATAATCTAATTCTAAAACTTTGCCTCATATTTTTGAGGTATGTAGATGGGTATCAAATTTATAGGAAGTTGAGGGATAAGAGAAAGTGATACAAGAGGGTAAAGCCTCCCGTGGGATTGGAAGCAACTTTCCTAAAAAGAACTTTAAAAACAAAAACATCACAGTCGAACTCTCTAATTCTAGGTATAGAGACCATGTGCTGGAGTAAATCAGCAAAATAATTGCTCAAGTGATCAGGTTCCATGGATTCCATCCTGGCCCCACTGAAGCATTCCATGATATATTTTTCTCTTTCCACATCATGTGTTCCATCACAGGACAGCCCGGGTGGTCCAGAACAGTAACTATCAATTATTTGAATCAAAAAGTTATAAAAAATAATATAAATTTTTAAAAAAATTTATTTTTTTATTATTTTAGATTTATATTTGGTTTAAAATTTGATATTTCACTTTATTTCAGTGCAATTAATGCAGTGTTCTAAATGATGTCTAGATAATATAGAATAAGCATCTATTCTATTGGAATAGATGAAGATTTTTTTAGAAATCCTAAAATACCATGACTAAATGATAAGAAAAATGGATTATTAATTTATTTATTATATCATTACTTAAATAAATTATTTTTATTAATTAATTTATTATTATGATCTATTAAAAGTTTCATGTTATGTATATATTAGTAATGATTAGCAGAGAAAAATGGATTATACCATTATCTTTTTAGTGGGTTATGTATATATATCAGTAACGGTTGCAAGGCTACATCTTTTCTTCTTTATATTTAATATCATGAATTTTTTTTGATAGAGAGGATTAGGTTATTATTTTTTTTCCACTGCTTTGAAATACTGTAAATGAAAACGGAGCTTTTTATGAGAAAGCATGAAATATAAATTTTAGATTAAAAATATTTAATTAAAATCAATTTTTAAAGAGGGTATCATTTTTTTATACTTATTTAAGAGAATAACATAAAATAAAGTCTATTCCGAGTTTGAATAGGGCATCCAAGCACTACTGCCAAGAATAGGCCCCTTGGCGTCGCAGCCCAAGCACCACCCCGTGATGGCCCAAAGAAAGCGAAGGCAACCAATTAATAACAATGATTCCAAAGGCATCCTTAAAAGGAGAAGCATTTGTGGAGCATCTTGGGTTCATGCTGGCTCCGAAGCAGGGAGAAGGGTACGATGGGACTAAGGGATTTCCGGCTGAGCGCTCGGCTCTCTGTGCTCTTTCAATTTGAGAGCGTCACCGCCCACGAAGTCACCACGTTTTCTTATCACCTACTTTTTAACTTTGTTAGATAGCATCAAAGTTGGATGTGATAAAGTTGCAGCAATACGTTGGGTGCCATTAACACCTCGGAGTTAACGCAGATAGCCGGATGGAAGTCGGTGATGTTCACACTTCACATCCAAAGGTTGTCAAAGTTGCAGCCATATACGGTATTCATTTGTTGAGAATTTTTATTGGGCTCGTTAAAATCAATTTTAATAGCATTATTTATGATCATCTGATGGGCTCAGCTTTGTAATTCATGATTCTGATAAATCTATGATGGTGGCCGATGGATTTAGACTTCTTGATATCTTTGTTTCGGTTGCTGAGTTATATATTGTATAGACTGGTATTTTTTACGTCATACGTAGCTTAGGTGCTCATCGACTTATCATTGAGGATGACTCTATCACTGTGGTTCGCTAGCTCCGATAGAAAGTGGGCGACTCCTATCTAATCAATCCTATGATGTGCGATATATGATCGATGATTCATTAGGCTAATTTTATTCAGATTCGGCACATTTATCGAGAAGCTAATTTTGCGGCTGACTGGATTACTTTCCGGATTGCTCATCAATTGAAGCCATGGTATTGGATGCCAAGGGATCCATGCCCGCCTATATTTTTTTTTATTTTATCTTATGATATATCGGGTTTGATACAGTCTAGACTAGTCTGATCGTTCATCTGTACAAAAAAAAAAAAAAAAAAAAAAAAA
>UESW01004961.1:115651-334890 GCA_900491605.1 Calamus simplicifolius | reverse complement strand
GGCCGAGCTACGGAAGCCCGGAGGAGGCCGAGCTACGGAAGCCCGGGAGAGGCCGAGCTACGGAAGCCCGGAGGAGGCCGAGCTAGGGAAGCCCGGGAGAGGCCGAGCTACGGAAGCCCGGGAGGAGGTCAGCCTTAGCCGCCTCGCACGGATATCAACGCAATGACGATTTTACCCCCCAACATGTTGCATTTAGTGCATCGCCAGCAATCCTAAATAGTAATATCGATTATCTACAAGATAGATTACTACTTGATAGATTATCAGTAATATTGATGTCTGTGTTTTGGTATACACAGGTAAATACAATAGTGTTTGGTATGACAAATAGATTACTAGTTATATAAATCAAAATTTTAAAATACCTCTAAATTAAATTTATTAAAAATTTATATATTATTATGTATTTGATTTAAAATATATATATTTATAAATGATAATGTTTAAAAAAATTATATTTATAAATGATATTCGAAGCGACGGTGAAGATGCTGAATCAAAAGAAGTTTCACGCGGTGTAGCATGGGGCCATTAGGCCGCAGAGATCCACAGTCTGACTTTGGAAAAGAGAATGTGGCTCAGGGCACATGATAATTTTTTTTATAAAAATGATAATTATATATATATATAAGTAATTTATCATATTATCATCTCTCTCTGATAATATAAGATAATGCATATTACCTCCGATGAAATAATCTAAATTATCACTATTAGATAAATTGTCATTCAAAATATATATCAATCATAGTTATCTGATTAACTTAATTTAAATTATCGATAATATGAATAATTACTTTATGCAACCACTCCCTAAATGTTTTTGTCCACAATATTCTATGTATAATGGAGGAGCAGTTGTCATATATATTATCGTCCCATATCGAGTTAACCACCCTTCGCCTTGGATTTATTAGTTTTCTTCAATCCTACTTGTCTCAGCTATACCATTAATCTCATAGATTATCGTACAAATTGTAATGGCATGCTGTCTTTGCATGGCATTATAAGGCATATAGAGAAATCATAAAACTTGTTTAGAGATTATACCGTCAAAAGTTTGCTGACCATCTATTTGTCAAATATCTATTCACAAGTTCAATTCTAGAATCTTCTTCGGCCAATGGAGTTGGATTGAACAATTATCTTTTAGTGTATCTAGGCTTGTGAGCAGATTGAAGGAAAAAAAAAATTATCTATTATAAAAAAAATTAAGTTTGCTAATCATGTTTTTCATGTGGTGTATATAGAATGAAAAAAACTTAATTTTTTTCTTAAAAAAATACTCTTTTTCATTGTCAGACCTCCATAAAATTATAGCTAGCCTTTTATTGTGGGGCAATCTGTCTTTAAGAAAGTGGTTAAAGTTTTATAAAAGATTGCAATCTTCTTCCTCCAATTTCATCTTCTTTTTTTTTTTGCTCCTGTAAATTTAAAGATTTTAATAGCTATAATAAAAGATAATTTGGTACCATAGGTACAACTTATATTTTGCATGAGCCATCTACAAGGGTTCTATGAAGTTTGTGCGAGTCGTGAACAAGGACATTTCAAACTTATAACTTTAAAAATGAAGTCAAACACCAACCGGTTTGACATTTGGATCAGTTCGATTGAATAAATTAAGTCATTTCTTGGTTGCAGAAGGAGAATTATTTTAAAGGTCCCTATTTCAATCTTGACTCAATTCTGCGAGGGACCGGCTCTGTCTTGATTTGCCATATATATCGGGAAGCCAATGCGGCTGCTGATTGGGCGCTTCCTCTATGGCTCAGCATACTGGTTCATGAATTTGGAGGCCTAAGATCACTGTCCTTTTTTTTCAAAATTTTGTCTTCTGATGTATCTGGGCTGATTCACACGAGACTTGTATGAAAAAAAAAAAAACCAATTTAATTGAACTGAATGATAATTAATAAAATAATATTAAAAAATATCTAAATTGCAAACCGAAGAAGTAAAAAATTAAAAATTTAAAAAACTCAATCCTAATTTTATTTATCAAAACTAAAAGTCTAAAAGTTAAGATTGGGCAGGTTCTTCAAAATTCGGCTGGTTTAGTGGATTTTTTGATTTTCATTGGGTTGTATAAAGTCAACTTTAATAATAAAATTAGACCGGATCAATAACTGATTTCTGATTGGACCGGTTCGATCGAACGGCTTGGTTCAGCTTTCAAAATCATTCTTATAATAAGCAACCCCTTGATAAATCTCCACACAAAAGACATGGCAAGTCTTCTCCAAGTCCACTGTATCCTAAGTCTACTATATCCTAAGGATCTCAAGTCACCTTTCAAGCTGAGGAGTATTTGAAAGAGAACTAAAGGATTCCCAAGCTTGGTCGTGATGAATAAGTTCAGATCTTATCTGGTAAACGCAACAGTAAAGATCACATGATCCATTGAACCCATTCCCAGATACTCCATTGTCATTAGACCAATAACGTCAGCCTCAATTGACAATGGACTGAGAGAGGCAACTAGGAACTCTGATGGCAGGATGTGAACCACTGCATCAGCTGTGTGCGACTTAATGAGGTTTAAATCCAACGCAATGTTTGAGAAGTAATGCCATCATTTTAAAGCCAGGCCTTGGCTTTATCTTGGACTCTTACTCCTTATCCTTTTGAGGGCCAGCTACAGCATTCAAGTGGCTTGACGGTTCACAACTTTAGCCCGACAATTTAAAACAGAGGAATAGGCAGACAAGCAATGGCTTATATTGGTGGTGGTGATAGCAATGTCGGATGGACGGTAATATTGTAGGCCTCAACAATGGCTTTCCAAGTCTTAATATTAATACACGGAACTAGCGCTGTAATTGAGCCATTGATTTGATAAAAACTCGTTCATGTTGGACTTATTATTTAAACGAGTCAAGCTTGAGCTTCATTTTAGAGCTCGTTTATCAAACGAGCCGAGCTTGAGCACGGGAACAGATTTGATTAGGAGCTCGAGAGATAACTCAATTAGAAGCTCGCGAGCTGGCTCGATTAGGAGCTCGTAACAAGATGTCCTTTCAAGGCTGTTTAAGAATCAAGCTTTTTTTTATATATATTTTTTCAGCCGAGCTTTAAACAAGTTTTATTTGAGTCGGGCTTGAAACGAGCTCAATTCAAGCTTGAACTTGAAATGGCTTTTTCTGAGTCGAGCTTGTCGAGCTTTCTTAATCATACCAAATGAAAGAGCTCGAGCTCGGCTTGAACTTCTTGTGGTCTAGCTCGAGCCGAGCTTGAACAGAATTTTTCAAATTTAAACGAGCTCGAGTTCAAGCTTGAGTTCGAGTATTTGTTAATGAGCTAAGCTTGAGCATCAGAAAGCTCGGCTTGGCTCGGCTCGATTACAGCCCTACATAGAACAAATATGTGGATTCGTATAGCTATAAAGTTCAAGACCAGCTTATGCCCATGAAAACTAACAAACAATTCAAAACCTACCATGCTAGCTTTTAACATCGTAGACAATCCTAATCTAGTCCTTAAATAATCTTTAATGTGTAAAACAACTGCAAGGGCACTAATTAATAATTGAGGATCTGGCTTCAGGGCAACACTTGCAGTAGAGTTGTTTGGACTTCATCATAGGATACAATTCTAGGGAAGATTTTATAAAATATAGATACATCCACTTCAGCATGGGTTTTACCAGCTTGCCAAGTTAATAAATCTCTTTGGCTTTTCTGATTTTTCTAATCAAACAAAAGATATGCAGGGCAAAGCCATGCTACATGGTTAACTTAATTGCCTTCTCAAAAATCCTTGTGCCATTAGCTTTGTATATATGCTATCTTTTTACAAGTGCCGCTACTTTCTCAAATTACTCTCGCACTAGGAAATTAAACTGAAGTTTGAGTAAAAAAGTTCCATGGTTCAAAAGTAAGAACTGGTACTAGTTGCATGGCACAGGCATTCTAGTTTTGAAGTCACATAATAATCACACTAACTTTGATCAAATAATGTTGCAACCTTAACAATATGAAAATTTTTCTTCCAAATTATTTGGTGCTTCCTATCATTCTTTTGTTTTATTTCCACCCATTGGATTTTAAAGCAAATGTTCAAAGAGGGAACATAGCAATATCTTCATTGCTCAACATCCCTATATCTCATGTGCCTGACGGTTATCATGCTGTGGTAATGTAGTAGTAAACACTTCTTCTGTTTTTTTTTGTTTTTTTGTTTTTCTTTATGATTGACAATTGGCCCTAAACAAGTATTGACAAGTAGGCCTTCACCAGAGTATTGATAGGTTATGACGTAGAATGTCACCAAACAAAAGTTAGGCAAAAGGTTATTATCTAAGCTCCTTAATTATGTCTAAGTACTCAACATGTTCTCAGTAAATCACTGATGTGAGACTAAAATTTATCAACATGGGTTCCACATACTTCCTCTGTTTAAGATATGACATTTTTGCTAGGCTAAGAATATACATTCAAAACCAATAGATTTCAATCGGAAATGCGTAGATTTATTTAAATCTATGAGTCCCCTGCTTGTTTCCCTCCTTCAGAACATATTGACAAATAATATTTTCAGGATTTAAAAATATAACTTAGAGATTTCTAAGTAGGAGGTGGTTGCATTTTTAATCATCATTCAACAAAGTTATAAATGTAGCTGAGTCACCCTCAGCAGAGAGACAGGAACAGTGCGTTGAAAGTTTTACAAGCTTTCTAACAAGGAGCTATTAAATCTGAAATTGGAACTGAGATACTTGAATAGGGAGATAGACCAATGTGGTTGAGTCAGTTGTCAGCTGTCTATATACATGGCAGGTAGATCCCCACAATAAGTTGGCCTCTGTCAATTTTGGATTGCTCCAGCCTAGCTTGGCCCATTTTCATACCTTTTTACCATGATGAAAGGAAATATTATGGTTTATTAACACACTTCCTGCCCTTAAACAATGGAACAAAGAACACAAGAAAGTCGAGAACTTCTAATCCTGTTGGAATGGAAACAAGGATGCGATCAATAATTTATCATGCATGCCTCAGTACCATCGATCTTTAGTTCCCCAGATGACTCTCGGTAGCCTAATAATTGAATGCTATGAATCTATAGCTAGAAAAGCTCTTTGTGCACTGCGCGCATCGCATATGATGATTAATCGCACCCGTATGCTGCTGCATGTGCCAAAAATATTTTTATTCTTTTTGCACTGCATGCCAGGCTGCACATGTATGATCAATCTGTTAGGGTCCCCGGTCAAGGACTCCAAAACATTCACCAACTCCTCCGCGCGATCCGCTCCAACACCACAATCGATCCTTCCGAACCGTTTCCAGTAACACACGAGCGTGGTAATTAGGATCTAACACACAAGAAATGAAGAATGTCTCATTGTTATTACGAAGAACGTGGTCTCAGGATTATTAGTCTTTCGAACCACCAAAACATAAAATACTCGTACAAGGGTTATTAGCCCAAGCACGCCCAAACTTAAGAGGTTATCAGCCCCCAAGTTTACTGGCATAAACGTGCCTATGCCTGGCCAACATTCATAAGCTCTCTAAGCTTACAAAACATCCTCCCTCCTATTGCTCCTGAGGAGTGCTTATATAGGCATCCTCAGGAGCTTCCAAAATCCTACCAACCCAATCAAATCAAATCTAGATCAAATCTTCAAGATTCTAAGGAAACAATTCGAAACGATTCCTAAAATCAAGGAGATTTGACGATACATGCCTAAAACAACTTAACTGAAAAGGAAACTAATCTTCTAGAGTTTAGGAGAAACATCCTAAATCTAGAAGATATGATTTATTCAATCACTCCCCACAAGGAAATCAATCTCTGAAGATATCTCCATAATGCACTTGATCTCGCCGCCGTCCGTCGCCCTACACGGTGGCGCCGCCGCCATTCTCTCCATGGGTGGTGATGCTCCTCCGACTCCCCAGGCCATGCTCGTTACATCCCGCTCGGTCACTGCTAAGACTGGTGGTGCTCCGTCGCCGGAGGTGGCTGCTGTGGGTAGCCACTCTTGATCATCTGCTACTGGTTGGCTAGGCTAGTGGCCAAAGCCATGCTGTGGCAGTTTATCAAGGCAAGTCTGGGTGCTGGCCCTGGGCTTGCCATGGCATGGCTGTGGTGCTTCGGCCGCGCGCGCTATGGCATGTCATTGCTTCGGCCGTGCGGGCTGTGGGCATGTCAGGGGCGCCCATAAGTGTCACTGGGGCCGCATCTCGCAACTTATCCTCCCCGTCGTGGCCGTGTAGGCCATGGTCTTCGCTTGGGATCCTTTCATTCCCCCTTCCATTAAGTGTACCCTTGTCCTCAAGGGTAAATTGTGGGAACCTTAAGGCTATGTCATCATAATCCTCCCAGGTTGCTTCCTCTCTAGGTAGCCCTCTCCATTGCACCAATACTCTCCAGATCTTCCTTCTAATCCTCCCACGTGGCACCATTTTGTATTCAAGAATCGTTGTGGGCTGTAGTAGCATTCTACCTTCCTCATCGAAGGAAGGCAATTCCTCTACAATCAAGCTAGGATCCCCAACTCGTCTCTTGAGGAGAGACACATGAAACACTGGATGAAGTCTTGAGGTTGGTGGTAATTCCAGCCGATACGCAACTTCTCCGACACGGGCAGCCACTTTAAATGGCCCATAGTACCTTTTCTCTAGCTTGTAGCTTGCCTTTCTCTTCATTGTCTTTTGGCCATAGGGTTGAAGCTTCAAGTACACAAAGTCCCCGGGCTCAAACCCTTCTAGCCTTCTCCTTTTATCATAATATTTCTTCATGCTCGATTGGGCCTTCTTAAGCTCCCTCTTTGCCTTGGCTAGTATCTCGTCTCTAGTGATCAAGGCTTCCTCCACTTCCGCATTCTTAGCCGTACCCCTCTCATAAGCCACCAAGGTAGGAGGCTTCCTTCCATACACCACTTCAAATGGGCTAAGTGTGATGGAAGAGTGGTATGTTGTATTATACCAATATTCCGCCCATGACATGTAGTCCATCCACCTTGCTTGCTCATCATGGCAATAGCATCTCAAGTATTGTTCCAATGTACGGTTGACCACCTCTGTTTGGCCATCGGTCTGCGGATGGTATGAAGAACTTGTCTTCATTTTGCTCCCTTGCAGTGCAAACACTTCCTTCCAAAAGGAGCTCATGAACACCCGATCCCGGTCCGTAACAATGGTTCTAGGGAAACCATGGAGCTTCACCACGTTGTCCACAAAGGCCTTAGCCACACTCTTCATTGTAAATGGATGCTTAAGGGGTATGAAGTGAGCATACTTACTTAAGCGATCCACGACCACCAAGATCACTTCGTACCCTTGACTTGCGGGCAAGCCCTCCACAAAATCCATGGACAAGTCTTCCCATATAGCTTCCGGTATGGGTAAGGGCTGCAAGAGACCCGTAGGGGCCTTCGTATCATGTTTGGTCTTTTGACACACGTCACATTCCGCCACCCACTTCTTCACACTTCTCTTTAGGCCCTCCCAATAGAAGAAATGCTTGATCCTCATATAGGTCCTAAGCCATCCCGAATGACCACCTTCTTTGCTATGGTGGAAGTGAGTGAGAATCTCCTTCCTCAGGTTTGGTACGTCGGGCACATAGACATAGGACTTGTAGTAGATAAGCCCATCACGCCATTTGAATCCGGTCACCCCATTACATGGACTCTCAAGCTTCTCTATGATCTCTTGAGACCTTGCATCCAACTCCACGGCCTCTCTAAGCTTGTCCCATATCCTCCATTCAGCTCCACTCAAGGCCATATGTTCAGCCTCATCTTCATACAAAGTCCACATCATTGGACTTCCCTCCTTCCTTGACAACGCATCAGCCACCTTATTCTCCTTGCCGGGCTGATATATAATGTCATACTCGAATCCCAGAAGCTTCACAAGAAACTTCTGTTGCTCTGGCGTCACGATCTTTTGTTCTAGCAAGTGTCTTAATGCTTGTTGATCGGTCACTATAGTGAACTTTCTTCCCAAGAGGTAAGGTCTCCACACCTTCACCGCATGCACAACCGCCAACATTTCTCTTGCATAAGTGCTCCATGCTTTCTTCATTGGCCCTAAGGCCTTGGAGATATAAGCTATGGGCCTCCTTTCTTGAGCTAGTACCGCCCCAATCCCTTCTCCACTTGCATCAGTATATACTTCAAATGGTTTCTTGAAGTCGGGCAAGGCCAAGACGGGTGTCTTGGTCATGGCTCTCTTCAAGTTCTCAAAAGCTCTCCTTCCATCTTCGGTCCACTCGAAGCCCTCCTTTTTTAGCATGGAGGTAAGTGGCTTGGCTATCAATCCATAGCCTTGCACGAACCTTCGATAGTAGCCCGTCAAACCAAGGAATCCTCGTAGAGCCGACACATCCTTGGGTAAGGGCCAATCCACCATAGCTTCCACCTTCCGCTGGTCCACTTTTACTCCTTGGCCCGATATGATGTGGCCAAGGTACTCCAGCTCTTCTTGCATAAAGGCGCATTTGGAAGCCTTGATGAAGAAGTGGTGCTCCTTCAAGATCATCAATACTCGCTCCAATTGCTCCAAGTGTTCCTCCACATTCTTCGAGTACACCAAGATGTCATCGAAGAATACTAATACAAACTTCCTCAAGAATGGCTTAAATATGGCATTCATAGCCGCTTGAAAAGTTGAGGGGGCATTGCATAGCCCAAAAGGCATCACTAGGTACTCATAGTGGCCGGAATGAGTCCTAAATGCCGTCTTGTGGGTATCTTCCTCTTTCATCCGGATTTGATGGTATCCGGCCCTTAAATCCAGCTTGGTGAACACATGAGCCCCATGCAACTCATCAAGCATCTCGTCCACTGTTGGTATGGAAAATCTATCCCTCACTGTTGCCTCATTCAATGCTCGGTAGTCGGTGCAAAAACGCCAACTTCCATCATTCTTCCTCACAAGCAACACCGGTGATGAAAAGGGACTAGTGCTTGGTCGAATCAAGCCACTAGCCAACATCTCCTCCACTTGTCTTTCGATCTCACCCTTTTGAAAGTGAGCATACCGGTATGGTGGCACATTCACCGGTTTGCTCGCATCTTTCAGCACAATGCGATGATCAAATTCCCTACTTGGTGGTAATGAAGTAGGTACCTCCAATACTTCCTTGTGTCTTTCTAAAACCATCTTCACACCTTGGGGCAGCTCCTCATTTCATCACTATGATTCTCTTCTTGCCCTTCATCTCCTCGGTTTTGGCCCATCACTATGGCGAAGCAATGAGCCCCACCCTTGCGTAGTTTCTCAAACATATTGGCCTCGCAAGGCCTTGGCTCTTTTGATGCTAGAGCTGTCCACGTCCTCTTCTTCCCTCCAAGCTTGAACTCCATAGTCATCTTCTCATAGTCGGTGACGACCTTGCCAATGCCTCTTAGCCATGCATTGCCCAAGATAACATCTAGCCCCACCAATGAGAGTACGTAAAGATCAGCCGCTATACATATGCCTTGGACATTCATCTTCACGGTTCGCACTACCATCTCGCACCTTAGCTTTTCCCCGTTTGCCACCTTCACATCGAATGGCTCTACTTCTTCCCCATGCAATCCCACCTTAGAAAGGATGCGGGAATTGATGAAGTTGTGGGTAGACCCACTATCCACCAATAATGTCATTTCATGCTTGCAACCCAAGCCATAAGTCGCATGGTTGAGGGCTTTTGTACGCCGGACATGGCATTGAGGCTCAACTCGGCTTCTCACTTTCTCATCCCTAGAGGACTCTCATGCCGTGCTCTTCCTCACTTGTCTCCCCCAATTGCTCCTCCTCTATCCCGATCATACACATGACCTTGGCTTTTTTGCATTGGTGATCACGGCTCCACTTTTCACCACATTTGAAGCATAAGCCCTTCTTTATGTACTCATCAAGCTCCTCACGACTAAGCTTCTTGACTTCCTTCCCTTTGCTCCTTGAATCTCGTAGTCCCCTCCTTTCCTTTCCAAGACCCCATGGAATACAAGGGTTTATAAACCTTGTTAGCCACTTGGTCCTTGACGTGTCTTTTCTCGAAGTGATGACTTTCTTCAAGGATTTCAGCCATCCTCATTGCTTCTGCAGCCTAGTGGGCTGCTTCAACTTGAGCTCCTTGGCAATCCATGGTTTTAGACCATCCACGAAAGTGCCGATAAGTGCCTCCTCAGACCAACCCCTCACCAAGGTTTGGAGTTGTCAAAATTCCTCCATATACGCATGCACCTTGCCATCTTGCTTGAGCTTAGCTAGCTGGCCATGATGGTTGATAATGGGCGAAGGCCCAAATTGCATAAGCAGCTCCCTCTCGAATGCCGTCCACCCGAGCCTTCTTCCTTCCTTCTCATATTGGGCCCGTATCCATCTCCACCATTTGCTTGCCTTCCATCAAGGAAGAAACATGCTGTGGCCACTCTCTCTGTCCTTGGTACTTCATATATATGAAAATAGTGGTCCGCCTTATCGAGCCACTCATTAGGGTCACCACCATTGAACTTAGGGAAGTCAATTTTTGGTCTCCTTGGTCCTCGGTTGTTAAACCGATTTTCATCATCTTCATAGTCACCTCCACGGTAATGTGGCCTTCTAGGTCCTCGGTGGTTAAACCGATTTCTTCATCTTCATCATAATAGTGGTGGTCTCTTCTCGGTCTCTCATGTCTTCTAGCATCTTCATGGATCCGGCCATAGGGCATTTCTTCCCCATACCGACTCCCACCGAATCTTTCCTCCGTCCTTGCATGGTTATCAACATCACGGTCAGACTCCTCCTCTCGCAGCCACCTTTCCACTACCTCGTGCTCATTCTCCACACGCCCGCCCAATCTAAGAGGTTGCCTTAGTCTAGGCTCTCCCCTTGTGGACTTAGAAATGTGAGTTTCCCTCCCATCAACGAGTTGCTCCTCTTCCACCCTTGGGGTTTGTCGCGGTTGGCCCCATTCGCTCCTCCTCCAAGTCTTGCCAATATTGCTTGCAAGTCTCATCTCATGCCTTCCACCGCCTTCATGTTCTCCTCCGTAGCATTAGTGACGGAAGTGATGGCTCCTTAAATGTGAGTCATGTTGGTGGTAGTCTCCACCATCTGCTCCTTCATCCAAAGAGTGGATGACTCCAAAGCTTCAAAGCAGTCTCGATTGGATGGAAAAGTACTTGATCCAGCCTCCATTGGAATATGGGCTGCAACAACAAGTTCAACCTTGGGTTCTCTCCAAAATGAAGATCGAACCCCCTCCCACTAAGAACTTTGCACGAACAACTTCCGACCTTGGGTTCTCTCCAGAAGAAGATCGACCCCCACCTCAAATAATAACTCCAACAAGAACAAACAACTTCTAACTATAACAATCTCAATGAAGAGAATCAAAGTAAGGTTTGCTCGTGATTACCCCGCTTGAAGCGTAGAGATCTTCAAGCAACTCATCTCAATGAAAGCACCAATTTGTTAGGATCCCCGGTCAAGGACTCCAAAACATTCACCAACTTCTCCGCGCGATCCACTCCAACACCACAATCGATCCTCCCGAACCGTTTCAATAACACACGAGCGTGGTAATTAGGATCTAACACACAAGAAATAAAGAATGCTTCACTGTTATTACGAAGAACGTGGTCTCAGGATTATTAGTCATTCGAACCACCAGAACACAAGAACACTCGTACAAGGGTTATTAGCCCAAGCACGTGGCATAAACGTGCCTATGCCTGGCCAACATTCATAAGCTCTCTAAGCTTACAAAACACCCCCCCTCCTATTGCTCCTGAGGAGTGCTTATATAGGTATCCTCAAGAGCTTCCAAAATCCTACCAACCCAATCAAATCTTTAAGATTCTAAGGAAACAATTCGAAACAATTCCTAGAATCAAGAGAGATTTGACGATACATGCCTAAAACAACTTAACTGAAAAGGAAACTAATCTTCTAGAGTTTAGGAGAAACATCCTAAATCTAGAAGATATGATTTATTCAATCACTCCCCACAAGGAAATCAATCTCTGAAGATATCTCCATAATGCACTTGATCTCGCCGCCGTCCGCCACCCTACACGGTGGCGCCGCCGCCATTCTCCTCCATGGGTGGTGATGCTCCTCCGACTTCCCAGGCCATACTCGTTACATCTCGCTCGGTCACCGCTAAGACTGGTGGTGCTCCGTCGCCGGAGGTGGCTGCTGTGGGTAGCCACTCTTGATCATCTGCTACTGGTTGGTTAGGCTGGTGGCCAAAGTCTTGTTGTGGCACTTTGTCAAGGCAAGTTTGGGTGCTGGCCTTGGGCTTGCCATGGCATGGCTGTGGTGCTTCGGCCGTGCGCGCTATGGGCATATCATGTGCTTTGGCCGTGTACGCTGTGGGCATGTCAGGGTGCCCATAAGTGTCACTGGGGCCGCATCTCGCAACTTATCCTCCCCGTCGTGGCCGTGTAGGCCATGGTTTTCGCTTGGGATCCTTTCACAATCATCGCGTACGGCGCGCGCTCCTGCACTATGTATGGTGCTGAAGAACTTTTTTCTATAGCTAAATCTGGCATGGGCCTTGCAAATTCGGGCATGAAAAATATTTGCTGCACCGCCTTTCGGTGCAGCAAGCGTGCACTGATCGTGCGAAATGATTAACCGCGCGTGTCGATGCGCATATGGTTATCCAATGAGCTTTGTCATGTACCGTATGCGTATCGATATATACAGCCGATCATCTGCATGATTGATGTGCGCTTGCTGTACCGAATGATGGTGCAACAAGACTTTTTCTTCGGGCATATGGTTGATAAGGGGCCTCAAGAAATGGAGTGCCCCAGTCCCAAACAATTCTTAGAACTCAACGCATGCAAATTTATCACATCTCCATGCCCATGCTAAGGGTGATCTGGCTTCAAGGTGGCTGGCTTATGTCCATCAATTACCTTGTCATTTCTCCTTTTAATTACAGTATGAGCTGAGCCATCATCATAATATCTTAGAAGTCTACAAGAAACATAAAAGTTTAGTGTCATTCTTTACCAATATATGTATAGAAAAAAAAGAAAAAAAAAAACTCGACTAAGCTTGCAATGACTTAAGCCCACTTGCTAATCCAATTAACTCTATTAACGGATCAAAATCATATAGCACAAAAACTCAAATAAAAATTAATGGGTAACAAGTGGAGTTGAGTTATAAGCATATGACACATTTATTTTCCATCCAATGAGTTGGATCATTGGTGCTATAAGGATAGATCTACGCCATGATAAAACTTCACCATCATTTCATGGGTAGCCCTTTCCTCATGCCCATCAACTTTCACACTCAGATCGGCTTTGATACTACTTGTAATGCCCCAAGCCCACTTGCTAGCCCAATTAACTCCGTTAGTGGACTAAAACCATGTGACCCAAAAACTCGAGTGGAAGTTAATGGGTGGCAAGTGGACTTGAGTTATAAGCATATGACACATTTATTTTTCATCTAATGTGGGACAAATTTGGGATATCACAAGACTACACCTACATGTAGCTAAAACTAGATTAGGTTGCCTTTTTCCATTTTGGATCACACAAATATCTGAAGATGAAAAAGATAGGATAGCTTCAAAATTCATATGAATCTAAGAATGAAAAGGACAATTGAATTTAAGACTTTGTTGCACAAGAGTGAGCCAAGCCTAGTTATACATACATACATACATACATACATACATACATATATATAATATAAAGAGAGAGAGAGAGAAAGTGAGTGACTTGGCTATATGCAAGCCTAAATCCGATTGGCTCTCCTATCCTTAAATTCATATGGACTCAAAGCTAGAGAGAGAGAAGTGAGTGACTTGGCTATATGTGAGCCTAAATTCGATTGGCTCTCCTACCCTTAAATTCATATGGATCTCAAAGCCAGAGAAAGAGAGAAAGTGAGTGACTTGGCTATATGCGAGCCTAAATCTGATTGGCTCTCCTATCCTTAAAATTCATATGGATCTCAAAGCCATAAAGTCATCCGTTAATTATTATTAGCTTTTTTATTTTTAAAAAAGAAGCATTTAGAAGGTTGAACACGGATTTATAAGATAGGATAATATAGCTCATGCCTTTACTATAAAAATATATTCTTATAATTGTACCATATCTCTATACTACTATATCATATCTTTATATTGTCGTATTATATCTCTATGCTTATGATATATTAGTATAGAGATATGATATAATGTATTATCCTATCATATAAATATGTGCTCATCTCATAAATGCCTCTCTTTTCTTTATAGCATGAAAAAATAGTTAAACAATGATTTTTTAGTTTGGAGATTCATGTGATGAAGGAGATAATTGGATTTAGATCTAGCTACATGTAAATGTAGCCAAATCTTTCTCTCTTTCTCTTTATATACATATAGATACATATACACATATTTGATTACCAATTTAAGAATGCGTAGTTATAATAACCTTAGGCTCGTTTGAATTGGCTATTGAGATATTTTTAAATGGCTATTTTTTCAGCAGTTATGTATGATAGAAATTGGTTCTTAATATATTTTAAGAAAAAATCCAAACAACATATATTCCAGTATATGTTTCTTGTTTCAAAACCATGTTACTAAAACTGAATTATGTTACCACCATACGTGAGTACATGGCCATCAATATTTTTGGTAAAAACATAATTAGCAAGAGAGATTTAGATCGAGAACAAATAACGTAAGAAAGATATGTGCTTATAAGTCATGTGTCGGCCATAGCTAAAAGTTTGCAATTACTTGATAGAGTGATTATAACTTTCGTGAGTTACAAGGCAATTACTACATATGGAACAAAGAATTAATGAAATGACCCACATCCTGAGATTCTCTATGCAAGAGAGAAAAACCATCCACCTAAAGTGCAATGGCAATTCCAGTATTATAATAGCAAAGAAGCAAAGAATAAAACAACACAACTAACGGAATAAATGATGACCATAGAATGTTACAAGCAATTGCCAAAGACTTCTGCCTGCAATCTTGTAAACCACCTATACGAAACCGCGGCCAGGTCTCTTGCGTGCAAAACAAACTAATTAACGAGTAGAGCCCTTTTTTTTCTTTTCCGGCCGCTATTCTCTTGATTTTTGTTGCACAAGTCACCAACGTCGTAGCTCAAAATAAACAGTTTGTTATGGAAAAATTTATAGCAAAACCCCCTCGACGATTCGTTTAAAACGTTTGCTTCCCTTCCCACGGCCATTTCATCAGTTTCGGTTCCTCCTCCTAATTACCACCACCTTGCATCATCGATCTGTTTCGGAATCAACCCAGCCTTGAGTTCAGAAAATATTCGTGGCAATGGCGCTAAGCATGGGTGACGAAGAAGTTCAGCAGGAACAGCAGCAAGCTCTGTTGGACGGTCCAAAAGCATCATCCATCAAACCTAAGAAGACTCCTATGAAGAGAGCCATGAAAAAAACCTTCAGAGGCACCGCCCATCTTTCTAACCTCCTCCCCACCGGCACCGTTCTTGCCTTCCAGTTCCTGTCCTCCAAGTTCACCAACCAAGGCCACTGCGACGCCATGCACCGGTCCATGACCGCAGGCCTCGTGGCTCTCTGTGGGCTCTCCTGCTTCGTCCTCAGCTTCACGGATAGCTTCCGGGACGACTCCGGCAAGGTTCGGTATGGGCTGGCAACGTTCAAGGGCCTGCGGGTCCTCGACGGAACCTTACCCCTTCCGCCGGAGATGGCGACCAACTATAAGATTAGAACCATAGATTTCGTCCATGCCTTCACGTCGATACTGGTCTTCGTGGCCGTCGCTTTATTCGACCGGAATGTGGTGTCATGCCTTTATCCAACCCCATCCGAGGAGGTGAAGCAGGTTCTCACTTCACTGCCGATCGCGATCGGAGTTTTTGGCAGCGTGCTGTTTCTTCTCTTCCCCACCGCCCGCCATGGAATCGGCTTCCCACTTTCTTCCCGTTGATCTCAGTTGCTGTTTTCTCGTGGGTGGTTAATTAAGATCGATGCATGATTTTACGTTCTAAACTTTTTATTTGAACATTAATTTATTGCTTGAAGATAACTGGCCGGTACGTACGTAGTGGTAGAGATCAAGAAGTAATTAATAATATGAGAAAATTGGATCAGCTAGCGAGTTTCACCTCGAAGATGCATTGATTGATCTGGAAATTTAATTACTTCTTAATGGACTTCAGTTCTTCTTCTTGGTATATGAATGGTTTTTAACTGCATAATTTCCCATCCTATATTTACGTTCGTCTTCTACTTTTGCATGGGGAGTGTATATTGCAAATTCTCGAAAGGTAGCAAGGATGTAGCAAATATTAATTGGGATGGCGATGAGGACTGCAAACTTAATTAGGATTAAATTTGAAAAAAAATTTTAATTAAAACCTATTGAGTTCCATCTCCGAACTCATTTTTGAATTTTTGAATTTAGTTTCAAAATATAATCATTTTCTTTGAGCGATAACAGGTATCATTATAAAATTTTGGGCTTGGTATTGTGATCTAAATTTTGAGATTAGGCTTACCTTTTAATATATTATAAATATCCATTGCTTTATAACAAATTTCGAGAGCAAGAATGGGAGGCAGGCAGGATGAAATAACTGGTGTTATGTTAACTTATTAAGCATTGTAGGGAGCAATATTCCAGGAAGTTTCATCAATGTAACAACACCAATGTGAATTTGAGATTATTTCCACTGTCGACTTTTCTGTTTGATTAGAACCAAACTGAGAAAGAAAAGCCTCCTCAGTGATAGTTGGCGGTCCAAGATTTCATGTTGTAGTCTTGGCGTTCTCCTTTGAAGCCAAATTAACACTCTAGCATATATATTCTTCCCTACATTATCTCTTGGAAAGTGTTAATGTGGATTGCCTATAATTAGGATAGATTACCAATTATATAATATTAAAATTTCAAAATACTCCTTAATTAAATTTATTAAAATTTATATATTATTATATATTTAAATTAAAAACTTGTATTTATAAATCACAATATGCTTAATGATTCTTAAATTAAAAAAATAATACTTTGCATATAACAAAATAAAAGAGTCAGACACATCTCGATCTAGAAGAGACGAGTAAAGAGCAATAGCTTTAACGTAGAGTTCAAGCAAGATCAGTAGAGGAGAAGAAGAACAGAGAGCGATGGAAGAAAGTAGGAGCAATTTTGTTTAAAAAAACTTCATCAGATTACAATATCTCCAATGTAGATGACAACCTTCTCTTAAGATAATCTGAATTTCATATCTTTTTAAGATCTATAGAGGAGAAGAAGTGTAGAGAGCGATGGAAGAAAGTAAGGGCAATTTTGTTTAAAAAAAACTTTATCAGATTACAATATCTCCAACGTGGATAACAACCCCTAAGATTATCTGGATTTCATATCTAATTTAAATTAATCAGTGATAATCTGGATACTACCGAACGCAATCTAATATTAGAATCAATCAAGATAGCAGATTACACATATTAAGTTCGGATTCCAGGTCATTTGGGCAAAAACATACGCCACGTTACGGATAGCTGCGGAGTCAATCTCTTTTTAGGAAAAGACTTTGTACATCGCCCCCGGTGCAGCAAGGCTTACGTGGGCTACACCGCCTCTTCTGATTGGTCCACATGGCTCCTACGTGGATGATCTGCCGGACGGTATGACTCTACTTTGATGTTACGTTCTGAACGTGACGGCCATTTAAAGCAGTTCGCTTTTTTTAAAATTAGCGTATGGACAAAAATGCCCTTTCCCTCCATCCTAGCGCCATTTTACGTTGTATTTCATCTGTGCAAGAAGAACTCTCTTTCTTCCCCGGTTGAAAGAAAATATTTCAGCTTCGAGGCTGGAAAACCTGGCTACTGGAGTCTGTGTACAAAAACTTCTGAAAGAAATGTCATCCGCAGCACAAAGTAAAAAGTTTTTCCTCCAACTTCTTTCTAAAGCTCCTTTATTACACCAACAGTTTTTTCTGGTTAGAGTTAGTTAATGCGTGACCAAACCGTTTAATGCGCGGTAACTTCCTTAGAACAAAATAGTTATGACATTCTGGGAGTCATAACTATTTGTAAGCACGAATGTCATACTCTTTTAATGCGGCCCTTTCCCTCCATCCTAGCGCCAATTTATGTTGGATTTCATCTCTGCAAGATGAACTCTTTTCTTCGCGCCAATCATCTCTGCCTCTGCTCTGAGAGTCCGGATGCTAAGGAATCAGTTGAGCACGAACCTACGCCCTCGCTTTGAAAGTCTGGTCGACAGGAAATATTTCAGCTTCGAGGCTGAAAAACCTGGCTACTGGAGTCTACTGGAGTCTTCAAATATAAAAGTTTATCCAATGAGTTTTTCCTTGCCAAAACCTCACGTAGACGTTCGCTTCTCTCTCTGAATTCGGCCAGGTCTGTAAGATGGTTCAGCTGCCTTCGTTATCTCTTCGTCAATTGCTTTTAAAAGGCTTTAATGACAGGAAAACAGAGAGAAAGCAGATGGAGGAAAAAAGGAGCCTTTTAAAAGCAATTGACGAAGAGATAACGAAGGCAGACCTGGCCGAATTCAGAGAGAGAAGCGAACGTCTACGTGAGGTTTTGGCAAGGAAAAACTCATTGGATAAACTTTTATATTTGAAGACTCTAGTAGACTCCAGTAGCTAGGTTTTTCAGCCTCGAAGCTGAAATATTTCCTGTCGACCGGACTTTCAGAGCGAGGGTAGGTTCGTGCTCAACTGAATTTCATCTGTGCAAGAAGAACTCTCTTTCTTCCCCCCCTCGCTCTGAGAGTCCGGATGCTGCCCTTTCCCTCCATCCTAGCGCCAATTTATGTTGGATTTCATCTCTGCAAGAAGAACTCTTTCTTCCCCTCCCTCGCTCTGAGAGTCCGGATGGTAAGGAATCCCCGCGACACCCTATTTCAAATTCGGCCGTAAATCCTTCGCGACACCCCAGTGGAAAGTTCACGACACCCTAGCTTTAAGGCGACGACACCCTCGTTAGAACTGACAACGGAGAGAATCTCCGCAACACCCTAGTTCAAATTCGGCCAAAAATCAATCGCGATACCCCAGTTGAAATCTCACGACACCCTAGCTCTAAGGAGACGATACCCGTGCTTAAAACTGACCACAGAGAGATTCCCAGTGACATCCTAGTTTGATTCGCCATAAATACTTCGCGACACCCCAGTTGAAATCCCACGATACCCTAGCTTAAGGGCGACGACACCCGTGCTTACAAATGACCACATAGAGAGTCCCCGGCGACACCCTAGTCGAATTCGGCCGTAAATCCTTCGCGACACCCCAGTCGAAATATCACGACACCCTAGCTTTAAGGCGATGACACCCGTCGTTAGAACTGACCACGGAGAGAATCCCCGCGACACCGTAGTTCTAATTCGGCCGAAAATTAATCGCGATACCCCAGTTGAAATCTCACGACACCCTAGCTCTAGCTCAAAGGAAACGACACCCGTGCTTTAAACTGACCACGGAGATAATCCCAGCGACACCCTAGTCGAATTCGGCTGTAAATCCTTTGCGACACCCTAGTGGAAAGTTCACGACACCCTAGCTTTAAGGCAACGACACCCGTCTTTAGAACTGACAACGGAGAGAATCCCGCGACACCCTAGATCTAATTCGGCCAAAAATCAATCGCGACACCCCAGTTGAAATCTCACGACACCCTAGCTCTAAGGAGACGACACCCGTGTTTAAAACTGACCACGGAGAGAATCCCAGCGACATCCTAGATCGAATTCGGCCGTAATCCTTCGCGACACCCCAGTTGAAATCCCACGACACCCTAGCTTTAGGGCGACGACACCCGTGCTTACAAATGACCACATAGAGAGTCCTCGGCGACACCCTAGTCGAATTCGGCCATAAATCCTTCGCGACACCCAGTGGAAATTCACGACACCCTAGCTTTAAGGCGACGACACCCGTCTTAGAACTGACCACGGAGAGAATCCCCGCGACACCGTAGTTCTAATTCGACCGAAATCAATCGCAACACCCCAGTTGAAATCTCACGACACCCTAGCTCTAACGAGACGACACCCGTGCTTTAAACTGACCACGGAGATAATCCCAGCGACACCCTAGTTCGAATTCGGTCGTAAATCCTTCGCGACACCCCAGTTGAAATCCCACGACACCCTAGCTTTAGGGCGATGACACCCATCTTACAAATGACCACATAGAGAGTACCCGACGACACCTTAATTGAATTCGGTCGTAAATCCTTCGCGACACCCCAGTTAAAATCGAACGACACCCTAGATTTAAGGCGACGACACCCATGCTTGAACAAGGCGGGAATTTGACGTCATCCTAGTACTAATTCGATGACACCCTAGTAACTCAGCCATGCCATATTTCCGAGAAAAGTTGCTAAACGTGGGCAGTTCCTATGGGTTCGTGGGTCTCTGTGATGTGATCGTGGCGATCCAGGTGTCCTTTCGTATTTCTCTTAGGTCGGCATAAACCCTAGAAAAAGTGCTCAATCGTCTGTTGCTCGAGAAGCCATCCTTTTGCTCAAGAAGCCATCCTTCGTCTCTTGCTCGAGAAGCCACTGGTCTCCTTTTCCCTCCTAAACTTGTACCATAGTTCATTCTTCCGTATACTTCATTCATGAGATGAGTGCTTTCGTTTGTGCACGAAGACCGCGAACAAAGAAGAAGCAGACGGAGAAAATGGCGGAACAATGCAAGGACATGGTTCTTCGTTCGAATGAGGATGCGGCTCCTTCAGGTATGTTTATCACTATATTAAATATTATGACATTCTCTCTTAAAATTTCATGACAAGTATGTCTTCTGTCTTACCCCCTGTTTCAACTGACCCCCTGTTTCAGTTGACAATAAAATTGTTCCAGTCCCCCCAGTGAAGGCTTCCCAGCTGTTTAAGAATAGCTGCAGGCCGGCAGTATACGTTCAAAAGGTTTGGAGGATGGGGTTCTCTAGACGGCATACAAAACTGATTCGAAGGACCCATTTGGTGCCTTCGTCGACATGCAGACGTTCACAGTCGACGGCGACTGCTAGCAGACATCATAAGATGTTACAATGGAGGCGACGAGTTCATGTTTTGTAGAAAGCCAGTTCTATTCAGTGCCGACGAAGTCGCACTCATTCTGGGACTTCCAGCTCATGGGAAGAAGATCGACACGTCCAGCCAAATGTTCAACGGAAGGTTGTTCAGACGGTTTGGCCAGGGTTTAGATCTTCGCCAAGAAGGTTTGGAGAAGTTGATATTTCAACTCCGATCATCTAAAGTACAGGAGGATGTCGAGGACACCGTCCGACTTTGGATCGCATACATGTTGGCCATATTTTTGGCTCCAAAGTCTAATCAGAGATGTCCACGGTATCTCATCCAGCACTTGGATGACTTAAGTCAACTGGGTAGCATCGACTGGGCTTCGGCACTGAAGGAGTTGATTGTTCTGGCAGAAATAGCTGCTTGCTTGCGTTCCGAGGAGCCGGTGCACTCAAAGAATGCAAAAAAGTTAGGAGGCAGCCTACCTTGTTCGGATGCTCGGCAGCACTGGTGGTAAGGATTATTGAGACACATAATTAGTGTTGAGAGTAATTTTTTTTTGTAATATTACTTTATTTAATATCCAAAAAAATATCATGTTCAGGCGTGGTTCCTCGAGCATACATCAATGCGAGAGCCAGCATACCCTGATAAACGGCCCGGCTGTTGAAGTGGTATGACCACCAAATGAAGATCCAATCGGTTCGGGTTGCCGACTTGCAGCCTCATGACTTGGTAATCTAGTTCATTGCTCCATTGCTCTGACCATTTTTTTAACTTAATGCGTCAATATGTTCACTTAATATTAATTTGTTATCATCTTGTGTTGCAGATGGAGGGAGCTACTGTACCATTGCCAGAAGAGCGCTGGCTTCTCCCTCAGCAGAATATTGCATCCCCCCCTCAACCAACAGATACCTGCGCCCCTCAACCAACGGATAGCTGCGCAGGATGCGCCGAGTTGAGGAATGAATTGGAGTGCGTTAAGGATCAACTCGAAGATGTCAGGCACAGGCTGTCCATTGCTGAGAGCCTCCTCAATTCACTGGTCAGAAAGGAAAGTAATGCAATAAATGAGGAGGACAAGGGAGACGAGAAAACAGAGAAGGTGCATTCCCTGGAGTTGGTCCTCCGCGAGCCTGGTAACGTAAATAGTGAGGAGAAGAAGATGGAGGAGGACCATTCATCCGAGTTTCCAATTGAGACAGGGAATGCAAAATCAGAGGAGAAGAGATTGGAGGGGGATTCATTGGCTGATAAAACAGAGCAGGGAATAAAAATAAAGAGAGTCCATATCCGATAATAAACTTGGCACCCCTGCGCCAAAGGATGACAATATGGACTTAGAAATAATTGGAGTGCCTTCGCTTGTTAGGAGGATTAAAAAAGAGCCGAGGAAGCGTAAGGCATCCACGGTCGTCGGCGAATGTTATGAGACAACCCGACCTAAAAAGTCGGTGAAGACAGTGGGCACGTCAAAGCCCAACACAACGGTCGAAGATGACCAAATAATTATTCAAAATTTTTTGAGCGAGCGACAAACCGACGAGATCGTCTACACAAATATGTTTTGGCGTTGCAACAAGAAAAAATCTTCAAGATCTCATTAACAATGAAATGATAATAGATGATGTAAGTATATCAAGGAACATGTTCTAGTTGTTGATTTTAGAATTATTAATCGTTTTACATTCCATTGGCAGATAATTGATTGCGGCCAGGAGTTTCTGATGCGCAACTGGGCAGAGCATCCTGACCGATATCATAAGTGCATATTGCATCAGTTTTCGTATCTGCTCTATGTCTGACTTCCTCATCACCTGCTCATGAACTTGCTGGATCATCTGGGGCTGCGATATTTGACAATGTATCGGATGAAGATAAGGCCCAATTCCGGTTTCTTTTCACCATTATAAACTCTGATAACTCGCACTGGCATTTGGTTGCTGTCGACATGGAAAGAAAGGTGTTCATGCACCTGAATTCAATGAAACGCAACCCGAAGTACAAGGCCAATGCAAGGAAATGGCATACAATTCTAGGCCACATATTCCATATCTACTGCGATAAGAAGGAAGCGATGGATTGGCCGATGGAAGATATTTCGGATTGCCCAAGCCAACCGACCGGATCGCTGGATTGCGGCCTATACTGTCTGAGATACATGGAATGTCTTGCTCGATGGGACAATCCTGATATGAAGATGGATTTCATGGATGAGGAAGTCAGAGATTACCGGCGACACTTAGCTGCGACGATATTGAGAGAGGGCCTGAACAAAAAGATTAGCGACATCGAAAAATGTTCTTAATTTTTTTATTCTTCTTTGAATGAAAATTGAATGTAATTTATTCATATTAACACTGATTAATATTCAATGCAAATGCACAAATTTTATATTGCGAGCAGGAGTGTCCTCGATGTATTTATATGTTTGCCTTCGTATGTTTCCGCCTTTCGGGTGTAGCCGCGCAAGAGCTAGGGTGTCGTTTGCCAAAAGCTAGGGTGTTGTTTGACATGAGCTGGGGTGTCGTCGCGCTAAAATTGTCGGATCGCAAGTACTGGGATGTCTCGTATGTTTTCGCCTTTCGGGTGTCGCCGCGCAAGGCTAGGGTGTCGTTAGCCAAGAGCTGGGGTGTCGTCGTACTAAAAGCACTTCATTTTACGGAAATGGACACCTTATTTTGAAAGCATTTCATTTGCGACCAAGCCACCATAATTCAAAAAGTTACGACACCCATGTTTTATATATGCTCTTGTGTAAGTTGACTCAATACATAAGTATCAAATTTGTCCATCAAAGTTTCGGACGGCGGAACAATTCTCTCCAGGTCCTCTTCAGTATTAATAGACTGCAAACAAGTCTGACTGATGCTTGAAGCAGCTCTTTCCTTTACCTGATTTTTCCTTGATCTTTTTGACTTCTTCTCGACTCCACTCTTTAATCTGTTCTCTCTCGGGCGACCTTTCGTCCTAATTTGTTCAGGATCTTGAATTACAAGCTCTAACGTGGTTTAGCTGCGTAGTTGGCATCCACGGCAATTTTGAATATAGGTGTTAGTCCATCCATCACTACATTAAATGCATCTTCAGACATGGAGGCTATCTCTGCGAGCTTCGTCATCCGATGACTCAGCAAACTATATCTACAATCATTAACATAATATTAACATAACAAATATTAAGACATTTCAATTAAAAAATTGTCACTGCGTACCGTGAGTTTCNGGCCATCAATATTTTTGGTAAAAACATAATTAGCAAGAGAGATTTAGACGTAAGAAAGATATGTGCTTATAAGTCATGTGTCGGCCATAGCTAAAAGTTTGCAATTACTTGATAGAGTGATTATAACTTTCGTGAGTTACAAGGCAATTACTACATATGGAACAAAGAGATAATGAAATGACCAAATGCTATAGCATCCTAGAGGGGATAAGAACTTATAGGGAACCCATGAACAACTAATGTTATCCCTGGCAAACTTGCAGCTATCCTCTGAATAAATGATCCCGAAGAATAGCCTATTCCTACCTAAAGTGCAATGGCAATTTCAGTATTATAATAGCAAAGAAGCAAAGAATAAAACAACACAACTAACGGAATAAATGATGACCATAGAATGTTACAAGCAATTGCCAAAGACTTCTGCCTGCAATCTTGTAAACCACCTATACGAAACCGCGGCCAGGTCTCTTGCGTGCAAAACAAACTAATTAACGAGTAGAGCCCTTTTTTTTTTTTTTCCGGCCGCTATTCTCTTGATTTTTGTTGCACAAGTCACCAACGTCGTAGCTCAAAATAAACAGTTTGTTATGGAAAAATTTATAGCAAAACCCCCTCGACGATTCGTTTAAAACGTTTGCTTCCCTTCCCACGGCCATTTCATCAGTTTCGGTTCCTCCTCCTAATTACCACCACCTTGCATCATCGATCTGTTTCGGAATCAACCCAGCCTTGAGTTCAGAAAATATTCGTGGCAATGGCGCTAAGCATGGGTGACGAAGAAGTTCAGCAGGAACAGCAGCAAGCTCTGTTGGACGGTCCAAAAGCATCATCCATCAAACCTAAGAAGACTCCTATGAAGAGAGCCATGAAAAAAACCTTCAGAGGCACCGCCCATCTTTCCAACCTCCTCCCCACCGGCACCGTTCTTGCCTTCCAGTTCCTGTCCTCCAAGTTCACCAACCAAGGCCACTGCGACGCCATGCACCGGTCCATGACCGCAGGCCTCGTGGCTCTCTGTGGGCTCTCCTGCTTCGTCCTCAGCTTCACGGATAGCTTCCGGGACGACTCCGGCAAGGTTCGGTATGGGCTGGCAACGTTCAAGGGCCTGCGGGTCCTCGACGGAACCTTACCCCTTCCGCCGGAGATGGCGACCAACTATAAGATTAGAACCATAGATTTCGTCCATGCCTTCACGTCGATACTGGTCTTCGTCGCCGTCGCTTTATTCGACCGGAATGTGGTGTCATGCCTTTATCCAACCCCATCCGAGGAGGTGAAGCAGGTTCTCACTTCACTGCCGATCGCGATCGGAGTTTTTGGCAGCGTGCTGTTTCTTCTCTTCCCCACCGCCCGCCATGGAATCGGCTTCCCACTTTCTTCCCGTTGATCTCAGTTGCTGTTTTCTCGTGGGTGGTTAATTAAGATCGATGCATGATTTTACGTTCTAAACTTTTATTTGAACATTAATTTATTGCTTGAAGATAACTGGCCGGTACGTACGTAGTGGTAGAGATCAAGAAGTAATTAATAATATGAGAAAATTGGATCAGCTAGCGAGTTTCACCTCGAAGATGCATTGATTGATCTGGAAATTTAATTACTTCTTAATGGACTTCAGTTCTTCTTCTTGGTATATGAATGGTTTTTAACTGCATAATTTCCCATCCTATATTTACGTTCGTCTTCTACTTTTGCATGGGGAGTGTATATTGCAAATTCTCGAAAGGTAGCAAGGATGTAGCAAATATTAATTGGGATGGCGATGAGGACTGCAAACTTAATTAGGATTAAATTTGAAAAAAATTTTTTAATTAAAACCTATTGAGTTCCATCTCCGAACTCATTTTTGAATTTTTGAATTTAGTTTCAAAATATAATCATTTTCTTTGAGCGATAACAGGTATCATTATAAAATTTTGGGCTTGGTATTGTGATCTAAATTTTGAGATTAGGCTTACCTTTTAATATATTATAAATATCCATTGCCTTATAACAAATTTCGAGAGCAAGAATGGGAGGCAGGCAGGATGAAATTACTGTGTTATGTTAACTTATTAAGCATTGTAGGGAGCAATATTCCAGGAAGTTTCATCAATGTAACACCAATGTGAATTTGAGATTATTTCCACTGTCGACTTTTCTGTTTGATTAGAACCAAACTGAGAAAGAAAAGCCTCCTCAGTCATAGTTGGCGGTCCGAGATTTCATGTTGTAGTCTTGGCGTTCTCCTTTGAAGCCAAATTAACACTCTAGCATATATATTCTTCCCTACATTATCTCTTGGAAAGTGTTAATGTGGATTGCCTATAATTAGGATAGATTACCAATTATATAATATTAAAATTTCAAAATACTCCTCAATTAAATTTATTAAAATTTATATATTATTATATATTTAAATTAAAAACTTGTATTTATAAATCACAATATGCTTAATGATCCTTAAATTAAAAAATAATACTTTCCATATAACAAAATAAAAGAGTCAAACACATCTCGATCTAGAAGAGACGAGTAAAGAGCATAGCTTTAACATGGAGTTCAAGCTAGATCGATAGAGGAGAAGAAGAACAGAGAGAGATGGAAGAAAGTAAGGGCAATTTTATTTAAAAAAACTTCATCATATTACAATATCTCCAATGTAGATAACAACCTTCTCTTAAGATAACCTGAATTTCAGATCTTTTTAAGATCGGTAGAAAAGAAGAAGAGTAGAGAGCGATGGAAGAAAGTAAGGGCAATTTTGTTTAAAAAAAACTTTATCAGATTACAATATCTCCAACGTGGATAACAACCCCTAAGATAATCTGAATTTCAAATCTAATTTAAATTAATCAGTGATAATCTGGATAGATTATATTACCAAACGCAATCTAAGATTAGAATCAATCGAGATAGCAGATTACATATATTAAGTTCGGATTCCAGGTCATTTGGGCAAAAACATACGCCACGTTACGGATAGCTGCGGAGTCAATCTCTTTTTAGGTCTTCGCAGGTGATGCTAAAAATTCCATGATAGGCTATCCAGAAGGGGACTATTCACTCATCAATGGCCACATGACTGCATTCAACATGGGGGCCCATTAACATATAGATAAAGAATCAAATGCTTTAAAGAACCTCAAAAGTTAGAAGGAATTCATACGCTACCAATACAGAGGCGAAAAATCTTGGAACAGTGATATGTTTTCAGCGAAATCATATGTCGGGATAAGATATATATATATATATATATATATATATATTTAATTTTCTTATTATTCATTTCCCCTGATAGTTTCCTATTGTTTTACTCTTTTCTCTTTCTTTTTTTTTCTTTCTTATGTGAAAATATTACTCTTGATGCATTTAGCGACCATTTTAGGATCACTCCGGTAATTTTAAATCGCTACTCATTTTAAACCCACGGTAATATGATGTTCAATGATTTTTAGTATAGTATACCATAATAATTAAAAATCATTGATGATCTAATAATACTATATTTGATATGCCCTAAAAATTTAAGATTATTAACCATAAAATATAATATTACTATATATATATAATAATATAATATATAATAGTATTATATACATAGTAATGCAATATAATACAATTATATTAATATTATATATAATATAATAATATATAATAATATAATATATTAATCTTATATCATATTATATGCTATTATAATTATATATTAATTATAAATAATGAGTATTTTGGTTTATAGATTTTAGTTTGAGATTATCATAAAGGGATGATCTTGGTTCACCACCATAAAGATTATCCTAATACAACTAAATAGGATGATCTCATCACCATCTTATGAATTACCGATAATTATATGTAGATTACTTTATACTAGTTACTTTTTTTTAACTTTTTAATTTTTTCTATAACTTTGTAGGATTACCCTTTATTTTCAAAGGTATCCTTTTATCTATCCTCTTCTTATTTATCTTTCCCTTTCTTTTAAGCTCATTCTCTCTTTCAATTTTCAAATTTGTTTAGCCTAGCACAAAGAGCCTAACTGCCTAAGGCATTGCATAAGGGTACTTTGAAGTCTCCAGAGAGATATATCCTCATATCTATAGAATTCACAGAGATCAAAATTTATTGATTTTGTTCAAAACGGATTGTTTACATAATTTATTGTTTTGTTCAGAAAGGATTGCTTATAGAATTCTTTGTCAGATTTTTCCTTGGACTATCTGCTTAGCTGATAAGACTTGAAAGTTTAATCATAGGCATTGTTCCCAATGGTCAAGCTTTGCTCACTCAATTAAAATTGCTGCCCATTGTTCCCATCTTCATTCTCTATGCATAGTTTGGACACATCTGCTTGCTCTTAATTGGCAAGGCTTCAAATTATTTATCATAGTCTCACATATTCCATTGGGAAACCTTGGTGTCCCTGTGTCTAAAATTTGTGCAATGTAAAGAATTAAGGTTGGAAAAGTTCCAAACATGATTTGTTTTTAGGTCTAGATGAAGAATGGATGCTTTCAAAACTTATATATGCCCTGTGCTTTAATATACATTTGAAATTGCACGTATATTCTTACAAATTTATTACATATATTATTATTTTTGTATGTTTATATAACATTTGTAGAATGGTTTTATGATCATTAAAAATTAGTACAAAATTTAAATCTTATTATGATGGATCTATTATTAGATTTAGTTTCATATGAATTTTATAAAAATTATTCGATGATCAAGCAATCACTAAATATAAAAAAGAAGAATTAACTAATTAAGTGCATGACCAAGGTTTGAGTTGTAGCTTGAGATTATAATGCAATCAACAAACTATAAAAAAACTTTTAGACCATATATATATATATATATATATATTGTAGGGACTACAGGGATATTATTAGTGTATAAAATAGTAAAATTAACTTTTTATAATTAATAAAATATGAAGAAATTATGATGCAATGTCATATTTCATATTTTAATAGAAATATAGAATAATTTCTTCGTTGGTTGGACTAGAATTTGCCTCTGACTTGGTCAAATAAATAATTTATGGTATCTTCGTAATTCTATAATGCAACTTTTAATACTTTTAGTTTTTTCAAGTAATAAAATTAAGTAAACAAATGTTAATTATGCTTTCCATTATGACATTAAAAAAAACATATATCTCGATATTAAATTCCATATATTTATCATCAACCAATTTAGCTCGAATCGGAGTTGGGTTATGTTGGAGAAATTTTAATCCAAAATTCAGTTGTATTGAATTAGGATCGAAATATTTACATTGCATTAGGAGGCTACGTAAGGTAATACAAAGTAAATAGCTTAAATTATTTACTCCTGTTACTCCCAAGCAAAATAATTCCACAATATATGATAGAATAATTTACTTTTGTAGGAGAAATAGATTCGAATGGCCAATTTTTTCGGAAGTGATTTAATTCAAGCGTTCAAATGAGTGTAAAAAGGAAGAAATAAATATGTTTAATAACTTTTACTCTTTTAATTCACATTTAAATGGAATTTTGAATACTGGTCCCCTTTTATCTTCCAAATGTGTGGGTCAGCCGCCCGGTCCACGGTTCCATTGGCCCGATGGCAGACCCGGACCCACCTCCATGGCCCGGGCGAGAGCACGGCTTCGGATCCGAGCCTCCACCGCGGAACGAGGTGCTTGGATTGTAGCAACGCTCAGTCCGTACACAAAGGGAAGCTGAGACGCATCCCAACAAAAGAATTCAAAGGTAGAGAAGATAAAAAAAAAAAAAAAAAAGGAAAAGAATCACACGAAAAGAATAGTTGGAAGGGAGAGAGAGAGAGAGAGAGAGAGAGAGAGAACAAACCCGGGAGTCACCCTCTTTTCAATCAAAATAATCAAAACAAACCCAGACGAACGAGATTTCATCCCTTTTCCATCAAATCATCAAGTCCTCTCTATTACTCCTCTCTAAAAAATCTCTCTTAAATTATTCCTGTTCTCAAATTACACGAAAAGAAAAAAAAGATAATCTCCCACCCATTACATCACGCAACGGTTTGGTTTGTTTTCCCCCGAAGATAATAGATGGAAACAATCTCCCTTCTTTGTTCCTCTTTAATCCACTCCCAACCCAGCGCCAAATCCAGCTCCAGCCCACCCTCTATTTTTATTCCTCCTCCTCCTCTTATGACGGTTACCTCCTCATCCTCTTCTCGGCATATCTTTATCCTTCCTCTCTCTTGTTCTCTCTTGTTCTTCCCTTTCTTCGGGTGGTGTTATTATTCTTGTTGGTATTATTGTTGTTGCTATTATTATTCTCCTCCGCCGAATCTCACCGCACATCTTGTCCCCTTTTTTTTTTCTTTGGTTTTTTCCACGCCAAATCGCTCACTTTTTCGCCTCCCCGTGGCATAAATTAATGCGGGGACGAATTCGTCCTATTATCTGCTGTTCTTCTTCGCCCAAAAAAGAAGCCCTAGGTTCGGTCGTTTCGCCAGCGATTTCGCCCCGTTGTTGTTCTAGGGCGGCGATGGAGATCGGAGAGGGCGGCGACGAGAAGACACCGCCGGAGGGATGGAAGAAGCCGGCGTCGTCGACTCTGGAGGGCAGCGAGGCGAAGCCGCCGAAGAGGAAGATGAAGAGCCCATACCAATTGGAGGTTCTCGAGAAGACCTACGCCGGTCTGTTGATCGACCCCTTTTTGGATTCTTTTTTAATTGATTTGTCTAGGGTTTTGATCATTGATTGTTTTATTTTTTGGGGGGGGATTTGATTTGGTTTTGTTCTGGGCAGTGGAGACGTACCCTTCGGAGGCGGTGAGGGCGGAGTTGTCGGCGAAGATCGGGCTCTCGGATCGGCAGCTGCAGATGTGGTTCTGCCACCGGCGGTTGAAGGACCGGAAGTTCCCGCCGGCGAAGAGGCAGCGGAAGGAGGAGGAGCCGCAGCCGCCTGCTGTGGCGGGGGGCGATGTGACGATGGGGTCAGGGGCTGCAGGGGTGGGCGTGAGCTCGAACCCCTTTGCAGGAGGGAGTGGTGGAGAAACAAGGAAGGCCGCCTCCCGGGCTGCTGCAGGTGGCGTCTCCAGGATTGGTGGGGAGACGTCATCTGCTGGGAAGAGGTACTATGAGCCTCCACCGGGCTGCTACCGCCCCATCCACCGCTGCCGCAGCCGCTGCCGCTTTCAGTGGCGGAGCTCCGTGTGATTGCTTCTGTGGAAACGCAGCTTGGAGAGCCACTGAGGGAGGACGGGCCCATTCTTGGCGTGGAGTTCGATCCTTTGCCGCCTGGTGCTTTTGGGGCACCTATAGGTACTGATATGGTTGTGCTAGCAATGATGGTAACATATGTTATTTGTGAAGCGCTTTACCGGGCAATTGTTTTGGGGTTCTCATGAGGACTAGGGATGGTTAGCTTTGCTGATGCTTTGAGTTTTTTGGATCGCAACTGCTATTTCCTAGTTGGACATTTGTGGACTTATGGACTTGTTTTAGATGTTTATGATCATAACAGTAGTTTATACTTTTTAATTGTTTGTGTTTCTTTAAATCTTCTAGCATGCTAATATTATCATTTTAATGTCCATTTCTATTCACTGGTCTTGCTTTAGACTCACGATGAGGATTTTTTTATCTGCTAATACTCATAGTGTTCGAATGTAGTAGCAAGGGGAGTGTTTCTAGTAGTTGTATCCTTGTTTCTTGCGGTCACGGTGTCACAGGAAAATTTCCAAAGCAGGGCGAGGACAACACACGCATGAGAAATGGATTTTGGCAAAGGGGCTTCTGCTCATGTTAATTACTTCATTATTTCACTAAATTACTGTATCTAGTTGTCTTGTTCTGTTACTTTACTTTTATTGCTCTATTTAGAATCCTAGAAATGTCTTTTGGGGAACTGACTATAGTGTATACTGTTCAGATGAATGAGGAAATGGGTAGTTTTGGTGTTGCACGAGATTGGCTGGAACTAGAATATAGTCCTCAATATTCTATGTTTCCTATCATAGTTTTGGGCTATAGAATGAGTCAAAGTGCATCAAAGTTCATAATAGGAGCAAGCTGGAAATCTTTGATGTTGAGGTAGACTGTGATAAATCACAAATTGGTACGATCAAAATATGCATTTAGAGAGAGAGCATGTTGCATTGACCAAAAATCAAGTTCTAGAGAACTGATGGTCAGCTGGTTGAGATGCTATAGAACATGCAATTGAACTTTAGGGAGGCCTCTGCGAGCAGTGTAGTTCATATTTTTGTTGAAGTGTCAAGAAGGTGATTGGAAAGATTGGGATCATTGTGAACAGAAGTTTGGAGAACTGATTTGGAGTGGGCAATTTTGGCAGATGTTAATAAAAAAGAATGATTGGCGAAGAAGGTTTATAAAGCTGACCCCAATTTGAGATAAGGCTCATCAGTCTTAGAGTATATGATAAATAGGCATTTGCAAATGATTTCTCTTAGGATAATTCAGTCTTGCAGTCCTGTCTTTTCTATGAGTTCACATTGCTTTACTCCTCAGATATTCACATATCACATGATTTTTCTATCCAGGCCTGGTTCTGTTGTCAGGATTATTGCAAATGTGAAATGTGGATGATATGTTCTCTTCTTATTTTTATTTTGTTTTTCTTCATCCAATCCTTTTCATTTAGACTTCATATGTGTCTTTAAGAGTATGCTTTATAAGATATTCTGGTTGCATGATGAAGTGGGAGGGTGTCTTTTGTTTGTTGCATCATTGTTGTATGCCTCTGATATTGGTTGAACCTTTTTAAGACAAGAATATGATCCACTATGTGTTATTTAAAATGTTGGCTGGTAAAAATGAACAAAAGGTGAGGAGGCTGCAGGCTGGGGATTTAGCTGAGGTGGGTCCATGATAAAACAATAATGAAGGGGCTGCAATTGTGAGCTTTAGAGGAAGATTATAGGTTGCAGCAAGTGAGAATGATGCGGCGGAGAACAGATGGAGATGGAAATGTTAAGTAGAAATCTGAGGGGGCCCTAAATAGGTCATGTTTTTTGTACTTGTGTTGAAGTGTCAAGAAAAGGATGTGGAAGATATATGGATGGGAGTCTGGAATGTTTTGGATAATGTGGTCATGGTGGATGCAATTAGAACAAGAACAAGTGGTGCAAAATAATTTACAAAGCCTGCTGTAGATATCTGGTGTCAGGTTTGTTGGCTAGGCTATAATTTTGCTTGTGCTCATATTTTAGTGGAATCAGCAAATGGTTGTCTTGCAAATAGATGTGGCTTAGGCTTTTTAATGAGGTCAACGTTTTCATCTATTTCCCTCTGTTCACTCTATTCAGGTCTTGTCTCTGTTGTCTGGAGTATATACCCAAGTGGATGATACTTTGGTAATGTCCACCTGAAGTTTATATTATTATTTAGATTTGTTTGTTCTTGTTATATTAATAATTTGATATGCACTAGTAATACGTCTTTGATATGCATGGATGTGGCATACTCCAACATCCTGATTCTCTACTTGAAAGGCATAATGTATGGAGTTTGTCTATAGCTTTATGCACTCATCGAAGTTTACTGAGGCTGCTTGGCTATGAAAGCAATTTTGAGCTCTCTCTGTGTTTATTAGTTAGAGAGAGAGAGTGAGAGAGATGGACTAAGCTACATTCGCATGTAGCCAAGCCCAAATCCGGTTGCCTCCATCACCATTAGATTTTCATGGATCTTGAAGACAAAAGGTCACTTGTTTAACCATCTTTAGTTGCTTTTTTTTTTAATATAGAAAAAGAGGTATTTATGAGATGGGACAAGTATATATCATATCCCTATGCTTACAATATAGTAGCATGGGGATATGATATAGTATATTATCCTGTGTTAACCATCTTTAGTTGCTTTTTTTTAAAGAAAAAGAGGTATTTATGAGATGGGACAAGTATATATCATATCCCTATGCTTACAATATAGTAGCATGGGGATATGATATAGTATATTATCCTGTCTCATAAATGCAAGTTTCATCTTATAATGCTTCTCTCTCTTTTTCTTTTTAAGCAGAAAATGATGGTTAACTGATGGCTTTTTTTGTTTCAAGACCCATACAAATCTAATGGTGGAAGAGATAACCGGATTGGGTTTGGCTGTATACAAATGCAACCAAGTCTCTCTCTCTCTCTCTCTCTCTCTATATATATATATATATATATATATATATATATATATATATATATATGAAAGACTTGTTTTAGTGGGAAGCTGGCACTAGATATTTCTGTTAAGTGCCGTTCATTGATGCATATTAGATTTAATAATTCTTTTGGCTCGAACTTAACATCCATTGTGTTGACTTCTGCTAAATCATTAGCTGGATCTGTTTGCAGCCGTTAAAAATTTTTACTAGTTGTACCAGTGTGCGCATTGTCTCAATTGTTTTAATCTTGTCCCCTTGAGTGCCTAAGTATCAAAATTATATTGTGTAGAGGGGTAGGAGTCCTGAGGCCACTTGAGTTGCTTTTAATTTTCAACTTTTTTTTGGAAAACAGTTATTTTCTCTACCGTGGCTCAGCAAGATGAAATTAAAACCTGTTAGTAGTTGGCTTTGAGTACTTATGTTTGATTTCAAGAACACAACCATTGGTCATGAGGAGGATACCGTATCATAATATCATGCATCTGTCCCGACAAAAAATGAGTTGTCAATTCTCTATTTTTCAACAGAAAAGGAAATGTCATTGTTCTTTTTCTAGTTTGTTATTTCTATTTTATATTTTAACTATGTTTTTCAGTCAATTTTTCCCCTCTTAATGAAAATTACCTCGTGTAATGGATTTTCAAGAATCTGTGACACTGGGATATGGCTCATTATTATGTGCAAAATTATCAACTTTTTTGGATGGACTTGAGATTCCAGGTCAATCTAATTATAGTTCCTAAGTGCTTTTGATCTATTCCTTGCAGAATAAGGTAAAGGCCCTGTAATAGTGAAAATGAAAATATAAGCTCTATGCATATGTGTTGCAAAAAGCGTGTTTATGTTATGACCAAATGTAGAATTACTGTATTTGTGTCAGTGTAAGTTTGTTTACTCTCTTATATGGTTTGAACATGTTTTAGAGACACCTTTTAGCAAACAAGGGATGAAATCCCTTTCATAGGCTCCCAAACTAGTTTTGCATGACAGAAAAGGAAAGATATAAATTAGAGGAGGATTTTTTTGGGAAACATTCATTACAAAAAAGGGGGGGGGGGAGAGTAAATGAGAAATTTCTGAAAATATTTGATAACTGTTGCTTACAATATTTTTAATTAGTAGACAATCTACAAGGAGTGATAGCGCAACATTCAACATTATTGTGCAAGATGAAGAATGCCATGCAGGAATATAGGTTTTTGGGTTTCATAGATAATACTTGTCACTTGTCCATGTGACTTTTATGTGTTGTGGTGTGTGATGGTTGGCACCTTCATCTCTTCAACGTCTATGTGGCTGTTAACTTACTATATCCTCTCAAATGGATGATACGATGCCTTCAGCGATCAAGTTGATATCAGTTAGATGCTGTTTAGTATCTTATAGTGTGTTGGATGTATTGCATTTTTTTTAAAATTGAAAATATTGAAAATAAGTCGAACCTAAACATGAGTAATGGAGGGTGCCACCTTGTTGAGTTGGTAAAGGCTTTTGTGTTGATACAAGAGACCCTGGTTCGTTCCTGCCATAACTCCAATTTGTGGGTAGACTTCTACATCCAGGTTTTCAGGGGGAAAAAATTCTGAGTGATGTTGTTTGTGCGGTCAATGAGCTGCCTCTGAATTTATTGGTTGCCTTTTATCCAGTTGAGTGGCCCTAGCGGTCCGTGAGGGAGAGAAATTGTTTTACAAGTTATTTATTGCCAGTATTGGCAATTAGTAGGAAATACACTTCTAGTATTTTGGCAGACAACATAAACATACGATGATGCGTTCATAGAAGATGTAGTATCTTGAGGCATAGCATTTATAACCCTTAAGATCCTCTGGTGTCTCTCCTCTCTTTTCCTCTCTATTATCCCTTTCTATTTAAATGCAGGATAAGGTGGTGCTGGGAGATAGACCGAGCCGTATAGCATGCACATAATGCACTGTATACAAGTTCCGTCCACACACACGCACATATACAAGTTCCGTCCACACACACACGCGCACATATACACATACATACCTATGTATATATAGATATCTGCATTTATGTATATGCATGCATGTTGTTGGATGCTTTTGCATTCACACGTGTATGCTATAGCTTTTTTATGAGTGTTGCTTGTGTACATGTGTAGTCTTATGCATGTGTGTGTTGTGTGCGCGTGCACTGCACTCGCCTTTCGACATGCTGATCAAATTATACAGATATATTGAACTAGAAAGCCCCATATAACATGCACCATTGAGTAATCCTGCATCTTTGAATAAAGAGATTAATAAAAGGGGTTCATCTTAGATTTAGTATCATTACTGCTATCAAGATGAAGAATTGCTAGCTTATGCTTAGTCTATTTCGTTAGAGATTTTTTGCAATCCAGGTATACTAGGAAACTAAAGGCCCTCTTATGTTAGTTGCAATTGCTCATCATGTTTGCTTGTGAACTACAACTGACATGCTTTGTTAGGATGGGCTGAAATATTCATCTATAGTTGGATCTGCCTCGGTCTTGATTCTGGCTTTGCAAGCTAGATATTGACAGAATTTACTTTTCTGGTCCTTAAAAAGGGCCAGAAGGGGCATCAAGCTTGTGTATACCAAACTAATAATTACCTGGCATTATCCACCTTTTATTTTATTATTATTATTATTAGTTTTAATATGACCAGCTGTTGATTCAATAAAATTCTAGTTATGTCTAGGTATGCATTGACACTGATGGCTTTCACATTCGCATCATAGTGAATTTATACAGAATCAACATTTCCTTACCAATGGAGGATAAGGGGCATGTAACAGCGGATTTCATCATTTTGGTTTGAGTGAACATTAAATATTAGCTTTAGAGTTTTAAGTCAGACTTCTATTTTGAGGAAAAAAATAATAATACACTGTATATTGGTTCTCTCAAATTAGGAAGCCATAAATGCCATGGCTGAACTGTATTAGCATATATTCATCGGTGATGCCACTCACCTGGTATTGAAGTCTTCTGTTTCTTATGAGTTGTGAATATGCAGTTTCTGAATCAGCCTTATCAGTTAGATATTATGTTTTACTTATATTTGGATTGATTGCTGATGATGATTATCTGCAGATTCTCTAACTTATTGTCTTTCTTTCACAGCAATGGCACCACAGCAGAAGCAGCCTTTGCGGCCTTATGATAGCAAAATGTTTGAGAGGCATGATGCGAAGGCAATTAAGGTCTTCTATTTTGCTACTATGATCTATCATGTTATGCTGCTATTGGCAAATTTGCATTTGGTTTATGTGCCTGATTTTGTGATTTGATAGGCTTTTGATTTAACTTTCCCAAACCTAACCACTTTTAGTGTTGATATGTCCTACAATCTGTAGGTTGGCATTATGAGGTTTGATTCATCTTTCGCAGAAGATTCTTATTCCATTAAACTTTGGAATAATCTGGCTTTTGTATTGTAGGCATCAACCTTCTTGCCAAGCATTGAACATTGTTTTGTGCAAAGTTCATCTAACGGGAAGAGGAAACAGGCAATTGGAGGTTCCAATGTAGTTCATCCACAGATGGGTCCAAGGGCTCTTCATGAATATCAGTTTCTCCCTGAGCAGCCAAGTGTCCGATCGGAGGCATATGACAGGGTCCCTCAATCTCATTTCTATGATTCTTCAGTGGATGCTTCTGGTACCAGGATGCCATCTTTACCTTCAGGAGGGCAATATTTGCATGGAAATGAACAACTGGCTCCTAGTTACACTTTTCAAGGTCAAATGTCAGGTGCCAACCTATTGTCTCATCAAGGCAGGCAGCAAATTTATTCTTCAGTTGCAACCGAGTATGACAGTGCTCCACACAGTAGCTCTTTTACTAGTGCTCCAAGTGACACTCAATTTGGTGTTCATCAAGTCATGGGATTAGAGAATCCATATTTATCATCTGATAGGAGGATTTTTCGTGATGAAGATTCTTCTCGAATGGAGAGGAAACGTAAGGTATGCATGATCTAGAAAGCAAGCTTCTTCTGATTCCTTTTTTTTTTTTTAATATTGGTTTTTGTTTCTATGTAAACTTGAAGCATATGCAGAGTGAAGAAGCAAGAATTGCGAAGGAGGTGGAAGCCCATGAGAGGAGGATCCGGAAAGAGCTTGAAAAACAAGATATTATGAGAAGAAAGGTGCTGCATATTTTCTGAATATTTTTCTTTGATGGGGTTCATAATTGCATACTGAATTAAAGCTTTTCAAATACAGAGAGAAGAACAAATGCGGAGGGAAATGGAAAGGCATGACCGTGAAAGACGAAAGGAAGAAGAGAGGTTGATTCGTGAAAAACAAAGAGAGGAAGAGAGATTTCAAAGGGAACAAAGGCGTGAACTTGAGCGCAAGGAGAAATTCCTGCAGAAAGAAACCCGAAGAGTAAGTGTCTCAACAGTATAATCTTTTGACTTTTGTTTTTCCAGAGTAAATTAATATAATTCTCTGGGAGAGTCAGGTTGAGAAGATGAGGCAGAAAGAAGAATTGCGAAGGGAGAAGGAGGCTGCAAGGCTGAAAGCTGCTAATGAGAGGGCTGCAGCTCGCAGGCTTGCCAGAGAATATACGGAGCTCATTGAAGATGAGCGCTTAGAACTAATGGAGTTGGCTGCATCAAATAAAGGGTTGTCCTCAATTTTCTCGCTAGACAGTGATACTTTGCAGCAGCTGGATTCGTTCAGAGGTATGTTCTGTTTTGTAACATACACAACTCCACTTCCAAACTGCCTTGTGCATTTATTGTTTATGGAAAATGATGTCTGAGAAATGACATGAATTTTGTTAGTTTCTGTTGGAAAAAATGATTTTTGTTGGTGAAGTTACCATGTTTACTTGTAAGCATGATTATTATTTTTGACCTTCTGCCAATTTAAGTCAACTTGAACAACATTCAAAATTCGTTATGAAAAAAGGTTGTTAACTTTGATCAGTAATTCAACACTTTTATGTGCTTCAGATTCATTGAGTTCATTTCCGCCAAAATCAGTACAACTGAAAAGGCCTTTTGCAATTCAACCTTGGATGGATTCTGAAGAGAACATTGGGAACCTTCTTATGGTATCCTTTTCTGATCTGGCAATTATACCTGTGTTGCTTAATATTTAATGTTCGAGTTGGTCACTCTTGTGATGAGTTTGTTTTGAAGAAACATCTTTTGTTGCTAGAATGCACTTTTTTTCGATATGACATCAATAAGCAAGATTAGACATGCGGGCTTTGTTTATCATATAATTAAGTTGGGGATTTTCTTGATAGCTTTCATGACTATGGATGAATTATAATTCCATTTATGCTTAATATGATGCTTTGTTGTTATTTGCATTTGTGAGGCTAAATGCCATTTGCTATCACTTTCAGGTTTGGAAGTTTTTAATTACTTTTGCCGATGTCCTTGGGCTTTGGCCGTTCACTCTTGACGAGTTTGTTCAATCTCTCCATGATTATGTGAGCCCTCTATACATTTATTTTTAATCATTTTGAATTTTTTTCCTTATGTTTTCTTTATCCTGTAATTATTTGCTGTGGGGTCAATGCAATATACAATGTGGGAGGCTGAAGTGACTTGGGCATGGAGGTTGCAAGGCACTTGGTTGGTCTCTGATTAATTTATAGTCTAAACTCATTTCTTCTACCACTGACGTTAACAAAGATCATATGATTTTTGGACTAGCTAGAGCTGTCTCCATTATGTTTTCCCGATTTATTCAATGATTAAAATTTGAATGTTTCCTAAATTCTACTGTAGACTGGTGTAAGCATGTTTTCCAGTTATCACTACTGTAGACTTGATTTGGAGTGAAGCTTGCTGGAAGGTCTCATTATGCCCCAATGCACAAATTCAGCTTTATATAAATGTATAGATATGTGACTACTTGTGTGTACACATGCTCTGGGCACCACATACATCATGCAGTGTGCTTTCAAAATTTAAAAATTTTGGGGTTTGCATGCTGCATGATTTTTAGGCCTTGGAAGAACGTTCTATGGGATGCTAGGATGGGTTGCCATCTCAAGTATTTGGATGGGACTGTCCTGCCATTGTTTCATTTTCCCAAACAGCATGTCTTGGGCCATCCCATCTTGAGTATCGGGATGCGGTGGGACAGTGGCACATCCCATTCCACAAAAAACTCATTAGTTTTGTTGCACAAGATTTAAAACCTTGGCTGACTCTTGGAGGAAGTGATAAAGTGAAACTCATGATAAAATTGTAAATATGGAAATAGTTCATTGTTTTGTTGAGGCATTCTCGCAGGCTTTGTGAACTGTTAAGAAGACTTCTTTTTTCGAAAAAAAAAATGGATGAAGGCACTCCCTTGGAGCCATCTCTTGCGCATATATTGAGGAGTGCATGTATACTCGTCCACTATCTAGTCAGGCCAAGCTCCCTCAAGGAGTTCGCATGATATATAGTTGGGCTAAAAATGTGGTTGATCCTAGATGATTCTAGTCTGTTTCCAAGTTGCCATCCAAGTCAGTCTTGGCTTTGTTGATCTAACATTAATTTTTCTCAGGACTCAAGACTTCTGGGGGAGATACACGTTGCTCTATTGAAATCTGTCATTAAAGATATCGAGGATGTTGCAAGGACTCCAGCTATTGCATTGGGAGCAAACCAATATAGTGCTGCTAATCCAGGAGGAGGTCATCCACAGATTGTTGAAGGGGTGTGTTGTGCTTTTGCACAGCTCTGTACTTTCTTTTCTTAATATTCTTTGTGTTCTATGTATCTCCTTATTTTTCCACTTCAACTTTCATTGTGTTAGGCATATGCTTGGGGCTTCAACATACGCTGCTGGCAGCGCCACTTAAATTACTTGACATGGCCTGAAATATTGCGACAATTTGCTTTGTCAGCTGGACTCGGGCCTCAATTAAAGAAAAGAAATGTGGAACATGTTTATTTCCGTGATGACAATGAGGTATCCTTCCCCTGATGCAGGCTTTTAATATTAATTTCACATCTTAACAAACTGCTTGTAAAATTTTGGTAAGGATCTTTAGTTCTTCCTTGGTTGATGGGGCTCTATCCATTGCTAGTACTGATATTTGTCTGTATATCTGCATATTTCTCATAAAGAATTAAGGAAGTGCAGTTGCAAAGTCAGTCTTATTCATTTAAGATGACAGGATAGACAGTTGCCAAATTGGGATTTTATTTGTTAATTGAGAAGTGCACTTTGATTGCTTTGAATTGGAGTTTGCATTTTGTCCCTTGACTTTTGCCTCTATTATCGGGCCTTTTAAAATCACTAATATAACTTTTGAATGTAATCATATGTTTCATAACTAATAGTTATATTTGTAATGAGAATCGTGGATTTTATGAAATGCAATTTCTCTTTGTCGGAGATTAATTTGTGGTTTAAGATTTTGGAGGAAGTTTTTCTTCTCAGTCAATTGTTTTATTTTGTTAGAGAAACATAATTGAAGCCCCAAAAGCTACAAATTTGATAGTTTTTGTTTGAACAAGACTCTCCTGCAAAGCAAAATCCGTTTCTTAGGCTGAATATTCAGGTTCTGTCTGATAAGACCCAAATGACAGTTGGCTTTATTATTTTACTTGTGTGTGGATTATATCCTTGAAAAGCAGGAGAGATATGTGTTAGTTAATCTATTTGTAGGCAACATGTATGCATTTTAAAATTTTCTAAAATAAATAAGCAACGAAACAATAAGATATTAGATCTAATCCAATATCAGCTTATAACAGGATCAATATATAAAATTATATATATAAAAGGTATAAAAGAAATGTACATAAATCAAATCTATGTAAATACAAATAATATAGATCATATCTATGTTTGTGACCTAGTGTCTTAGATCATATCTAAGTCATAAGTAATTATTGAATCTTTTACCTTTGGATGTTTAATAACTCACGCAGCAATAAAAGACGGTAGTAGGTACAATTTCTGCAAGCCACACAAAAGTGTATGGTCTCTACAGGTGATCCACACTGAGGTTCTGGTCCTGATCAGCCTCTTCGGAGTGCTAGCTCCTCTCCTAGGCTTCGATGACGAGATTTCTTCTTTTCAACACCAAGTCTTTTTGGAATTGTTTTATATAGCCAGAATCCCTTTCTCCCTAAAAACTTTTCATCTTCCTGTCTTTTTCTTTTCTAACCTTTCTTAGAAGATAAGGAAGAAACCCTTCATCTTCTTTTTTTCAGTTAATAAGGTTGGAAGATAAAGAAGAAACCCTTTCATCTTTCTTTTCAGTTAAAAACCAAAAAAAGGTTAGAAGATAAGGAATGAGGGGTAACCAGGGAGAAGTCATTAACATTTATTATAAATTCAAACTTAAAATTTTGAATTCAAAATTCAAACTTCAAACTTGAAATTAAAATGTAAGGATGTTAACATTAGGCTTACCTAACTTTGAGCTCAAACCAAATCCCATTTGATTGGACCCAGATATTCATAGCTCAATCAAATTGAGCTAGCCAGCAATTGTATTGCCAATTTAATTCTTTAATTAATTTACTAACATTTAGTTTCTCAATCATCGAGTCAGGTAGAATTTTCTTTGGTGTGTGATCCCATATGTTCGAACACTAAGTCGGTAGCACTGGAACACTTTCAATACTAATTGAAGTCGCCATCTAGCAATGATACCCGACCTTCGGATAGGCCGAAGGTTGCATAGCAACAAACAAGAACCTTTGGCATATGGTTACCATATAATTCATCCCTTTGATCCTCAATGCTCAAGATGACTTAGGTTTTAATTGCCAACCCTTAATCAGCTCATCCATAGTGTCTCAATCTTCACAAGTCATGTGCTTTTTCACAAGGACTACTCTGGCCAAGGTTTTGCTAATTGAAACACAGTGAGACATTTACTCCAAAATATTTGGAGGGGTCAATCCCATCTTGATTCACTCACTGCTCCATAAGTACTTTACTGCACTCAGAAATCTTCTGTCACTGAATTAAAAATCCAGGTAATCTGGTACTAAAGTACAGTAGGTTGCTTGCAAGCTACCATGATGATCTCAGGTCAGAGGGATACTTATATCCATATCCCTTCACGAACACTTCTTGGCAGAAGAGTGTTCCGCAGATTAGTCACGTTCAGTGAGATATCATATACCTCAACTGCATGTCATACTAGTGTCACCACACTCCTTGGTAGAGGGGACAATCAACTCATATGACATACAACGACCTTTACTTAATACATAGTTATCCTATAATTATATCATTTGATCGCAACTATTTTAAGAACCATTCAATAAACCCTCTCTTTATTGAATCGATTATGGTTCTAGGACTTCATCACAAAAGAATTTATTTCAGGAAGATGCAATGTGATGAACTGCCAAATAAATATTTTATCAATTAATAATTCATATATGTTTACAACTTGCACAATCATCTACACAATTTCCAATAATATGGGGAGAGGTTGGTTTTATTTTTAGGTGACAGTAAAGCCAAAAGACCATGGACATGCAGTCATTTTAAGTTTTGATTCTTGCATGTCTAACTAAATGTCTATGGAACGTGCAACTTTACCTTTGCCCCAAAATTAATGGTATTATCCAAAAATTCTAGTTTTAACTCACCTATTCTTTTACTTTTCGGGATATTGATCTATTGTCAAATGAGTTTCTGGAAGTATCATTATTGTGGTATTCGAGGGAAAAAGGGGGAAAGCCTATTTCCATATTGGTTTGATCAGATTCAGATGGAAATCCTTGTATCTGATCAGATCCAGATATGAAGAATCTGAATACAGCTTATGAATTTTGCTGGATCTGGAAGAAAGTCCAAAGACCACCTATATCAGGGAAAAGTTGTTTACAGGTGGTCAAACCTGTGACCTCAAAGCCAGTTAACAACCACTCAGCCACTATGACAATATTCAATTTTGTTATATAATCGTTGGCTTATTGTACTTTAAACTTTTTAGAGTTATTTGCAATATGTTTTATATTTCATATGTTAATAATTAATTTTTTTCATAAGTGATTTCAATCCTTTTTTGTTTGATTGAAAAGAAGAGTAACTTCACTATATTCTTTATGATACATTCAAATTCCTTTTGTTTAAAATTTTTTAAAATATAACCTCACCATATCCCTCTATGTGTGTGTATCTTTTCTTTAAAGCTTTATGAAAAATAGGTAATTCATGACTTCTCTTCATTCATGCTGCAATTAAAGAGTAATTGTGGTATTCAATGTAGGCAATTTTTAATACCTTTTATATCGTATAATTAGGTTAAATTTTGTTTAATTTTTAATTTAAATCCGGATGGATCAGTGGCTTAGATTCCTGGGACAAATGCAACATTAAATACTATGCCTTGGACCATTATCTAGTTATGGTGCATCGAGTATGATTTTTGATACTGGATTTCTTTCCTATCCTTTGTTATTTATATTAGTTTTCATTGTTCAATTCAACTCAAAATCCGATTTATATCCAAGCAATTATCTGATTTATGCCCATATACAGATAAAGAAAATATAGATAACTAATATCTGACTTGTATCTGTAGCCGTTTAAAACAAATATCAATGTCTCATATCCGATTTGTGTCCTTATCCATTCAGAATAAATATAGATACTAATTTTGGTATTTGTTTAATATCTACATCCATATTCATATTTGATGAAGAAATGTGATTATGAGTATGGATATGCTAGTATCTAATTCATGTTTATTCCATTTTTAGCTCTACTGCTGCTTCTGCAACTACTATTTTGTTAGCAAAAATTGCCCCTTTTTTGGCTTGATCATTAATAATCTACAACTACTACTACTTTGGAAAAAGTTGGTGCTTTTTGGGCTTGTTTCATGATAAATTTCCTTATTAATAAATTATCTTATGTCCCTTTAACTGTGTAGTTGATATTGGCTTGTATATGCATGTGCATTACTGCTATTTCTTTGGAAAAAATGGTCTCCTATTTTTTGGGCCTGAATCCAGAATAATTTTCCTTGTTAATAAATTGTCTCATGTCATTTTAATTGTGTAACTGATATGGACTTGAATATATGCATGCGAATGGGTATGCATTTAATTGTATAAAAAGCATGTTCTTGAATTCTACATTTTTTGGAGCTCTGTAAATCTCTTACGCTTTCTGCTGATGCCTGACACCACACCTTGTCATTCTCTTAGGCCATAGCTATATCAGCATCCATAACTTCATAGATGAGGACTTCTTTTAAAATACATATTTTGGTTGTGTTGGGTTATTAGCCAATTAATAAGCATGCATTTGAAGGTGCTATCAGTTATTGGCCATTTATCTTTTTAGTGGAGATTTTATGAAAGTTTCTTCCCGCTTTCAGGGTAATGATGGTGAAGATGTAATTTCCACTTTGCGAAATGGTTCAGCTGCTGAAAATGCTGTTGCGTTGATGCAAGAAAAAGGTTATGCTCATAGACGTAGATCTCGGCACCGGTTAACTCCTGGAACTGTCAAATTTGCAGCTTTTCATGTCCTTTCTCTTGAGGGAAGCAAAGGCCTCACTATACTAGAAGTTGCAGACAAGATTCAGGTATGTCGCTTCTGTCAAATGATCAATTTCTTCCTCTCCATGACCCTTTTATCTGGATATTCTTTTGCTGTCCTCGTCAGAAATCTGGTTTAAGGGATCTCACGACAAGCAAGACACCAGAGGCATCTATTGCTGCAGCATTGTCCAGAGATACAAAACTTTTTGAAAGAACAGCTCCTTCAACGTATTGTGTACGGTCTCCATTTAGAAAAGATCCTGCTGATGCAGAAGCTGTACTATCAGCTGCACGAGAAAAGATTCAAGTTTTCCAAAGTGGACTTTCAGACTCTGAAGAAGCTGAAAAGGATACAGAAGATGTTGATGATGCTGAAAGAGATGAAGATTCTGATTGTGACGTTGCTGATGACCCTGAAGTTGATGATGCCAATATTGAGGCAAAGCTGAACAAAAATGTTCCTTTTGCAAATAAATTAAAAGATATTAGAACATCAACTTCACTAGGTAATGAAAAGGTGGAGGAAATTAGTGATGAGGTTGAGTTAACTCCACAAAATGGTTCTAGGAATGTGGGAAAAGGTCTTTCAATTCCTGCTTCAGAAAATTCTAAAATGATAAGTGCTTCTGGTGCTTCCCATTCCCTTGATGTCAATTCAAACTGCCAAGACGTAGTTAATGCTGACATGGGGGACACGGAGGTTGATGAAAGCAACTTTGGTGAACCCTGGGTTCAGGGACTGACAGAAGGTGATTATTCAGATCTTAGTGTTGAAGAGCGCCTTAATGCCCTTGTGGCATTGATTGGTGTGGCTACAGAAGGAAACTCCATACGTGTTATTCTTGAGGTAGCAAGTTGATTACTTTTGTACCATGTTTTCTCTTATTTTTGTCTCTATTAGTGATCTGTCATCTAAAGCAGAATCTTCCAGGAACGCTTGGAAGCTGCAAATGCTCTAAAGAAGCAAATGTGGGCAGAGGCACAGCTTGACAAAAGACGTTTTAAAGAAGAGTTTGCAAACAAATTGCAGTATAATTCTTTCATTGGGAGCAAATCTGAGGCAACTCAAACAAATGCTGCATCAGAGGGAGGTCAAACTCCACTGCACACTGTTGAGAATCAAAGTTGTGATTGGAATCCAAGTACCATCAACAATGACCAGTTTCTTGAGCAAAACAGTCAGATCAATATTAGTAATGTGTCTGCTGAGAAGAATTCTTTAGTGCAAGATTTTTCTACAAATGCAGACACTCTTCCACTTCAACAACATGGATATGCTGCTGAAAAGTCACGTTCACAGTTAAAATCATACATTGGTCACAAGGCAGAACAACTATACGTATACAGGTCCCTGCCCTTGGGTCAAGACCGGAGGCGTAATCGATACTGGCAGTTTTCAACATCTGCTTCACCAAATGATCCTGGTACAGCAAGAATCTTTTTTGAGTCCAAAGATGGCTTTTGGCGGCTTGTTGATTCAGAGGAGGTGCTCATCTCTTTTGTTTTAGTAGTTGAAATTTTAATTTCATTTTTGCTTTCATTTAGAGTAGGATGCATACTTACCATCTGTCAGTAACAAACTTAAGGGTGTGTTTGGCTTTTGAAAATAGTCTTGTTTTTTTTTTTTTTCATTTTCATAAAAAAACAGAAAACTCCTGCAAAAATGTGGATAAAACCGAAAACAGTTTTAAAAGATCTTTTCACCACTTTCCATCAAAATAAAGAAGTGGATGGAAAATAAAAGTTAAATAATTTGAAAACATGGTATCCCATTTATCTTTTTCTTCATATCTTTTTAAGTGGTATGTCTATAATGAAAATAGAAACTAGAAAACAAATTTTATTCTCACTAATGGAATGCATTTTCTAGAAATCAGAAAACAGAGAATGAAAACCATTTTCATCAAATGAAAATAGAAAATGAGAATGGAAAATGTTTTTTGAAACCAAACACAACCTTATTTTCTCATCTGAGAAATGTTGCACAGTCAATTATTTCTGCAGTTTATCAGGACAAATTCTGACTTTAAATTTCAGATGCTAAATTTAAGCTCTGGCAATTTTTCATGCCTGTTGTTTTTTGATATTTTCATTCAGGTATTTATATATGGTAAATTATATAATTGGAAAGGGTAGTGCAATACTTCTTCTTATGTTCACTATAATTTCATGTGCAACCTTAATCTGAATTTGCTGTATTATTTTTTTTAATGTTTGATTCAATAAGAACATTTTATCTTGATCCTACCACAGTATTAAATTCTGTCAAGACTTGATCAGTATTTTGAGAATTGCAAATTGTGTTAGTATAGTGACAAAATAAGGATCTAGGAACTGAAAGAGCTATTAATGAGTGAAAAGTGGAAATGTCTTAGTGGATTTCTCATGCTGCCAAAAATGAACCATCATATAGACTACGTTGGAAACTTCATACTTTTTTTAGCTCATAATTATTGCATGCTCATTTTGTAGTTCACTTAACTTATTTCATTTCCAAAATTATTGCCTACTAAACATATGGATTCAATCTTGGTTTTTTGCTCATTTCTTTTCTAATGAAAAAGAGGATGCATGCTTATGGCTATGAATAAGGATGAGGGATCTGTCAGTCGCGATCTGGATTATTTTCTGTCATCTTTTGCTTGTGCATATCCTGCAGCATTTACCCAAGGAATGATGTGCTTGTTCCTTACAGTGCTTACTACATTCTATCAGTCAGCCTAGGATAGCATGTAGGCACTAAGAGGAGACAAAACTCATTCTTTTGAAGTAAATAACTATTGATGTTCCCCATATGAGACCAATTGAACTTTACTGTTGTAATCTTGGGCTTATTCATCACAGAGTTAATTATTGAATGTGAGTTGTGCTTTATTTTTAACACAATATTCTCCTGACTAAAAATGCAGGCATTTGATGCTCTTCTAGTTGCCCTGGATACGCGTGGTGTTAGGGAATCACATTTGCATTCTATGATGCAAAGAATTGAGACAACCTTCAAAGAAGCAATTCGTAGGGGGCAAAAGTGCACTGCCTCTCTAAACTCAGCTGGAGATCTTGTAAAAGCAGGGCCTAATGAAAGGACATCAAGTCCTGATTGCAGCACAAAAGTTGACAGTCTCAGCAGTACTTTCTGTGGTCTTCCGTCTGATGCTTCGGAATTCTCAACATCTTTCAAGATAGAACTTGGGCAGAGTGAGAGTGAAAAGAATGCTGCTTTGAAGAGGTACCAAGGCTACATAAAATGGATGTGGAAAGAATGCTATAATCCTTATGTATTATGTGCCATGAAATATGGGAAGAAAAGATGTTCTGAACTGCTACAAACTTGCCATTTCTGCTACCAGTCTTACTTAGCTGAAGAAAGGCATTGCCCTACTTGCCACAAGACATTCAAAATTTTTCATAATGCTGATGCAATTTTCTCAGAACATGTGACTCAGTGTGAAGAAAAGTGGAAAATGGACCCTGAGTGGAAAATGCAAGTGTCAGATTCTGCTCTTCCCATAGGGATCAGGCTGCTTAAGGCACAGTTGGCTGTGATTGAGGTGTTGTGACATTGCTTAAGTTTGTTTCTTTAGTTTCATTTTTTTGAATTTAGTTTATTTAATTTACTATTTTTTATTACATTCACTGTAGTTTTTATTATTGTTGTTGTTGCAGGTCTCCATTCCAGTAGAAGCTCTTCAGCCTTTTTGGACTGAAGGATATCGAAAGTCTTGGGGTGTAAAGTTGCACTCATCATCATCTGCTGAGGAACTGCTTCAGGTTGCATCTACTTTTACATATTCACCACATCACATTTAATGCATCCTATGATCATTTTTATTTGTTTTTACTATTAAATACACTGAGCAAACCTAAAACAACCATACTTCTACTTATTTCACCACTCATTGAGACTCCTTACTCAAGGTGAGGAGCATCATTGACACATCTAATATAAGTTTGTATGGCCTGATTCACTTTTACCTTCTAGTAATCTCCTGTTGGCATTACCTGTCTTCATGAAATTAAATTTGCACCAAGGTAATAAATGCCACTGCTAGTGCTAGGAAAACGTTAAGTATAATTTTATTATTTTTTGATACATTAAATTGTTTGGCTTTTGGTTGCTTTGGCCCTCATATGCTATCAGCGTTATCTCCATTTTTTTCTGTTCAGATGCCTCCAGCAGTTATTGACCATCACGAGGAATGCTTCGAATGCCATTATTCATCTGTTTTCACCATCTGAATTTTGTTTGCTTCTTATCACTTCAGTGTTGGCAAGAAATCTTGGTTTGTTTCTGATGAAATTCATAATCATTGTGATGATATTTTTTTCCAGCAGTGGAACATTGTTTTGTGTACACATGCATAAGTTTGAACTGTTAGATCTACCTGTTATTTTTATGTATTGTATCACGAATGTGATGCAGCATAAAACATTGTAAATACACATCACGTGCATGTAGATGTGAAGTACAGAGCTAAACTTGTGCTTGCATGTAGAACATTTGCCCACATGCAGCTTGTAGCACATTCTTCCTCATTTAGTGTGCTCGTTCATGTGAATCAGATGAGCATGTAGGTGGTTCATAGCAATCAGATGTGTGTGTATAGCATGCATGTTTGCATAGGTACATAGCTTTACTCTCTTTTGTACAATTGCCAATAATATTTTTTGTTGATTGTTTTGCAATGGTTAGGTTTTCCCAATGTAACCTGAGTGTTAAAAGTTTGAAACACAGAAGCTGCCTTTCTGCACAGGATAAGGCTATGTATATCTGGTCCTTCCAAGAACCCTTAGTAGCAGGAACCTCTCTGCACTGGGTTGCCCTTTTTTTCATTTTTATTTTGATTATTTCGTAATCTCTTACTCATGCCTTCGAGGAAGTGCTGTCTGTTCATCCCACTTTTCAGTCTTCCTTGAGTTTCCACCTGTGGTTTCTCACTCTCTGCACTTCATAGTGTGTCAGATAAGCCCTTAGTATGCCTATACGAGGCCTACAAATGCTGGCTTGCACAGCCAACCTGTAAAAGACTTCCAATTCCAATAGAAGGGGGAGAGTCTTCCAATGGAAAATGGCATAGCAATGATTCTAAGAATTGCAAATGGTGCTAGTGTTGTGATTATTTGATATGGCCATGTTGGCCTAACATTAAATATACATGCGGCATTGATTTATCTGACAGGAAAATAAGCTGTAATACAGTTTGAGCAATTCCCAGTTCATCTTTCAATTTATATTTTGAATATTTGTTCTTTATTATAATACCTATATGGCTGTCAAAAGCAACTTGTCCTTATTTCATTGCATTGCTTGAAAGAGAGAACACACTACTTTAAAGGTGGCCAGAGGATTGCAAAATCAGGCATTGCGATTTGTTGAGCATAGTATCTGGCTTCTTAACCGCATAATAGATCTGAAGAATCAGAAGTGGCACAGACAGTTTATCTATGGGTTTGCTGTACTCTCAAGGGTCTGTGTGGATGGGAGGGAATGAAGGGGAGGGAAAGGAAAAGAAGGAAAAAGGTCATAAGTCACCTTGTTTGGGAGAAAGATAAAAAAGACAGGGGGAAGGGAATGAGAGTAACCGGTTCCCCTTCTTTCACCCTCAACAAGTATAAATCTGTTAACCCCCAAATCGAGGGGTAAGCTGGGGGAGGGAAAAATGTTTAAGTCATACTTTTGTGGAAGACCAAAATATTTCTTCATTTTCTATTCTTCATTCTTTCATTCTCACGGTTCATTCCCTATTCTGAAGGGATATAATTGTCACAAAATTCTTTCCCTTCCTTTCCCTCCCTCCTATTCAAACAAAAAAAAAGGATAACAACCCTTCCTTTTCTTTTCATCCTTTCCAAACAAGAGAAGGAGAACAATCCTTCTTTTCCCTTTCCCTTTCGTTCTTTTTCTTCTTTTTACTCTCCCCTTCCTTCCTCTCCAAACATCCAAACATAGCCCAAGTAGATCCTGACCGTGACTTTAGAATGAGAAAGAATTTGAATTGAATTGATGTTGAGTGGTCTGGGTGTATTTTTCAACTGGAACGTGGGTTGGCCCTGACAAAGAATTCAGTATTATCTAGTTTTCATAAACGAAAATTTGATATTCATTGAAAATATGGAAAATTCATAAGCATTTCAAGATAGACTTGTAAAGCTTAAAAAGAAATAAAATAAAATAAAATCAGAGGTTAAAAGAAATAGGATGACCATATATACTCTAGATTTTGATCAATTCCTATCAGTAGCATGATTTAGTTTGTTAGTGGTAGTATGTTGTGGGTGTAACCCCTTAGAATTTTGGATTCTCTCTCTTAAGATACTCACTGACCCCAATAGTGGGGAGGAGAATGCTAGATGGCTATGGGTTTCTCTCTTAAAATGCAAGAGTTTGTCATTTGTGCTGCTTATTGTGGATGTTACTTCAACATTTTGGTATTACCTGAATTTAAATATCTCTTCTTGGTTGCAATTTAATTTCATATTTCACTTATTTGGTTAAAATGCTATTAACCTGAAGTTTGGTTTTGCATATTTGCAATTTATGGGTGTCTTTTTATATAGAAATCAAGAAGTAATGTTATATTTTGTTTCATGTGCTTGCAGATTCTGACTTTATTAGAAGGTGCAATAAAACGGGACTGTTTATCATCGAATTTTGAAACAACAAATGAACTGTTGAGTTCTACTACACCAGGACTCGCTGTTGACAATACTGTTGCCCTTTGTGGATCGGTTCCTGTACTTCCATGGGTGCCTGATACTATAGCAGCTGTGGCTTTAAGGCTGTTAGATCTCGATGCTTCAATTTCTTATATGCTGCACCAAAAGCTGGAATCGCATAAAGAAAAGGAAGTAGGAGAATTTATTGTAAGTTCGTCTTCAATTTTGCTTATGGATTTTGGTGTTTTCTTTAATGGGTAATCTGGATACCTTGTAAACTGATAGGATGGGAAGCAGCTACAATGTAGGATCTGTAGCGTCTTAATGGTTAATTAAGATCTACAGTTGATATAGTGCACTTAAATTTGATTAAACCATAAAACATTTGTTTGACATGTAAAGATTAGGACATCAATTGTCTGACTAGTTGGACCAATATGATCCTTCAGCTCAATTAGAAATAGTAAAAATGCTTTGGGGTGGCTGTTATGCATATTGAAAAGTTCATTGGCCCACAATTGCTGATTTGGAAACTCCATAATCAACCAACCTCTTGTTTGGCAACAAATCTCTTGAGATGCACCAATCTTATTGTGCCACATGGCAAGAAAATTATTTGTGTGCACATAGTGGTAGCCCCTTAGCATTTTTGTAGAAATATACCCTAATTCTCTCATGGATATTGTTGTGGGGAGCAAAATTACATAATGTTTGTTAAGATTTATTTCTAAAAAACTTGAGATAGTACATTGTTGCTTTCTTAAAGCAATTTAGGTACAGTTTAGTCCATTTATGTTCTTATTCAATCTATTAGTTATGATCTAGGTATCATGTCTCTTTCTCAGTAAGAACAACCACAGAACCAGAAACCAAAGTGTGGAGCTTTAGTAGTTGTATTTAGGTTATCTATGTTACATGAAAAGTAAATAACCTTTAAACACATGCTTTGTAGTTAACATTCAAACTATAATTCCTAAAAAAAAAAAAAAAAAAAAAAAACAAGAGAGAGGGATGTTAGGATGGAGGAGTTACCATGAGCAATTTGCGGTGCCCAATCTTTTGATAAAGTAGTCATTGCAATCCATCCTGTGTTGATTTGCACTTGTGAAATTTCTATTTTTATTTCAGATGCATGCTCCTATTCCTCCCAAGACCTAATTCTCAATGTTATCTGCCTCTGAGAAATTTCATTGAAAATGTCTCCATATGTATATTTGCAACCCCTTAAGGCAGGACTTCCTTTTCTTATTATGTTTTACAAAATACATTGATAAACAAGATAAATTCTTAAGTTTACATTTTTAACCACTATTCCAATATCAACAACAACAACAATAATAACAAAGTCTTAATTCCAAACTAGTTGAGATCGGCTACATGAATTCTTTTTCTCCATTCAACTCTAAGTCATATTTTTGTAAGATGCAAAAAATTTTAAGTTTTTCTTTATCACTACTATTTTAATATCAGAAACTATTTTAAAAAAAAACAAAATTCTATTGAGATACCACTCACTATCAATGAGCTGTGTTACTGGGGTCAAGGAACCATTAAATCATCATTTTCACCAAATGTTTTCGGCCCTTTTCCTCTTTGTGAAATTTTTCTATGCAACTCTTCTAATGTGTCCCACTACCTGTCTCATTGTCTCTTTTCACTACTTGTCTCATCAACTCATCATAACTTTTAATAAACTTTATCGGTCAGCTAAAATTTGAATACATTTGTATTTCATTGCTCTTGTAGATTCTGATATTAATGCTATGCAGAAAATGAGCTTGTTCTCTTTGTTAGTGTTGTGTACTTAAATTTGATATGTATGTAATCCCATGCTACTCACCATTGATTGACTGGAACTTTTGTGTAAGAGAAACATCTTAAATTCTGTGTATTGGTGTCACTTCTTTTTTAGCGTGGGGGCTTCTAAGGGGCTGCCTGAATGACGGGTTAATCTGTCCTATGGTAAAACCTTAAATAGTGGGTAGAGGGTTGGCATGGAAGAGTAAAAAATGTCTGTAATCAAGGAAATTCTGGTTCATGTGTCTCCAAAAATGTTGGGATACTGGAAGCCATCTCTGAGAAGGATTCCGGGATCCTAATTTTCAGGTTCTGTCATCTCAAAGCTCCCAATCTCTTGCCATGGACGCCTAATTTTTCTCTACGACGGCTGATTCTCTTAAGAATCATTAGCATGGGGAACTTATCTCTGGAAAACTCTGTGTGGACATCCAAACGGACCTAAATGTAGTGGTAAATTTAGCATATTTTGGCCCCATTGGATGATGCAGTATTTTTTTCTTGCAGAAATTTCCATCCAGGTATGCTGTTGTCAAAAACATTCAAGAGTTGGATCCAACAGATACTGCAAACCAATTTGATTACCAGAGAGAGGTCAAGTGGCTTGATCCGGGGAGTGGACGCAGAGGTCGTGGACGAGGGAGTCGTGGTCGGGGTGGAAGGGGTCGTGGTCGTGGAGGAAGAGGGTCAAGGGGGAATGGAAGCTCCACCAGAGTAGAGTTCAGGAATGAAGGTATTAGTAGTTTTGGGAAAACCACCAGGAAGTATACAAGAAGAGGCAGGACACGTGGACGAGGGGGACGTAGGCGTGGTCGTCGCACTGTTAGGCCACGCCAAAGATCTGAGAGCAGGATACCAGCAGTTCGAAAGGAGACCCTTTTTGGCAATTTTAACAACATGAGCAATAGTGTCAAGCAGGATGGTGTTGAGGAGTCTCCAAGAAGCTCAGGTGGAGAAGAGTGGGGTCTAGAGGAAACCAGAAGGGCATACATAGAAGATGATGACAACAGTGAAGGTTCCCAATCTGATGAAAATGGTCAAGCATCGAGAGATGAGTATGATAACCAGGGGGCAGACTATGCTATAGACTATGATGAGAGCAAACCTGTAGGACTTATGGATGATGAGAGTCAAGATGAGGATGCAGATGGTGACGAGGAAGTAGATGAAGAGGTAGAGGAGGATGAGGTGGACCACAATGGGCATGGCAACTTGGATGCTGATGTGGATGATGAAGATGATGAGGAAATTGGGGATGATGGGGATGAAGGAAATGGAGATGATGATGGGGCTTCATCTTTCTCTTCAGAATACAGTGATTAAGGAATTCTAATTCTTAAGAGCAGAGAAATATTTAAGAAAGGGATGACCCTCTCGGTTTTTCTCTCTTTTTCTTGTTTGCCTGGTGATAACTGTGGCTGTCAGCATATTTTGGTAGTCGAGTGCTGAGGCGGTTTGAGAAGCTTACTAATTGCCTCCTCAAGCAGAGGTGAATTCTGGACGGTGCAGCTAGGGCCAAGACCTCTGTCGGTGAGGTGAGGTGAGGTGAGGTGGACAGGTTTGAGGCAGTACCGAGTGATGTGACAGAAATTTGTAATGGTCGGGCCTTTCAAGGCTGTTCCATGTAGCTATCAAACGATTTATCTTTTATTGATCAAATTTTCCTCTTGGTTAGGATAATATAATACTTGATTTAATTATTAGCTACATGTATGCTATGTGTATATCTTGATGCAGCGTCTGGTTGAGGAACCGTGTGCGTGTTACCCTCACAATTGCATCATAGCAAGGTCGGACTTGAGCTATAGATCGGGAGTAGTTTAAAGTCTTGACCTCGTTAGTATGCAATTGTTTGGTATTACACATTGTTTTCTATGATTTATTGTTTTGTTGTCATTCGAGTTTTGTTTAGATTGCTGTCTTTGATAAGAAAGCCTCCTGTCGTCAAATTCTCATATCAACCGTCCATTTACGTTCGTTCCATCTTCGGCATCTGTCATTGATACGAAAACCTGTCGACGACTTTGCCTGGTAGGGTAAATTAAAGAGGTACAGCATTCTTATTCCAAAATCTGATCAGGTCCATCGCCTAAGAACCGCCAGGACCAGGAAGGGATGGAGCCCATTACGAGCGGCACCTAACAAGTTGATGGTGCGCGGGATATAATATAAAACAAAACCGCAATGCTAATATAAAACAAAACCGCAATGCCTTCAAGATGGGAATGGGATGGGATATCTGATGCATAAGAAGACAATCCAACTGAAAGCATCTTCAAGGCAATGTTTTGAAAATCAAACATGTTGACACCAAATCACCTTTCTTAAACGCTGAAAAAACAGAGATCCTTCTTAGCAGACTCCTGAAAAAAAAGTCATCGGAGATTGGATATTCTAGTGGAGATCTTTCGACGCTCAAGTCAGTCACTCGGGAACAGACAAGAGTTAACTAGCAGAAAGAAGCTAGAAAACTAGAGTACTAGAGTTCAGGATCCTTTCCTCATCGTAAGCCTTTATATTTGTTCGAAGGTTCTCCTCTTTCATGCTTCCAGAAGGTTAATGATTTCGAGATATTGCCGTTCAATAACGGACAAAAAAGCAAGGCCGACAGTGACGGATCGTGGGCGTGTCAGAGGTGTTCTGCCTCACTTGCCACATGTTAGTGCGGTATTACAGGTGTCTGGTGGCTATAGTTGCACCAGGCGCGAGCCGTTATGGGGTATGGCCACATGCAGCCACAGGCGAGTGGTGGACCATACGTCGTAACGGGGTATGGCCATGCACTGTTACGGGCGAGTGGTGGACCATACGCCATTATGGAGTATGGCCACGTGCTGTTACGGGTGTGTCAGGTGGCTCGAGGCCATAGGTTGCTGGTCCCAGGGCCGGACCATGACGGAAGCCCGAGGCCGAGGGTGCCTCGGAGGCTGAGGGTGTCTCGGAGGCTAAGGCGGGGCTCCGTCAGTCTTCCACATCGTTAACCCTGACGGTGCTGAATCGGCCGCATCAGCCTCGGAGGCCGAGGGTGTCTCGAAGGCTGAGGGTGTCTCGGAGGCTGAGACGGGGCTCCGTCAGTCTCCCACACCGTTAACCCTGACGGTGTTGAATCAGCCGCATCAGCCTCGGAGGCTGAGGGTGTCTCGGAGGCTGAGGGTGTCTCGAAGGCTGAGGCAGGGCTCCGTCAGTCTCCCACGCCGTTAACCCTGACGGTGCTGGATCAGCCACATCAGATGCCCCCTCGCCCCTGAGACGAAGCGGGCCCATCTCTGCGAGGCAAAAGGGGTATCACCTCCCTAGTGGCTGATCCCCGTCAGTTGCCAACCGCCCTCGAACACGTGTCTCTGGGCACTGCAATGACTTTACGCGGGCAACGTGGGGGATGTGAAGGGACGACCACTGCGTCCACCCGATCTGCTGCGATCGTCCTCGAGGCAAGGTCGTTCTCTTGAAATCCATGAAAAAGCGGCCGCCATCATTGCCATCATGATGATGACGTCAGCAGCGCTCCGTCATTGGACGGATGCGGATCGTCTCACGCGCCGAGCGCCTGCCAAGGCGACCCAGCCTATAGCGGAGGTCTGCGTGGCTGAGTAAGCAGAGCGGAACGATTTGAAATCTGATAAGACCCGGGCGAGGGCTGAATCTCGCCAATTTGCTTCATATGTCATCGTCTTCCCCTGGCTCTCGTCTTTCCTGCAACATGAGACCAGCCTCCGCCATTTTCTTGCCACATGTCAGCCTTCTATCCTTTTCAGACCTCTTCCCTTCCTTCTCAACCTCCTCCATGGTCTCCTCTCCTTCTTGGTCCGCCGCTTCTCCTAGCGATAACATTTCTTCCTCAAGGCTTCGTGCCTCTCCTTCTCCTCCCCTCTCGTGGTCCTCCGATCCAGAGGATCGCGCCCCCCTTGCCCAGCAGCAGGTCACCGGCCGGGCTCCCACGAAGGGACGCCCGGTGGCCGCCGGTAGGGCTCCAGCGAGGAGGCATCAGGCGGCGGCCGGCATCTCCTCGAGGGTGGGGGCAGAATCCCGATGGGGACCGCCTCCATGATAACGGCCAAGACCTGGTGAATATCAGGGCCTGTTACCAGATCTCCCGAGTTGTCGGGCTTTTCCTCCTGACCCCCGATGACAGGGTGGTCTCTTCCCGGCCCGGTAGAGTGGTCGTTTATGAAATTTCCTTTAGATTAGGTCTTCGCCCGCCTCTTCACCCTTTTTTCATCAATCTTTTGGATTATTACTCCCTGACCCCCACTCAGCTGGTCCCGAACTCCCTTCAGACCATTTGTGCTTTCATCATTCTCTACCACCACCTCCAAATTACGCCCCGACTCTCCCTCTTCCACTGTTTTTATATCCTTAGGCAGCAAGCGGGTTGGTGGCTGTTCCAGCCCCGACCCGGCCATGTCCTTAAGCTTCTTCTCCCCTCCTCCGTCAAGGGATGGAAATCCCGGTTCTTCTTTGTGTACCTCGACCACGTTAAGCCCGGGTAGGGGGATCCTGACCTTCGGCCCAACATGAATTCCACCCCACTCCCGGGAGATAAGGAAGCACTGGGGCAGCTATTGACCGCCGACATCCCCAGGTACACCTTGCTCATGTCGGAGGTCAACTTCCGGCTGGCGGGCCTCACCACCCAAACCGGTGAGTAGAAGGCATCCCATACTTAGCCAAATTGCACTCTCTTTTCTTCTCTGTTGTTTTTTTTAACTCCAATTGATGTTGTGCAGTAATGAAGCCTCCGACTGCCATGCTCAGAAGGGCCGCAACCAAGAGGATGAGGGCCCAAGGGGGACCGAGAGAAGGGCAGCAGGCCTCGGCCTCCAAACGTCCGATGGTGTGGGCTTCCCCGCCTCCCGAGCGCCGGGGACCTCCGAATGTGCCCATGGATCTGACGGTCGACACCCCACCAGAGGAGATGGGGGGTTGAGGGGGTGACCGAGAAGTCCCAAGTGCCTGCCGAACCAGCCCCGGTGGAGGCAGAACAGGGCCCAGGCGCCAAGTCTTTGGTGGCAGCAAGCCCACCTCTGGAGGAAATGCCGGCGGGCAGCCCCCCATGCAATGAGCTTGAGCACGCTGAGGCCGCCGAGGGAAGTGGGGCCGGACTGACCCCCCGAGGGTTTTCCTTGATGAACGACGAACGCCGAGCGGAATGGCTCATGTCCCAGGTCGTTCAGCCCGACTTTCAGGAGGAACTCCGGAGCCTGGGGGCGAACAGGTTCTTTAGGGAGGCCTTCTCAGCCCTGGTCCGAGTAAGTTACTTTCCTTGCCCTTGACTTGAAATTTCAAATAATTTGCCTGGCTGACATCTCGAGTACAGGTGATGAACTCCCTGGTGCTCACTCGGGAGGCTATCGGCGAAGGGGAGGCCATCCTCCGCCAGGCCTAGCAAGACGCCGAGGACGCCCAAGCATGGGCCGAGGCTGCAGAGAAGGCTCTAGAATCGGCGAGAACCGACCGAGCCGATGAAATAAAGAGGGCCGAGAGCGGAGCGGAGGCTGAAGCCAGCCGACTGCAAGCGGCACTCAGTCAACTTACCGAGGCCGAGGGCACCATCGAAGCCCGGAACGTTCACATCACCGAGTTGAACTCGGTCATCCAAGCGGCCGAGGATAGGGCGAGGCATGCCAAGGAGGAGGCAGAGCACGCCAAAGAGGCTGAGAGAGCGACGACAGCCTCTCTGGCCGCGGAGAGGGAGGTTGATGCGTGTCGTAGCGCAATGATTAAAATACCTTAATTTTACCAATAGAATAGTGAGAGTAAGGGATCGATTCCACAGGGACTTTAGTGATTATCTTGAAATAAATTTATAAATTTAACTAAATAAATAATTAGTAGTGTAAAATAATCAAGATATCGTTTATCTTATAAGAGCATGACTCGTACCCATAGATCACGACCCGTCCCTTTTAAGGATAGACCGGCCTAAATTTATTTCCACTTAAATAGAATTTAATAATAATTAAACATGAATAGAAACTTTATTTCATAGCATTCAACAGTGTAAATTCAAAGGTTATTACATTAAGAAGGCAACAAGAAAATAAATTCTTCCTAAATCAAACTGGGCTGAATCAAGTTGAACCGGGCTGAATCCTCTATTCTTCCTCTGCCTCTAAGCCATGAACTTCCTGGGAAGAGCCTCACAACTTCTCCATGGATGCACGGACGCATGGACAGAGCCTCCGAAGAACTTCCAAGCCACGAACAGAGTCTTCTCAAAGCCACGAATGTCTCCTGGGCACTCCTCCTGGAAACAGAGCATGTACGGAACAAAGCCTCCAAAGAACTCCAAATTGCTCCCTGCAACCTGGTAACAGCTGCCTCTAACGGATCATCACAAGCCACGAACAGCTTCTGGGGATTCCTCCGACCTCCTGCAGACTCCCAATGGCAACCCCCCGGATCTCCCTCTACGATTGCTCAATGGCCTCTTTATAGATGCTTCAGACGCGGTGAGGACGCGGTGAGGATGCTGAAACGCTGATTGCTTTCTACTCCAAATTACTTTCCAATTTGGCACCTGAACAAATGCGGAAGGATTTCGGAAGGATCGTGGCGAGATTGCAGACGATTCCTTCCAATTTAGCTTCAAAGTTCTTCCTCAATTGTAGCCGGACTGTGAAATCGGAGAAGAGAAGAATCTGGATTTCCTTCTTTAATTCCATTAAATCCAGGATACCTTTGGTAATTTCTGATGTTGAGGATCTTTTTGGCGGCGATAATCTTCTCAGCGGCGATATTTTTGGCGAAGAAATCCATCCCTGGAAGCCTCTGTGCATCGCATGCATCCGTTTGAAAGAACCTGGAAAGAAAGACGATGAACTCGGCAGACCATCTGCCGAGTTTGCTTTAAAATGCATGCCGACAAACAAATAAATCCTTATAAAATCAATTCCAAGCTCGTTTTAAGTCCAATTTGAGTGCCGTTTGCGTCGTTGAATTTCTAAAATTGAGCTCTTTAAGTTGATAAGTTTTACCTAAAATATTATATAAAATATTAAAATATTAAATAATAATAGGTACATTGAATTATTATTAATAGGTAGTGATAATTATTTGTGCATTTATCACTCCCCCCAACTTGAATCTTACTCATCCTCGAGTAAATAAGAAAATTAGAAATATGTACCAAGCTAGTCCAAGAATTGACAGTTATCTTACAGTTCTAAAAAAATTTCTGGTTAGATCATAAGGGAGGTAAGTTTACCCATTTAGTGATAGAGTGTAGTTCATAAGAATTTATAGAAGTTTTCCTTCACCAACTTTTCACTTCTCTGATTAAGTCTTCTAACTTAATTTGGGTTGGGTGTAATGTCTTTTATACTTTGGTTCCCTTATTTATTTATTTATATGTAAAGTCAGTGCAATGTCCTAACCCCTTGCTTTCTAATTAACCCTTGTAGCGAGCTTTAGGCCAATGGCTCCCAAACCAATTGGTTTTAGGGCATTAGGTGTAAAACACCCCTCGGACTTACTGACTCGAGTCAAAAAGGCTTTAGGTAGGACTGACTCTACTTAGGTTCTTTTACATTCTCACCTTTTTACGCGAACAACATCACTTTCTTAGGTGACGGGCCCCGTTACTTAGTGAAGGATGCTAAGAACCTAATTTATTAACTTTAAGGGAGATTTTTTTTAACATGACATTTTCACTCATACCCTTATTACGTAGATTGTACTATTAAGATCAGTGGTCAGGAGGGTCTGAAATTATTCTAAAAATTTTTCTGGGCTAAACCCTATCTTTTATTGGGTTTTCTTAATAATTTATTCTTCAGTATCTCAAAAATAATCTAACCATTAATCATTAATCAGACTGCTTGATTAACTTCAAATCGAGATAGAATTTGGTATACACATCTGATTATAGTTTTACTCAAGGATTTACTTATTCTCCCCCCCCCCAACTTAATTTTCATGATCCCTAATGGAAGAAAAATTAATTTCAAGGAAGATACTACCTGGTAGAGTATTTGAAGGTTGGAGGTTCCATTGTTGCCATCTTCTTTCAATCTACTTCTGTTGCTCTTCTCTGGTCATACTAAAAGGAGAGATCATACTAAAAGAGCAGAAAGTTAAAAATAACTAGAAACTGGGTTGCCTCCCAAGAGCGCTAAGTTTAAACTCTTCAGCCAGACTGTGCTACTCATTATGATAGTTTTGGGTTCACAAGATCAATTGATTCAACAACTTCTCCATCATTAATTTCTTCCATATATGGTTTCAAATGTTGGCCATTTACTTTGAATGTATTTCCATGCTTGGGGTCTTTAAGCTCTATAGCTCCATGGGAAATACTTGAGTTACTAAAAAAGGTCCATTCCATCGTGAACGAAGTTTTCCAGGAAAAAGATGTAATCTTGAATTATAAAGCCATACTTTTTGATTTGGTTCAAAAGTTTTTCTATTAATAAATTTGTCATGATATGCTTTGGTTCGTTCTTTATAAATTTTTGAACTCTCATATGCATTATTTCGTAGCTCTTCTAACTCATTCAATTGAAGTTTTCTATTAACACCTGCCTTTTTCATATCATAATTAAATTGCTTAATGGCCCAAAATGCATGGTGTTCCAATTCTACAGATAAATGGCAGGCCTTTCCAAATACGAGCCGGTAAGGAGACATTCCTATGGGAGTTTTAAATGCAGTACGATAAGCCCATAATGCATCATCCAAATGACCAATATTTCCTATTGGGTCTCACCATTTTTTCAAGGATATGTTTAATTTCTCTATTTGATACTTTAACTTGGCCTCTAGTTTGGGGATGATAAGGTGTAGCTACCTTATGAGTAATTCTATATTTGTTCATTAATCCTTCAAATTGTCTATTCGTGAAATGTGTACCCCCATCACTAATTATAGCCCTTGGGCATTCAAAACGACTAAGGATGTTATGCTGAATAAACTTGATTACAACTTTATGGTCATTGGTTTGAGTTACCATGGCTTCAATCCATTTTGACACAATCAACTGCCACTAGAATGTATTCGAATCCGAAAGAGGAAGGAAATGGGCCCATAAAATCAATACCCCATACATCAAAAATTTCTATAACCAATATAGGGTTTAGGGGCATCATATATTTTTGAGAAATATTTCCTGTTTGTTGACATTGGAGACAATTACGGCCAAATTTGTGTGTATCTTTAAAAAGAGTTGGTCAATAGAACCCACTTTGCAGTACCTTTGCTGGTTTTCCTTCCACTAAAATGTCCCCCACAGGCAAGAGAATGATAGAAGTTAAGTATACTTTTGAATTCACTCTCGGGGACACATCGCCTAATCACCTGATCCAAACAGTACTTAAATAATTCAGGATCTTCCCAAAAGTAATATTTGATTTGTGAGAAAAATTCATCTTTTTCTTGTTTTGTCCAATGGGAAGATACTTTTCCTGTTGCCAAATAATTCACAATGTGGGCAAACCAGGGAAGACTGCTATGGGAAATTGAGAACAACTGCTCATCAGGAAACCTATCTTTGATTATTTCTTTATTATTTTATTCCACTGAGATCCTAGAGATATGATCTGCTACCATATTTTTAGAACCCTTTTTATCTAAGATTTATAGGTCAAATTCTTGTAATAGAAGGATCCATCTAATCAGTCTGGGTTTTATATCATTTTTTGATAAAAGATGCCTCAATGCTGCATGATCAGAATAAACTAAAACTTTAAACCCTAACAGATATGATCTAAATTTTTCTAGGGCAAACACAACTGCTAGTAATTCTTTTTCAGTGGTAGTATAGTTCATTTGTGCATCCGAAAGAGTTTTACTAGCATAATAAATTACATGGGGTTTCCGATTGAGTTTCTGTCCTAGAACTGCCCCTACAGCATAATCAGAACATCACACATGATTTTGAAAGGTATGGTCCAATCTGGGGGCTTGATAATTGGTGCAGTAGTCAAAGCAGTTCGAAGGATGTTATAGGCTGTTAGACAATATTCATCAAAATTAAAAGAACTATCTTTGGTCAACAAATTACACAATGGTCGAGAAATTTTACTGAAATCCTTGATGAAGCATCTATAAAAACCAGCATGACCAAGGAAAGATTGTACTTATTTAACTGAGGTTGGGGGTGGTAGATTTGAGATCAATTCAACCTTGGCTTTATCAACCTCAATACCTCGCTTTGAAACAATGTGTCCAAGCACAATTCCCTCACGAACCATAAAATGGCTCTTCTCCCAACTTAGGACTAAATTCATTTTCATGCATCATTTCAGTACCTTAGTCAAGTTCTCGAGGCAGCTATCAAATGATGCACTAGAAACTAAAAAATCATCCATAAATACTTCCAAAAATTGACCAATCATATCAGAAAATATGGCCAACATACATCGTTGAAAAGTGGCTGGTGCATTACAAAGACCAAATGGCATGCGTCTAAAGGCAAATGTTCCAAAGGGACAGGTGAAGGTGGTCTTTTCTTGATCTGTAGGAAATACTGGGACTTGATTGTATCCTGAATATCCATCTAAGAAACAAAAAAACTTTATCCCGCTAGCTGTTCTAGAATTTGATCAATAAAAGGCAAAGGAAAGTGGTCTTTTCTAGTCACAACATTCAACTTTCGATAATGTATACATACTCTCCAACTAGTTGATGTGCGAGTAGGAATTGATTCGCCCTTTTTATTTTCGATCGCGGTAATACCCAACTTTTTAGGTACTACTTGGATTGGACTGACCCATTGACTATCTGAAATTGGATAAATGATACCAGCATCAAGCCATTTTACTACTTCTTTCTTAACAACATCCCTCATGTTCGGATTTAGCCTTCGTTGCATGTCTCTATGTGGTTTGGCTTCAATTTCACTATGAATGTGGTGCATGCAAACGGAAGGGTCAATTCCCTTAAGATCAGCTATTGTCCATCCAATTGCCTCTTTATGTTCTTTAAGTACATCAACCAATTTATTTTTCTACTCAGAGGTTAGGGTAGATGCAATGATTACCGGAAGGGTATCATTTGGTCCAAGGAATGAATATTTTAAGTTAACAGAAAGAGGTTTCAATTCTAATTGGGGTGGTGCTTCCAAGGATGGTATTAAAGGGTTTGGTTTAGTTGGAAGTGGTTCATATTTTATAGTCCAAGGAGGGATGGTGTCGAACTTAGGTGGTTCTAATAACAGGTTTATCTCTTTGGTGTACTCATCAATATCAAAGTCATCTATTCCAAAATGTGTAAGACATGTTCGTAAAGGATCCGAATCAAGCAAACTTTAAAATTTTTTATCTATAACTTCTTCGATCATGTTTACTTCATTTAAATCATACACAGGTGGTCCTTGGGAAGTATTAAAAATATTTAATCTTATCTTCTTGTTTCCAAAAGATACATCCATCACACCCGTTCTACAATTTATACATGCATTATTAGTAGCCAGAAAAGGTCTTTCAAGAATGATGGGAATTTGGTTAGGATTACCGCTAGATTCCATATCTAAAACAAGGAAGTTGACATAAAAATAAAATTCATCTACGTTTACTAATACGTCTTCAATATTCCATGAGGTACTTTGATTGATCTATCTGCCAATTGTAGTGTTATCGTTATGGGTTTCAACTCTCCAAATCCAAATAACTCATACACTGAACTCGGGAGAAGGTTTACACTCGCACCCAAATCTAGTAATGCTTTTTTGATTGTGAAGTTCCCTATGACACATGATATAATCGGAGTACCAGGGTCTTTTAGTTTGGATGAGGTTATTTGCTGAACAACTGAGCTGACTTGCTCAGTCAAATGGATCTTTTTTGGTATTTGTGACTTTGCTTTCCGTTTTTGTGTGCATGAATCCTTCAAAAATTTGGTATAAGCCGAAACTTGCTTGATAGCATCAAGAAGAGGTAAGTTTATTTGTACTTGCTTAAATAACTCCAGCATCTCATTCATTTTTATATTCTTCTTATCTGAAGACAAAGGAGATTCTAAAGCACTAGGGAATGGGGCTTTAGGTGTGATTACTTGATCATTGAATTTCTTTTCTTTTCATTTCTTCTCTTTTCTGGTTTAGCCACTTCTAATTTCTGGGTTGGTTTAGGTGGGTTCAATATTTTTTCACTTCTTAGAGTCATAACTGATTTAGCATGTTCTGGGAATTTGTCAGGACTATTGGAACCTTCAGCCATGAATTGTCCTTTCGGGTTATCAATAGGCTGACTAGGTAACTTACCCTCATCCCTTCTACTAAATGCTGTGGCTAATTGACCTATCTGAGTTTCTAGTTTTGCAATAGAGTGTGTGTGGGAGTGAAGGATTTGAGTATTCATTTCTAGCCCTTTCAATGCTTGTAACACTTTGTCTTCGAAAGTAGGATGATTATTCAGTGGAGGTTGTGGGATGTTTGGATATTGTGAATATGTCATGCTTCTAAAATTGGTTTCTTGATAATTAGGTCTGATCGATGATGAATTGATTACAGGTTGAGGTTTTCAAAAAAATTTGGGTGATTTCTCCAGCCAGGATTGTAAGTATTTGCATATGGATCATTTCCTATTCTAGGAGCCAATCGGGTTTGGGCTTGGTGGACTTGCTCTTGAACAAGTTCAGGAAATTGGTATGCAGCTGGACATTCACCTATAGAATGGGTTGGACTCGAACAAATTATGCAGACCTCATGTACTTGAGTAGATGGGGAAGAGATATTTCCAACTTGTAGAATTCGGTCAAGTTAATGGGATAATTCTACCTTAGTATAGATATATGTAGAATGACCTATTTCATATATTTCACCTCTTTTAGGTCCTATGGGAGGGTCTCGGCGAGCAACTGACATGTGATGTAATGAATTCTCACTCAATGTCTCAAAGAGTTGCCAAGCTTCATGTTCATTTTTTAACATAAATATCCCACCACATGAAGCATCAACCATTTACCTACGCTTTTCTAATAAACCATCATAAAAGCACTAAACCAGTTGCCATTTGGGTATGGCATGATGTTGACATCTTCTAATCAGTTCTTTAAATCTCTACCATGTCTTATGAAACATCTCTCAATCTGTCTGAAAAAAACTTGTTATGACTTTTCTAATTTGATTTGTTTTTCCTATAGGAAAATATTTCTTAAGAAACTCTCTCTGAAGATGATCCCAAGTTGAAATTATAACAGTGTCTAGTGAATTTAACCAATACTTGGCTTTATCTTTTAGGGAAAAGGGAATAACTTAAGCCTAAGTGCATCATCAGAGAAATTTTGAATCTTGATAGTTGAGCAAATTTCTAAGAATTCATCTAAGTGTTTGTAGGGATTCTCATTTGTAAGTCCATAAAAAGATGGTAACATTTGGATTATACTTGACTTAATTTCGTATTGGACAGCCTTTACTGGAGGCACTTAAATGCAGGAAGAGTAGGTATACCTTGAAGGAGTAAAATACTCTTTTAACTATCGTGGTGGATCATTTTCGTTATTAGGATCCATAATTCTGAGTCTATTTGCTCTAAAAGTTCTTTCTATCTCAGGATCTAAGGGTATAAGGTTGGGTTGCAACGATCGGCGACCAAGCATACACCTTAACAATGACTCTAAAGCAAACAGTAATTCAGTCTTTTTTTATAGAAGAGAAAGAAAAAGACTCTAAAGAAAATATTCTAAAAGATTCCTAGAACTAAGAGCAATGAATAATTTAATTAGGTTTTAATAATACTTAGCAATCAAGTTAACAAAGATTATACTCTCTACTCTAGGTTTATCCTAGATCTAGACAGCTCCTAACTTCCAAGACCGCCTTTGAGCCCTCCAAGTAAAAAATTAGCTGATTAACTAGCAAGTTAAGGGTAAGGTCAGTGGGAGTCCTCCCGTTGCTTACTAGGTAAGCGAACAGAACCAATTAAGTAACCACTTTTCTTTCCTTTTCTAGACACCAGTTAAGCAGTCAATCTCGACCCGATCCAACTCTTTTGGGTGCCTTGTCCTACTGAGCTCGAGTTCCTTAGGGGCTGACGTCTAGTTAATTTTAGAGTTAAAGGTTTGGGTTAATGCAAAATGAAGGATGTGATTTGTGGGCCAAGGAAGGGTGATGAAATCCCCACCTTATCTTAATTAGGGGTTTGTGCCCTTAAAGTTAATTATGAAAATGCTATGTAACAATCAGATGTCCAGCTCTTGAAATTATCAAACAAAATTAATCTAATTATTTTTTTTAAAAGATTTTTGTGATTAGGTTTCTAATTTCCTAATAAATTATGAGATGTCAATGGAAGTTTTTTAAGTTTTGCAGAAAATAAATTTACCTAAGTCAATCTAAGCATAGAAATAAAATAATTATTTTATTTATATTTTTTTATATTTTTTGTTTCCTTAAATTAATTATATTTTATGGAAGGTGTCTTAGGATTTTCTTTCATGTTCTTTTAAGGTAAGTTAATTAAAAGGAAAATTTGATTAGGTTAAAAGTAGATTTGTGACAAGAAGGAAAGTAATAAATTTTCTCTTTTTTATGTTAAAAAGAAAATATGAAATTCTAACAATTAAGGTAACAAAAATAATAAAATAAAGAGACAATAACTATAAAAAATAAGAATAAAATTAAGAGAAAAGTAATCTAATTATTATCATTACTTTTTTATAATTTTTTTTCAAATAATGCACTTAAGTCCCCAACAACTGTGCCAAAATCTGATGCGTGTCGTAGTGCAACGATTAAAACACTTTAATTTCACTAATAGAATAGTGAGAGTAAGGGATCGATTTCATAGGGACTTTAGCAATTATCTTGAAATAAATTTATAAATTTAACTAAATAGGTAATTAGTAGTGCAAAATAATCAAGATATGATCTATCTTATAAGAGCACAGCTCGTACCTATAGATCACGACCTGTCCCTTTTAAGAATAGATCAGTCTAAATTTATTTCCACTTAAATAGAATTTAATAATAATTAAACATGAATAGAAACTTTATTTCATAGCATTCAACAGTATAAATTCAAAGGTTATGACATTAAGAAGGCAACAAAAAAATAATTTCTTCCTAAATCAAACTAGGCTGAACCAAGTTGAACCAGGCTGGATCAAGTTGAACCGGGCTAAATCCTCTTTTCTTCCTCCGCCTCCAAGCCACGAACTTCCTGGGAAGAGCCTCACGACTTCTCCACGGATGCACGGACGCATGGATAGAGCCTCCGAAGAACTTCCGAGCCACGAACAGAGTCTTATCAAAGCCACGAACGTCTCCTGGGCACTCCTCCTGGAAACAGAGCACGCACGGAATATAGCCTCCAAAGAACTCCAAATTACTCCCTGCAACCTGGTAACAGTCGCCTCTAACGGATCCTCACAAGCAACAAATAGCTTCTGGGGATTCCTCTGACCTCCTGCAGACTCCCAATGGCAACCCCCCCCGGATCTCCCTCTACAATTGCTCAATGGCCTCTTTATAGATGCTTCAGATGCAGTGCAAACGCGGTGAGGATGAGAAAACGCTGATTGCTTTCTACTCCAAATTACTTTCCAATTTGGCACCTGGACAGATGCGGAAGGATTTCAGAGGGATCATGGTGAGATTGCAGACGATTCCTTCCAATTTAGCTTCAAAGTTCTTCCTCAATTGTAGCCGGACTGTGAAATCGGAGAAGAGAAGAATATGGATTTCCTTCTTTAATTCCATTAAATCCTAGATACCTTTGGTAATTTCTGATGTTGAGGATCTTTTTGGCGGCGATAATCTTCTCAGCGGCGATATTTTTGGCGAAGAAATCCATCCGTGGCAGCCTCTGTGCGTTACATGCGTCCGTTTGAAAGAACCTCGGAAGAAAGACGATGAACTCGGCAGACCATCTGCGGAGTTTGCTTTAAAATGTATGCCAATAAACAAATAAATCCTTATAAAATCAATTCCAAGCTCGTTTTAAGTCTGATTTGAGTGCCATTTGTGTCGTTGAATTTCTAAAATCGAACTCTTTAAGTTGATAAGGTTTTATCTAAAATATTATATAAAATATTTAAATATTAAATAATAATAGCTATGTTGAAATATTAATTAATAGGTTTAGTGATAATTATTTATGCGTTTATCAGAGGACAGGGTTGCCGAGGTGGAGGCCGTTGCCGAGGCTAGGGTTGTCATGGCCGTGGAAGAATTCAAGGCATCGGAGCACTTTGCCCATGAGCTGGTCGAAGCTAACGCGGATTCCTACATCCAAGGGTTCCGCAACGCCAGGAAGAAGGCGGCCCGGGTCTTGAAGCTCCCCCGCACCTTGGAGATCGAGCGGGACCAAGAGTCTAAGGGGGCTTCCTCGGATGATGAGCCTGAGGCCGATCCATAGTTTTTGTGTTGTAATTTTTCCTTCTTTTTGTCTTTGTACTAAGTCCGGCCTAGCCGGCATTTTGTAAACACCTCGATATCAATGAAGTATAATTTTTATCCGCCATGTTCTTAAGTCCCCAGCTCGCCGACGTGGGATCCTTAGCGGCCGCGTCGGTAGAGGGTTAGCTCTCGTGACCACGGCTTAGTTGTGTAGGGCCGGACTCTGGGAGAGTCAAGGTCAAACCTGGGGCCATGTCTGCCCTGGGGACTCGGGGTTCCGAGCACCGATGGAACATCGGTCTTGGCCTGCCGAGGAGAACTCAGGCTTTTTGAATCCGATGGTACATCGAGTCTTCTGTGCCAATGGTACGTTGGGCTTTTGAGTGCCAACCGGAGTTGGGCTTTTTAAATCCGATGGTACATCGGGTCTTCTGTGCCAATGGTACATTGGAATTTTGAGTGCCGACCGGAGTCGGGCTTTTTGAATCCAATGGTACATCGGGTCTTCTGTGCCAATGGTACATTGGGCTTTTGAGTGCCGACCGGAGTCGGGCTTTTTGAATCCGATAGTACATCGAGTCTTCTGTGCCAATGGTACATTGGGCTTTTGAGTGCCGACCAAAGTCGAACTTTTTGAATCCGATGGTACATCGGGTCTTCTGTGCCATTGGTACATTAGGCTTTTGAGTGCCGACCGGAGTCAAGCTTTTTGAATCTGATGGTACATCGGGTCTTCTGTGCTAATGGTACATTGGGCTTTTGAGTACCGACCGGAGAGGTACATTGGGCTTTTGAGTGCTGACCGAAGTCGGGCTTTTTGTTGCGAAGCTAAGACACTTGAACTTATGTTTATTAATAGCGGGGCAAGAGCCTGAAAGAGTACAAACATGAAATTTTACGTAAGGAGAGGGTACACTATTGATAATACCAACGGAGGTTGTTAGCGTTCCATGTCCGCGGGAGAGGCCTCCCGTCCAGCTCTTCAATTTTGTATGCTCCATGAGGGAGTGCCTCGGTTACTCGGTAGGGTCCTTCCCAGTTTGGTGCTAACTTGCCTCCTTCCGTCGGTTTTGAGATTTTGGCTCGCCAAAGGACGAGGTCCCCTGGCAAGAAAGTCCTTGGGCGGACGCGAGCGTTGTAATACCTAGCTGCTCGCTGTCAGTAGGCTGCCATCCGGAGTCGCGCTCGATCCCATACCTCTTCCACCAGGTCGAGGTTGGCCCACAACTGGTTCGGATTGTCCTCTTCACTGTATGCCTCCACCCTGGGGCTCGGGACGCCGATCTCCACAAGAATGACGGGTTCGGATCCGAAGACGAGGCTGAAGGGGATCTCTCCAGTGGGGGCACGTGGCATTGTGTGGTAGGCCCATAGCACGTTGTGGACTCCTCCATCCATCGTCCTTTGCAGTCATCTAGACGGGCTCTCAGTCCTTGGAGAATGATGCGGTTGGTCACCTTGGCTGCTCCGTTGGTCTGAGGATGCCCTACGGAAGTGAACCGCTGATGGATGCCGAGCTTGGTGTAGAATTCTCGGAAGGGTGCGTTGTCGAACTGCCGGTCATTGTCGGTGACCAAGGTATGCGGTAGCCCGAACCGGCATATTATAGACTTTCAGAAGAAGGCCCTCACCTTGCTCTCGGTGATCTTAGCAAGCGCCTCGGCCTCAATCCATTTGGTGAAGTGGTTGATGGCCACTAGCAAAAATCTGCACTGCCCAGAGGCCAGAGGGAATGGTCCCAGAATGTCCATCCCCACTGGGCAAAGGGCCAGATGCCTTCTGGATTTCCTTCTTTAATTCCATTAAATCCGGGATACCTTTGGTAATTTCTGATGTTGAGGATCTTTTTGGCGGCGATAATCTTCTCAGCTGTGATATTTTTGGCGAAGAAATCCATCTGTGGCAGCCTCTGTGTGTTACATGCGTCCGTTTGAAAGAACCTGGGAAGAAAGACGATGAACTCGGCAGACCATCTGCCGAGTTTGCTTTAAAATGTGTGCCAACAAACAAATAAATCCTTATAAAATCAATTCCAAGCTCGTTTTAAGTCTGATTTGAGTGCCATTTGTGTTGTTGAATTTCTAAAATCGAACTCTTTAAGTTGATAAGGTTTTACCTAAAATATTATATAAAATATTTAAATATTAAATAATAATAGCTACGTTGAATTATTAATTAATAGGTTTAGTGATAATTATTTATGCGTTTATCAGAGGCCAGGGTTGCCGAGGTGGAGGCCATTGCCGAGGCTAGGGTTGTCATGGCCGTGGAAGAATTCAAGGCATCGGAGCACTTCGCCCATGAGCTGGTCGAAGCTAACGCGGATTCCTACATCCAAGGGTTCCGCAATGCCAGGAAGAAGGTGGGGGTCTTGAAGCTCCCCCGCACCTTGGAGATCGAGCGGGACCAAGAGTCTAAGGGGGCTCCCTCGGATGATGAGCCTGAGGCCGATCCATAGTTTTTGTGTTGTAATTTTTCCATCTTTTTGTCTTTGTACTAAGTCCGGCCTAGCCGGCATTTTGTAAACACCTCGATATCAATGAAGTATAATTTTTATCCACCATGTTCTTAAGTCCCCAGCTCGCCGACGTGGGATCCTTAGCGGTCGCGTCGGTAGAGGGTTAGCTCTCGTGACCACGGCTTAGTTGTGTAGGGCCGGACTCTGGGAGAGTCAAGGTCAAACCTGGGGCCATGTCTGCCCTGGGGACTCGGGGTTCCGAGCACCGATGGAACATCGGTCTTGGCCTGCTGAGGAGAACTCAGGATTTTTGAATCCGATGGTACATCGAGTCTTCTGTGCCAATGGTACATTGGGCTTTTGAGTGCCAATCGGAGTTGGACTTTTTAAATCCGATGGTACATCGGGTCTTCTGTGCCAATGGTACATTGGGCTTTTGAGTGCCAACCGGAGTCGGGCTTTTTGAATCCAATGGTACATCGGGTCTTCTGTGCCAATGGTACATTGGGCTTTTGAGTGCCGACCGGAGTCGGGCTTTTTGAATCCGATAGTACATCGGGTCTTCTGTGCCAATGGTACATTGGGCTTTTGAGTGCTGACCGAAGTCAAACTTTTTGAATCCGATGGTACATCGGGTCTTCTGTGCCAATGGTACATTAGGCTTTTGAGTGCCGACCGGAGTCAAGCTTTTTGAATCCGATGGTACATCGGGTCTTCTGTGCCAATGGTACATTGGGCTTTTGAGTGCCGACCGGAGTCGAGCTTTTTGAATCCGATGGTACATCGGGTCTTCTGTGCTAATGGTACATTGGGCTTTTGAGTGCTGACCGAAGTCGGGCTTTTTGTTGCGAAGCTGAGACACTTGAACTTATGTTTATTAATAGCGGGGCAAGAGCCTGAAAGAGTACAAACATGAAATTTTACGTAAGGAGAGGGTACACTATTGATAATACCAACGGAGGTTGTTAGCGTTCCACGTCCGCGGGAGAGGCCTCCCGTCCAGCTCTTCAATTTTGTATGCTCCGTGGGGGAGTGCCTCGGTGACTCGGTAGGGTCCTTCCCAGTTTGGTGCTAACTTGCTTCCTTCCGTCGGTTTTGAGATTTTGGCTCACGAAGGACGAGATCCCCTGGCAAGAAAGTCCTTGGGCGGACGCGAGCGTTGTAATACCTAGCTGCTCGCTGTCAGTAGGCTGTCATCCGGAGTCGCGCTCGATCCCGTACCTCTTCTACCAGGTCGAGGTTGGCCTGCAACTTGTTCGGATTGTCCTCTTCACTGTATGCCTCCACCCTGGGGCTCGGGGCGCCGATCTCCACAAGAATGACAGGTTCGGATCCGAAGACGAGGCTGAAGGGGGTCTCTCCAGTGGGGGCGCGTGGCATTGTGTGGTAGGCCCATAGCACGTTGTGGACTCCTCCATCCACCGTCCTTTGCAGTCATCTAGACGGGCTCTCAGTCCTTGGAGAATGATGCGGTTGGTCACCTTGGCTGCTCCGTTGGTCTGAGGATGCCCTACGGAAGTGAACCGCTGATGGATGCCGAGCTCGGTGTAGAATTCTCGGAAGGGTGCGTTATCGAACTGCCGGTCATTGTCGGTGACCAAGGTATGCGGTAGCCCAAACCGGCATATTATAGACTTTCAGAAGAAGGCCCTCACCTTGCTCTCGGTGATCTTAGCAAGTGCCTCGGCCTCAATCCATTTGGTGAAGTGGTCGACGGCCACTAGCAAAAATCTGCACTGCCCAGAGGCCAGAGGGAATGGTCCCAGAATGTCCATCCCCCACTGGGCAAAGGGCCAGATACCGCCAGGGGGGTCAGTTGGGACGTCGGCTGCCGCTGGATGCTGGCATGGCGCTGGCAGCTGTCGCATTTCTTGATAAGCTCGGCTGCATCCTCTCTCATGGTTAACCAATAGTATCCCTGCCGCAGGGCTTTGTACGCCAGGGCTCTACCCCCCAGATGACTCCCACAGATACCTTCATGGATTTCTCGCAGGATATAATTAGCCTCCGTGGGACCTATGCACCTAAGGACCGGGTATGAGAATGATCTTCGGTAGAGCTTCCCATCCATCATTAAGAACTTCGGGGCTTGCCGCCTTAGCAGTCTAGCCTCAGCCGGGTCTTCAGGGAGGGCACCATCGGTCAAGTATCGGATGTAGGCATCCATCCAAGAGAGCTCTTGCTCGACTGGCAGTTCTTTCTCTACCGCTTCAATGCTTGGGACTTGCAGATGCTCCACATATGTCCTTCCCAAGGTCCCATCGGCTGAAGTGGCCAAGCGGGACAGCGCATCAGCCCTGGCATTCTTCGCTCGGGGGATGTAGCTGACACAAAAATATGAAAACCAAGAGGCTTGGGACCGCACCTTGCTCAGGTAACGAGACATAACCGGGTCTCTGGCCTCATACTCCCCGATGACCTGCCCGGAGACCAGCTGGGAGTCCATGAAGGCCCTCAGACGTTCTGCACCGAGCTCCTTAGCTAGCTTCACCCCTGCTAGCAGGGCTTCATATTCTACCTGGTTGTTGAGGGCCGGGAAAAGAAACCGGAGGGTATACTCCACCACCTCCCCCTCGGGGCTCGCAAGAATAAGTCCGGCTCCACTCCCTTGAGAGTTCGATGCTCCATCTACATGAAGAATCCAGTCATCCTTCTCCACTCCCTCAGCCGCAGGGGACTCCATGCGTGCCTCCGGGTGCAACTCTTCCGGGTGCTCCTCGGCCCAAGTGCACTCGATCAAAAAATCGGCTAACACCTTGGACTTCATTGCAGATCTTGGCCGAATGATAGATCAAACTCCCCCAACTTGATGCCCCACTTAGCCAGCTGACCGGAGGTGTCAGAACGGGACATAATAGTCCGGAGGGGTTGGTCTGTGAGCACCACGATTGGATGAGCTTGAAAGTAGGGTCGGAAGCACTGAGCGGAGACCACCAGGGCGAAGATGATCTTCTCGGTCTTGGAGTATCTTGTCTCGGCATCGTGGAGCATCTTACTAGTATAGTAGACCGGCTTATGCACTTCGTCATCATCCATGCGGACAAGCACGGAGCTGACGGCTTCAAGGGAGCCGCAAGATACAGAAAGAGCTCTTCCCCACCCCTCGGCTTGGACAGCAGCGGTGGAGTGGATAAAAACTTCTTTAGCTCCTTGAAGACTTCCTGACATTCCTTTGTCCACTCAAAGCTGTTGACCTTGCGTAGCGCCTTGAAGAAGGGTAGACACCTTTCTGCCGACCTTGACATGAAGCGGCTCAAGGCTGCCACCCTTCTGGTCAGACGCTGCACCTCCCTTTTGTTAGTCGGGGGCCTCATATCCAAAATAGCTTGGATCTTATCGGGATTGGCTTCGATTCCTCACAGAGTCACCATAAAACTTAGAAACTTGCCTGCCGCAACTCCGAAGGCGCACTTACGGGGGTTCAACCTCATCCGGTACCGGCGTAGGTTGCCGAAGGTCTCTGCAAGGTCGGCAACATGGTCCGTGGCGTGGGTGTTCTTGGTCAGCATGTCGTCTACGTACACCTCCATGTTGCGCCTGATCTGGTCCTCAAAGACCTTGTTCATCAGCCTCTAATAGGTGGCCCCTGCATTCTTCAACCCGAATGGCATCACTTTATAGCAATAAATCTCCTTCTCGGTGATAAAGGAGGTCGCCTCTTCATCCGCCGGGTTCATCCTGATTTGGTTGTATCCCGAGAATGCGTCCATGAAGCTGAGGGTTTCGTTGCCGGATGTTGCATCCACCAACTGGTCGATCTGAGGTAGTGGGAAGCTGTCTTTGGGGCATGCCTTATTGAGGTCGGTGAAGTCCACGCACATCCTCCAACTCCCACTGGCCTTACGGACCATCACGACATTTGCTAGCCAGTCGGGATAGTGCACCTCGCGGATGTGATCGGCTGTCGTCAGCTTGTGCACCTCTTCATCTATGGCCTTCTGTCTGTCTGAAGCAAAGCTCCTCTTCTTCTGACGAACGGGTCGGCACTCCAGCTTGATGTGGAGCTGGTGGGTAATCACCTCCTCCGGAATGCCTGGCATGTCGGATGCCGACCAAGCGAAGATATCAGCATTGGCTTGCAGAAAGGCGAGGAGTTGGTTGTGGGTCTCCTCCGGAAGCAGGGCCCCAACTTGAATAGTCTGTGCCGGGTCCTCTCCCAGAGGAAAGGCTAGCAGGTGCTCGGCCGGTTCCCCCCTCCTTTCTGAGTCTCGGGGGTCCAGCGCCTCTAGTGTAGGTTCAGATACCACCCCCTGAGGACTGGGGGCCATGTGGCAGCACAGTGGTGGTGGATTCTGTTCCCCCCGCATCTCTCCGACCCCTTTGCTGGTCGGGAACCTCACCAAGAGCCTTTTAGTGGAAATAACAGCATCCAAGAGGTTAAGTTCGGGCCTTCCGAGTATGGCATTGTAGGCGAGGGGCACCCGGACCATCAGGAAGCTCATGAAAACTATACTTTGACATGGGGCCATGCCAGCCGTGACAGGGAGAGTGTCCTCTCCCTCGACCTTCATGGAGTCTCTAGTGAATCCCATCAGGGGCGTAGCGACAGGTCGAAGTAGGCCGAGAGACAGGTTCATGCGAACAAAAGCATCGTAACTCAGAACGTCCACCAAGCTTCCACTATCAACCAGAATTCTTTTTACATGGTGTTTAGCAATCGTCATGGATATGACGATGCTATCATCATTTTTATTAACCACCCCCTTTAGGTCTCTTTTAGAAAAAGGGATTACAGAATCTAACTCTCCCTCCTCCCTCGGCCTCTTGGATGGGCCACATGCCCCCTAGGAAATCATCGCCACCGTCTTCTCGGTTGGGGCATTGTCGATCATCGGTGGCGGAGGCACTGATGGGCTAGGAGCACCTAGGTTGTTCCTCTGAATGAACTTCCCAGGTGGCCACGCTGGATAAGGTCCTCTATCACCTTCTTCAGCTGGCGACAGTTGTCGGTATCGTGGTCGTGGTCCCGATGGTAGCGGCAGTACATGTTCTTGTTGCGGGGGATCTTTGGGTTCAGTGGAGGAGGGCGCTGAAGATAGGGCTCGCCCTCGATCTCAAGCAGGATGTACGATATCGGGGCGAGCAAAGGAGTGTATGGCCTGTCCCTCGGTGCAGGAGCTCGAGGACGATTGTCTGGTCGGCGGGGAGGCTCAGGCCTCCTGGGGCGAGCTTCGGCAGGTTCTGGATGGGCTGGCTTCTTTGCGGTACTTTAGTTAATCTCGCGCCGGGAGGAATCAACCTCTTCAGCACGGATGTATTTCTGGGCCAGGCTCAAGAGCTCGGCGTAGGAGCCGGGCAGCTTCTTGTCGAGGGAGTATGCGAAGCGAGAGGGGCAGAACCCTTGCTTCAAGGCCAGGGTGGCCACGAAGTCCTCGAGGTTGTAGACTTCCAGGGCCGCCTCCTTGAACCGAGCGACGTAGTCCCGCAGGGACTCGCCACTCTTTTGCTGGACGGAGAAAAGACTGTCTGCCACCCTTGGAATCTTCTGGCAGGCATCAAAGTGGGCCAGGAGGCCCTCTCCAGCTGGCGAAAGGAGTCGATACTCCGTGGCGGCAGGCGGGAGTACCAGGCTCGAGCAACTTTCTTCAAAGTGGCGGGGAAGGCGATGCATAGGAGCGAATCGGTTGCCTCCTGGACCTGCATGAGGAACTTGTAGCTTTCCAAATGGTCCAGGGGGTCTGTGGTCCCGTCATACGGGTCCAGTTGGGGAAGTCAGAACCGGTTGATATAGGTTCCTCCATGATGCGGCAGGACAGAGGCGGCCGGCTGTCATAGTCGCCTCCGGTGGGTTGGTGATTCGGCGGCTGAGCTCCTCCAGTCGTTGGTTGTACTCATCGAGCCGATGCTCAGCTCGACGGGCGATTCGGCCGTCGTAGGACCCCTCTCTCGAAGATTCTGAGGAGGGGGAAGAGTGGTGGTGATGCCGACGAGGGCGCTCCGCCTCCTTCCCATGTTGCCGCTTGGGAGATGCACTGGCGTGGCGAGAGGGCGAACGGGGCCTCTTGGAGGCTTCCCGACGGTGAGGCTTAGGCGAAGCGTGGCGGTGGCGAGCTTCTCAGATGGGAGACCTCCTCCGAGCAGAGTGTTGGTTGGGTTGGATCACTCTTGGTACTGACGGGAGGGGCTTCGGTTGCTGTGCAGCCGCCGCTTGATGCTGCAGGCCTTGGACCACGGTCACCAAAGATTGGACTTGCGCGGCAAGGGCGGCAAGCCGGTCTTCTTGAAGCTGCTGCGGTGGTAGTGTAGGGACGTCGGCTAGGGGAGCTGAGGGGCCAACCGCCAGCGGATCAGCCCCTTGACGCTGTCCCCCAGCATGATTGGTGGAGACCTCTCGCGTACGGATCGTCACTATTGCTTGAGAGCTCGGGGAAAGAGAAGTTGTCGCTAACAGGTTCGAAGCTTTTCTCTTCTTCCCTCTACCTGGCATGCTAATCTGTTGACGCCAAGTCACCTTCCTTGAACGCCGGGAAAGGAGATCCTTCTCGGCAGACTCCTACAAGAAAAGTCCTCGGAGACCGGATATTCCGGTGGGGATCCTCCGACGCTCAAGTCAGTCATTCGGGAACATACAAGAGTTAACTAGCAGAAAAAGCTAGAAAACTAGAGTTCAGGATACTTCCATCATCGTAAGTGTGGGCCTTTATATCTGTTCAAGGTTCTCCTCTTTCATGCTTCCAGAAGGTTGATGATTTCAAGATATTGCTGTTCAATAATGGACAAAAAGGTAAGGCCAACAGTGACGGATCGTGGGCATATCAGGTGTCCTGCCTCACTTGCCACCTGCCAGTGCGGCATTACAGGTGTCTGGTGGCTATAGTTGTACCAGACGCGCGCCGTTATGGGTATGGCCACATGCAGCCACAGACGAGTAGTGAACCATACGCCATAACGGGGTATGGCCATGCACTGTTATGGGCGAGTGATGGACCATACGCCATTATGGAGTACGGCCACGTGCTGTTACGGGGGTGTCAGGTAGCTCGAGGCCATAGATTGCTGGTCCCAGGGCTGGATCATGACGAAAGCCTGAGACCAGGGTGCCTCGAAGGTTAAGGGTGTCTCGGAGGCTGAGGCGAGGCTCCGTTAGTCTTCCATACCGTTAACCCTGACGGTGCTGAATCGGTTGCATCAGCCTCGGAAGCCGAGGGTGTCTCGGAGGCTAGGCGAGGCTCCGTCAGTCTCCCACACCCTTAACCCTGACGGTGCTAAATCGACCGCATCAGCCTCGGAAGCCGAGGATGTCTCGGAGGCTGAGGCGAAGCTCCGTCAGTCTCCCACACCCTTAACCCTGACAGTGCTAAATCGACCGCATTAGCCTCGAAGGCCGAGGGTGTCTCGAAGGCTGAGGGTGTCTCGAAGGCTGAGGCAAAGCTCCGTCAGTCTCCCACGCTGTTAACCCTAACAGTGCTAGATCAACCACATCAAAATAGAATAATAAATCATCTTTTGAATCGTAAGTCAATCAGTTCAATTAAATAAATCAATTTGAACCAAATAATATCATAATTATTTTTTATTTAATAAAATAAATTTAATTCAAATAAAAAATTAAATTTTTAAAAAATTAAATTAAATTTATTTATTAAAATTAAAAGTTTAAAAATATAAAATTTAATCAATTCAATAAATTTTTTCAATATTTATTGTAACATATAAAAATTAATTTTAATAAAATTGAACCGAATTAATGATTGATTTTTGATTGAACCAATTCGATCCAATTTTTAAAATTATGCTTTAAAAAATACAATAGCTAAAAAAAATATTTTGCTATATTATGACAATATAGGTTCTAATTAACAAGAGTTTAACTTGAACCTGTATCGCTAAAAATTGAAAACACGTTACAATGATATTTAACGCTCATCCATCAGATAAAGCTTATCGCAAAAGCCTATGCCAGGATATATAATTACATCAAACCCATCAAGCAACAAACCGCCATCTGGGAGTATTCGCAACCACTTTCCAGTTGCTTCAGGCTCAAGGACCGAGCAGCCTTTTAATCCCAGCTTTCTGCTCTGGAGTGAGACGTGTCGGGAACTTGATGTCGAACTTGATTCTAAGGTTCCCTCTCTTAGATGGATCCTTGGGAATTGGCATGCCCTCTCCCGGAACAATCTCCTCATAGCTGGGATTGATCATAGTATTTATCGGTATCGTAAGTCTGCGATCATCCAATGTTGTCAGATGGACGGTATAACCGGCCAGAGCTTCAGCAGAGAAATTTTCTTTGTGACAACCAGATCATTTCCTTCCCTCGTGAAAACTGGATGCGGCTTTTCATCGATAACGAAACGATGTCCGCAGGAATGACATTGGGCTCTTCGTTTCCTTTCTCAGGGAACGTAATCTTTGTTCCCTTCTTCCAACCAGGCTTTACCTCGATGGTCAGTAATTCCTCCACTTGCATCGTTTTGCTGCACAAAATCATCAGATCATTAAATCAGTAGCTGCACCGAAATCATAAACCAATTCAGTGGATATAAGAGCTGCTGAGATAGGATATTCTTATCGCATCATCGAACAAAAGATCAAGAAAAGATTTAGAGACGAGACTTACCCACTAGGATCAGCAATCACCCTGGAGATCTTCATCTTCTTCGTGGTGCCTTTATACAACTCCTCGAGGCTACATGGCAACCTCTTCTCGATGGGCGGCGCCTTTCGTGGCTGACGCGAGTTGATCGGCACCTCTCCGCCACCAAACGCCGGCCCAAAGATGTCATCCCCGAACATCGAGCTAGAGAACCTGGTACCACCCTTGCGCCCACCGCCTCCCATGCTCCCGAACGGGCTCGAGAACCCGAAGAAGTCGGCGAAAATGTCATCGGCGTCCCTCGGGTTGAAGCGGAACACAGTGGGCCCGTCCCCCCCGCCGCCCGGGAAAAAGGAGGCCCCGCCGGCACCTGGAGGCGGGACTTGCCCCTTGAGCCCTTCCTCCCCGTACTGGTCGTAGATGGCGCGCTTCTCGGAATCACTTAAAACCTACAGAAGAGGAGCCACAAATGGAGCAAGAATTTAAAAAAGTGATATTTGGAAGAAATTTGAGGAAAAAAATATAAAGTGGATTGGAATAGGTGCAAACATCTATCAAACGGATTAAATCAGGAGGAAAAGGGAGATCTTTGGAGGGAATTCGAGGTGAGAACCAACAGAGGGATCAAAAATAAGCCGAAAGAAGTGATGATCTTTGAAGGGGATTTGAGGTGGCAGTCAAGTGGAATTAGAAGAAGTGCGGCGACGGATTGCGTACCTCGTAAGCTTCGGAGATCTGTTTGAATTTGGCCTCAGCTTCCTTCTTGTTGTTGGGATTCTTGTCGGGGTGCCATCGCATCGCGAGCTTGCGGTAGGCCTTCTTGAGGTCTTCCTCTTTGGCGTTCTTGTCAACTTGGAGGATTTTATAGTAGTCCAACCCCCCCATCTCCTAGCTTGCTTCTCTACTCTGCGATTTCTGCTGCTCTTCTTCTGCTACTCGCGCGAATCACGAATCGTTCGCCGGTGAGCGTTTGGTTTTCAAAGTGGCGAAGGAGAGGGCGAGGGGGAAGATATAGAGGGAGCGGTGGAAAGGTCTCGAAGAGAGAGATGGCGAGAAGCCTGTGGAAGGTTCGAGAAAAAGCTAGAGACAATAACGGCGGAGCACCGCTCTTCCGAGCTTCCTTTCAGTTTCCGGCCTTTTCCTTCCTCAATTAATTTTTTTTTCATGAGTTATTATTATTATTATTATTTTAAAATCTGATATATTAAAATATAAAATTAAATAAAAATTAAAAGGTATGGATTATCATGCTTCAATTCTAAGGTGCAAACGATGGTTTACTCGGACAGCCATTCAACCAATCGCTTAATTTTTTTAAAAATATGAATTTAAGTATTGTATTTATGTTGAAGTATATTCAAATATCATAAATAAAAAATTGATAGGTGAAGAATCATCTGAGTCCTGTTAAAACTATAGATGACATAAAATATACTTATTCATGCAGCATACAACTCAGCTAATGATAAAAAATTAAGATGATTTTTAACCACAAAAAACGTACTATTGAACTCTCAAGCATAAAAGTCGATTCAAAATTCTACCCGCACATTCCTGTTTTTTTTTTTTTTTCAATGTTCCAGTTAACACAGTAATAAGGCTCAGAAAATCTTATTTTAAATTCTAGACATTGGCACATTACCCAAAAAAAAATTCCAGTACTCCCTCTCCTATTTCAATAAAAAGCTGATTTTTCTATTTCTTATAAACAAAATATATAATTTTTATTTTAAATTTTTTATATGTATATATTTTTTAAAAAAATGATTTTATATGTATGTAATCTTGTAACTTTGTAGTCGCAAGAAGACGTGATAAAAACAAAAAAATAGTAATAGATCAGGAATAACATTAAAAAAATTATATCAGAATAAAGTTAAATAAAAAAATTTGTATTTCAATTAATTTAAGATTTATTATTTATAATATTCTAATTTTATATTTTATATGCTTTTTTAATAACATTAAATAGACTTTACAAATAGGGTAGGGATCTCATAAAAACTAACAATTGATAACGAACACGAACGACATAGCAAGCCACAAAAACGTATGTGGCGGCAATTCTTTGATCAACGAAGTGTGCATGCGATATTTCTTTTTTATAAAGAAAAAAGCTTTGTACATTGCATTCAAATCCTACATGTACATTTTATATAGTTTAACCTGATAAGATGGGATAGTAGAGATATGATTACGAATTCGTAAGTAATACACTGTTCTTGATGGAATGGAATGGAATGAAACGACTTGCCTTTCGAAAAAATATTAAACATCCAAATTGTAAAATTACTACATCATAATTATAAAATTATGATACTTATTCAAAAAATGTTAAGGCAAAGCTTTACGGCATCTTTGTCAAAAAGAATTATGATACCCCACCGTAGTTATAAAATTATGACACCCATTAAAAAAGTTGAAAAAAAAATATGACACTCGAGTTATAAATTTACAATACCGTAGTTATAAAATTACGATATTCATTCATAAAACATTAAGGCAAAGCTTTACGACATCTCAGCCGAAAAAAATTACGATATCCCAGTTATAAAATTACGACATCTATTCAGAAAGCTAAAATAAATTATGACACTCCAGCTGTAAATTTACGATATCATAGTTATAAAATTACGATACACATTACTAAATTATGATACACATTACTTCCTCTGGTCTGTACATAAATTTTTTAAAAAAGTTGAACATGTATTAATGCACATCACGCTCAAAATTTAAGATCATATCGTGCTATCTTATTCCGTTTCATCGCATTAAGCAACATAAGATTCATATGATCAATAAAAAGTGATGGTGCAGCGCACGAATGATTTGCTGCATCAGAGGCGACGTATAATTTTTTTTTTTAAAGAAACTATGTGTATATGATTTCTTTGGGAGAGTTTGAGAGTGTTTTAGAAACAAAAGTCTTTTAAAATATTTATGTATAATTTATATATAATATTTCTTTTGCTTGTGCTAACGCAAGAGAATAGTAAAAATAGATTGGGAACCCATGAAATTGGCGTCCATGGAATAGACCCTACTCTTCTTCTTTTTTTTTTTTAGGGAGAGAATGGTTGGCATTAACTTAAAAATATAAGTTAAAAATATTATATTTTTATTAGGGTTGGAAATAGCTAAGCTAGGTAAAGCCACGCCCTACTCGGATACTAGCCTCTATAAATTTTGTTTTGGGCTTCGGATTGGATTCGAATAGAAAAAAAATTTGAGCTCAATCTGATCTCAGGTACAATCCTAAGCTCGGCCTAAAATCCAATTGGGTTAATCCATAGCAACTCATCTCACAAAATTAGATTACTGAATGAATTTTTAGCTTTTAAATACTTATGCAAAAGTAAGTAGCATTTAAAATAATCACATTTAATCATAAAAAATTGCTATGATATAGAGAGCTATTTTTATATAATTGAGAGTTAACCTAGCGTAAAACTTAAAAGCTCATTATATTTTAAGATTTTGCGCTTAGAACAAGGTCAGATTTGAGCCTAATTAAGAGACCAATGTTTTGGGCATTCTTCATGTTTAAACTTTGTGGTGGATTAGGTTGGCCAAGTAACAGTCTGAGCCCAGTTTAAAACTATATTAGATGTCTAAACACAATCTGAATTACCTCAAACCGAATTGGACCAACTTGATGACCTACTTCCAACCATACATTTAGACAAGTAGCATGGTCAAAGTTTTCATTGCACAGCATATGTAATTGAATCACTAGAATTTATGCGTTCATTTTTATTTATCTATATTGCGAAGTTCCAAGGGATTTTGCTAGAAGAGCTTGCAAGGTGTTATCATGATGCCCATAACATTACATTCTGCCAAAATCGAGCAAGGTTTTAGTCCATGTTTGTTGTTCAGTTGCGATGAACCTGGATAAGCCATTCCTGAATCACACGACAACTGTCATGCAGGCCCTTTGTCTGAACTTAGTAGTATTGGAGTACCGAGCTTTGGCTGGGTGGTTGCAGGGACCTCTAGACCATACCATATTACAAATTGATGGTGCTTCAAATAACAATTGAGTCATGCTAATTCATCAAGTAATACGTAGAACTTGATGATGCTAACTTATGCTCCTTATTCTGCCCTCATCATAAGTACTTGGCATGGACTTTTTGATAGAAACTTAAATCATGGAAGCGGATCCGAATCACATACCTCCCGTTTATTTACCTTTACTTAATTTGTTTCTTTTGTTTACTCAGTTTCTCACACTTATCTCTTCCAATTTTGATGGTGTATATTTTCTAAGTAGAGAGTAGTGTGTGGACCAAGCAAAATGGAAGCCTTCATTAACAATGACTTTTCAATTATCTACCGTTATCATATCTTAAGAATGGCCATTGGTAACTAAATTGCCATTACACATATTAATAACCATTCCAGTTGCAAAAGATGAATTGTCATAGAAAATTAAAAGTTTGTACCTGAATGATTATAGAAGACCAAGAGTTTACACCACTTAACATAACATTGACTTGATGCAACTTCAGTTAAGACGTTTCCTCACTCACAAGGAAAAGTGCTGGCCCATTATGAAGCATTCATGATTATGATGGGCAAATATTCTCCTCCTTTGAGTTGGTAGACTAATTTTCTCCCTTATGATAGCTGACTGGTTAAGATACATTCATTATTAGGAGGGGGTTTGTGTAACACACTGTTACAACCAAGGAAATTTATAATGGCAGACCTTGATCATGAACTGACTCGATTCTCACTTTTGATATGCAAGCAAAAGTAAGGTACAAGCATTCTAATAGTGAATTTGAGCTATGGCTACAACTCTTAGACTAGGCTAAGTTAGGACTAGTTCTAACGTGGATCCTTCATATTGTGTTAACTTAATTATACTAATTTGGCCAAGGGACAGTTGTGAGTATAACCATTACAAACCTTCGAATGACTTCTGATGACGCCCGACTACCTGTGTTGAATACTAGAAAGATTGATCTAGTCGTCGAAGAGATTTTCATCCAGTCGGATGACCTACAAGAAGTCCCAAGATCGAAGGGATTTTCCGGTGGGGACTCTCCGATGCCCAAGTCAGCGATCGAGGTCATAGCTGAAGAGGAGCTCAAAAGAGCTCTTTAAGGCAGAGAAAGCTCTAGAGATGGAGTTTCTCCAGGATAATGGAGTAAGAGAGGGCTTATGTTCACATACCTGAATCTCTTGCAGACTTACCCTTTTATAGACAGTTGGGACCTGTATGAGGATTAGCCGCGTAACATTCCGTGAGAGGGAGATGTTCGTGAAACATGTGGGGGTTACGTGAATTTAGGACTGATTGGTGGGTCTTGTCCCATCGAAAAGGAAAACCAGCGGTCGGTAGGCCAAGTCCCATCAGTTGGCGGAGTCAGCCGGTAGGTGGGCCTAGTCCCATTGACAGCGTGGTCCTGCGGTAGGCGGGCCTGAATTCGTCAGGCTGCGTTGGTCAGAAAGTTGATGATTTTGGCAGACATGGGGCCGACCTGAGGAGGTCGGGGCCGCCTCAACTGATTCGGAGATGCCAGGGCGGACGGGGCCGACCTGAAAAGGTCGAGGTCACCTCGGCTGATTCGGAGACGCCGGGGTGGACGGGGCCGACCTAAAGAGGTCAGGGCCGCCACGGCTGCAACGGAGCCGTCCTGAAGAGGTCAAGGCCGCATCGGCTGATTCAGAGACGTCGGGGCGGACAGGGCCGACCTGAAGAGGTCGGGGCCGCCACGGCTGATTCGGAGACGCCGGGACGGACGGGACCGTCCTGAAGAGGTCGGGGCCGCCACGGCCGGCTTAGAGACGCTGGGGCGGACGAGGCCGACCTAAAGAGGTCGGGGCCTCCACGGCTGGCTTGGAGATGCCGGGGCAGATGGGGCCGCCACGGCCAGCTTGGAGACGCCGGAGCGGACGGGGCTGTCCTGAAGAGGTCGGGGCCTCCACGGCTGGCTTGGAGATGCCAGGGCAGATGGGGCCGCCACGGCCAGCTTGGAGACGCCGGAGCGGACGGGGCTGTCCTGAAGAGGTCGGGGCCGCCACGGTCGGCTTGGAGATGCCGAGGTGAATGGGGCCGACCTGAAGAGGTCGGGGCCGCTCCGGCTGGCTTGGAGACACCAGGGCGAACGAGGCCGTCTGCGCCACGTGGTTGATTTTATCATGATTACCCCTGTGACTTTATTAGTTATATCATTAGCCATATCAACTTCCTATCTGGGATGTCTAACTTCCAAATAATTGCCTTGTTTTCATTATAATTGTCTTGTAACTACCTTCATATTGTCAAGGAAAAATAATTGTTAAACTTCTTACCACGTTATTTATTTGAAGTCATCTTGTAACTTATACTTGGATAACTTCTATATGTTGTCATTTGATAATTGCTTATTCCTTTGATTTCTTTAGAGATGTTTTCGAACTTGTCACCTTTATTAATTGAATAAACCGTTAAGGTAGTTGAGATTGAATACGCTGCTCAACCTCTCGTTCCGGTTATTTGAACCAGTTTCTTAGACTGAAAAGCTTTTAACACTTATGCTTTAAATCTAGTCTTGACTGAATATATTACTTACCAATACAATGCTTTGGCTTTGACTACATCAAATAGTTTTCTGACTGAAACAATATTAAGGTCTCATTAACCTAAATTTTACCAACCTTATTCAACCCTTGGTAGGTTGAAGAGATAAACCATGGTATCTACACATGCACATAACTGAGTGATGGCATTAGACCGAATAAGTGCATTATATGTAGGATTGTTAAACATACATGATAGTAAGGATGGACATGAGCTAGGCCGGATTGAGGACAAAAGAGGCAATTCAAGACATCAGGCTGGATTCGAACTTGAGTTAAGTATTGTCAACCTGGATTTGGCCCGATGAAATTAAATTTCTTAAGGCTTGAACCTAGCCCGATCAGCCAGTACTTATATAAAACATGCATATTGTTGATGCCGAGTCGCCTTCCTTGAACGCCGGGGAAACAGAGGTCCTTCTCACCGACCTTCTGCAAAAAAAGTTCCCGGAGATCGGATGTTCCGATAGGAACCCTCCGACGCTCAAGTCAGTCACTCGGGAATAGACAAGAGTTAGCTAGCAGAAGAAAGCTAGAGAGTTAGGGTTCAGGATCCTTCCCTCGTTGTAAATGTGAGCTTTTATACCTATTTAAAGTTCTCCCTCCCTCCATGCTTCCAGAAGGTTACCGATTTTATGATATCCCCGTCCGATAACGGACAAAAAGGAGGGGCTGACAATGATAGGCCGTATCGTTACCGTGAGTCAGAGGTGCGTTAAAGGTGTCCTGCTTGATTTGTCACCCGCCAATACGGTCTTACAAGTGTCGAGCGGCCGCGACTGCATCAGGTACGCGCCGTTAAGAGGTATGGCTGCATGCAGCTACAGGCGAGTGGTGAGTCGTACCCCGTAACAGGATATGGTCATACGTAGTTGCAGGCGAGTAGTGGGTTGTACGCCATAACAGGATATGGCCACGTACTGTTATGAACGCGTGGTGAACCATACGCCTTAATGAGGCATGGCGACGCACTGTAGCAGGCGAGCACTGGGCCGCGTGAGCATGCCAGGTGGCCCGTTGCTATAAGCTACTGGGTCCCAAGGGCCAGACCATGACGGATGCCATGGAGGCCGAAGCGGCCTCGAAGGTTGAAGGCTCCGAAGTGGGTCTCGAAGGTTGGCCTCGGAGGTGGGCCTCGAAGGTTGGAGCGGGACGCTGTCAGTCTCCTTCACCGTTAATCCTGACGGTTCTGGATCAGCCATATCACATGCCCCCTCCCCTGAGACGGAGCGGGTCCACCTTGGCGAAGCGAAAGGGGTGTCACCTCCCTAGTGGCTGATCCCCGTCCACTGCCTACTGCTTCCGGACACGTGTCTCTGGATGCTGCGATAACTTAGCGCGGGCGACTTAAGGGATGTGAAAGGGCAGCCGTTGCTATCCATCTGATTTGCCACGATCGCCCTCGAGGCGGGGTTGTCCTTTTGAAATTCGTGCAAAGCGGCTGCCATCATTGCCATCATGGCGCTGGCGTCAGCGGCATCCCATCATTGGCCGGAGGCGGTTTGTTCCATGCGCCGAACGCCTGCCGAGGTGGCCCAGCCTATAGCGGGAGTCCGCGTGGCTGGCAAATCGAGGCGGGATGATTTGAAACTTGACAAAACCCAGGCGAAGGTTGAATACTCGTCATTTTACTTCAGTTATCTTCTTCCTCTGGTCTTCTGCTTCCTCTGCAACCTGAGAGTCATCCCCCGCCATTTCTTTCTCCAGGTTAGCCCTCTGTCCTTCCTGATCCTTCCTTCCTCTTTCCCAAACTTTTGTCATGGCCTTCTCACCATCTTGGACTTCTTTTGCTCCCTCTAACAACCGTATTTCTCCCTCGAGGCTTCATGCCTCTTCATCTCCTTCTTCTTCATGGTCCTTTGATCCGGAGGACCGTCTTTCCTTATCCCAACGACTGGTTGCTGGCAGAGCTCCTGCAAGGGGACGCTCGGCGGCGGCCGGCCGGGCCCAGCGAGGAGGTGCCAGGCGGCGGCCGGCGCTTCTTTGAGGGCGGGGGCGAAATCCCCGGAGGGGACCGCCTCCACAGTAACGGGTCAAGACTTAGCCAAAATTAGGGCCCACTACCAGGTACCCCAAGATATCGAGCTCTTCCTTCCAACCCCCGATGACAGGGTGGTCTCCTCCCGGCCCGACAGAGTGACCCTTTACAAGATTTTCCTTAGGTTAGGCCTTTGTCTATCCTTTCATCCCTTTTTTATTAACCTTTTGGACTATTACTCTTTGACTCCTGCTCAACCGGTCCCAAACTTCCTTCGGACCGTTTGCGCCTTTCTTGTCCTTTGCCACCACCTCCAAATCACCCCCCGACTCTCTCTCTTCCTCTGCTTTTACACCCTTAGGCAGCAGAGGGGTTGGTGGCTATTCCAGCCCCGACCCGATCGGGTCCTCAAGCTTCTCCTCCCTACCTCGGTCAAGGGATGGAAATCCCGTTTCTTTTTTGTTGACCTTGATCAAGTCAAGTCCCGGTGGGGGGACCCCGACCTCCGACCCAACATGAACTCCACCGTCCTCCCAGGAGATCAAGAAGCACTGGGGCAACTATTGACTGCCAACATCCCCAGATACAGCTTGCTTCTGTTGGAGCACAACCTCCAGCTGGCGGGCCTCACCACACAGAGCGGTGAGTAATAAACGCCCCAACACTTAGCCAAATTTCCCCTTCCTCCTCCTTCTTCTCCTCTCTTCTTTTTCTTCTCTCTTTTTTTTAACTGACTCCGACTGATGCTGTGCAGCAATGAAGCCTCCGACTGCCATGGTCAAGAAGGCCACAATCAAGAGGATGAGGGCCCGGGGCGGCCCGAGAGAGGGGTAGCAGGCGCCGGCCCCCAAGCGCCTTACTGTGAGGGCGTCTCTGTCGACCGAGCAGCGTGAGCCTCCACCAGCCCCAGAGGTGGACCTGATGGTTGACACCCTGCCAAAGGGGGCAGCGACCGAGGGGGCGACGATGGAGGAGCCGACGACAATGGAGGATCCGGCGGCGATGGAGGAACCCCAAGCTCCTAATGAACCTGCCCTAGCCGAAGTAGACAAAAGTTGGGGGGAAGGGCCATCAGGAGCGGCAAGCCCGCCCTCCGAGCAGATGCCGGCGAGCAGCCTTCCGCACGTCGAGCCGGAGTACTTTGGGACTGCCGAGGGAAACAGGGCCAAGTCGATCCCTCATGGTTTTTCTTTGATAAATGATGGGCGCCGGGCTGAACAACTTATGTCCTACGTCATTCAGCCTGATATTCAAGAGGAGCTCCGAACCCTAGGGGCGAACAGGTTCTTTCGGGAGATCTTCTCAGCTCTCGTTCGAGTAAGTATTGTTTTTTTTCTTCCTGCCCTTAGTTTAGAGTACTTAAGCAATTTGCATAGCTGACACTCTGAGTGCAGGTGACCAACTCCGTCGTGCTCGCTCGGGAGGCCATCGGCGAGGGGGAAGCTGTTGCCCACCAAGTCCAGCAAGATGCCGAGGACCCAGGCCCGGGTCGAGGCTGCGGAAAAGGCCTTGGAATTGGTAAGGGCCGAATGCGCCGATAAAATAAAGGAGACTGAGAGCAGAGCCGAGGCCGAGGCTGACCGACGGCGGGCAGCGCTCAACCAGCTCACAGAGGCCGAGGGCGCAATTGAAGCCTGAAACCTCCACATAACTGATATGAACTCGGCCATTCAGGAGGCCGAGGATCGGGCAAAGCGGGCTGAGGGAGAAGTAAAGGTCATGGAGGCCGAGAGGGCGGTAGCAGCCTCTCTGATGGTGGAGAAGGAGGCCCAAGTTGCTGAGGTGGAGGCTGCCGCCGAGGCCAGGGTTGCCGTGGCCGTGGAGGAGTTCAAGGCATCAGAGCACTTCACCCACGAGCTGGTTGAAGCTAATGCAGATTTCTACGTCCAGGGGTTCGATGATGCCAAGAAGAAAGTTGCCCGAGTTTTGAACCTTCCCCAGGTCATGGACATTGAGTTGGACCCAGAGTCCAATGAAGCCTCAGATAACGAGCCCGCGGCCGGACCTTGATTTTGTAGTTCTTCATTTTTATTTTTGTACTAAGCCCGACTTGGTCGGCATTTTGTATACACTAATGTTAATAAGTATAATTTTTCCATCAATGAAACTTCTAACTGTGGTCTCTTCTCTGAGTCCCTGGGTCACTGACGTGGGACCCTTGAGGGCTTCGTCAGCACCGAGGGGCAGCTTTTTTTTTTCATGCAACTTTAACTTTAGTCATATAGGGCAGGACCCTTTTGGGAGAGCTAAGGGAGACGGGTCATGTCTGCCCCCCGGGGACCCAGGCTCTCGAGCACTGATGAAATGCATTGATGAAACGTCAATCTTGGGCCGACGAGGATGACTTGGACTTCTAAGCACTAATGGAATGTCGGTCTTGGACTGCTATGGATGACTTCGGCTTTTTGAATCCGATGGTACATCAGTCTGCCAGTGGTACATTGGGCTTTTTGTGCTGAGACTGGCCTCGGGCTTCTTTGAATCCGATGGTACATCGGGTCTTCGTTGTCAATGGTACATTAGGCTTTTTGTTGAGAGCCGATGGTACATCGGTCTGCCAGTGGTATACTGGGCTTTCCATGTCGAGTCTGGCCTCGGACTTTTTTGAATCCGATGGTACATTGGGTCTTCGATGCCAATGGTACATTGGGCTTTTTTGTTGAGAGCGATGGGACATCGGTCTGCCAATGGTACATTGGGCTTTTCATGCCGAGTCTGGCCTTGGGCTTTTCTGAATCCGATGGTACATCGGGTCTTCGATGCCAATGGCACATTGAGCATTTTTATTGAGAGCCGATGGTACATCGGTCTGCCAGTGGTACACTGGGCTTTCCATGCCGAGTCTGGCCTTGGGCTTTTTTAAATCTGATGGTACATTGGGTCTTCGATAACAATGGTACATTAGGCTTTTTTATTGAGAGTCGATGGTACATCGGTCTGCTAGTGGTACACTGGGCTTTCCATGCCGAGTCTGGCCTCAGGCTTTTTTGAATATGATGGTACATCGGGTCTTTGATGCCAATGGTATACTGAGCTTTTTTGTTGAGAGCCATTGGTACATCGATCTGTCAGTGGTACACTGGGCTTTCCATGCCGAGTCTGGCCTCGGGCTTTTTTAAATCCGATGGTACATCGGGTCTTCATTGCTAATGGTACATTGGGCTTTTTGTTGAGAGCCGATGGTATATCGATCTGCCAGTGGTACACTGGGCTTTCCATGTCGAGTCTGGCCTCGGGCTTTTTTGAATCCAATGGTACATCGGGTCTTCGATGCCAATGGTACATTGGGCTTTTTGTTGAAAGCCGATGGTACATCGGTCTGCCAGTGGTACACTGAGCTTTCCATGCCGAGTCTGGCCTCGGGATTTTTTGAATCCAATGATACATCGGGTCTTCATTGCCAACGGTACATTGGGCTTTTTTATTGAGAGCTGATGGTATATCGGTCTGCCAATGGTACACTGGGCTTTCCATGTCGATTCTGGCCTCGGGCTTTTTTGAATCCAATGGTACATCGGGTCTTCGATGCCAATAATACATTGAGCTTTTTTGTTGAGAAGCTGAGATGCTTAAACCTCTGTTTATTAGTTTCAAGTGCGGGGTGGGAGCCCCAAGAGAATACAATCGCAAAATTTCAGGTAAAGAAAGAGTACGCTACTGATAATACCGACGGAGGTTATCGGCGTTCCACGTCTGCAGGAGTGGCTTTCCGTTTAGCTCTTCTATTTTGTACGCTCCGTGGTGGAGTGCCTCAGTGATCCGGTAGGGTCCTTCCCAGTTCGGTGCTAGCTTGCCCCCTTCCGTCGGTTTTGAGATTTCAGCTCGACGAAGGACGAGGTCCTCCGGCAAGAAGGTCCTTGGGCGGACATGAGCGTTGTAATATCTAGCCGCTCGCTATCGGTAGGCTGCCATTCAGAGTCGCGCTCGGTCCCGTACCTCTTCCACCAAGTCGAGGTTGGCCCGCAACTGGTTCGGGTTGTCTTCCTCGCTGTAGGCTTCCACTCTGGGGCTCGGGGCACCGATCTCTACAAGAATGATTGCTTTGGATCCGAAGACGAGGCTGAAGGGAGTTTCTCCGGTGGGGGCCCGAGGCGTTGTGTGGTAGGCCCATAATACATTATGCAGCTCCTCCACCCACCGTCCTTTGCAGTCATCTAGCCGGGCTCTCAGTCCTTGGAGAATGATGCGGTTGGTCATCTCGATCGCTCTATTGGTCTGAGGATGCCCTACAGAGGTGAACCGCTGATGGATGCCGAGCTCGGTACAGAATCCTTGGAAGGGTGCGTTGTCGAACTGCCGGCCATTATCGGTGACCAGAGTATGCGACCGCCCGAACCAACATATTATAGACTTCCAGAAGAAAGCCCTCACCTTGCCCTCGGTGATCTTGGCAAGCGCCTTAGCCTCGATCTATTTGGTGAAGTGGTCAACAGCCACCCGCAGGAACTTATGCTGGCCGAGGCAGGAGGGAATGGCCCCAAGATGTCCATCCCCCATTGGGCGAAGGGCCAAGGTGCTGCCAGTGGGGTCAGTTGAGATGTCGGTTGTCGCTGGATGTTGGCATAATGCTGGCAGCTATCACACTTCTTGACAAGCTCGGCCGCATCCTCCCTCATGGTTAGCCATTAATACCCCTACCGCAGGGCCTTATATGCCAGGGCTTTGCCCCCCAGATGACTCCCGCATATGCCTTCATGAATTTCTCGCAAGATATAGTCAGCTTCAGTAGGCCCGACGCACTTAAGGACTAGGTATGAGAATGATCTTCGGTATAGCTTCCCATCCATCATTAGAAACTTCGGGGCCCGTCACTTGAGCAGTCTGGCCTCGGCCGGGTCTTCAGGGAGGGCGCCATCGGTCAAGTATCGGATATAGGAATCCATTCAGGAGGGCTCCTGCTCGACCGGTAGTGCTTCTTCTGCCGCTGTTTCGATGCTCGGGACTTGCAGATGCTCCACGTACGTCCTTCCCAAAGTCCCATCGATCGAAGTGGCCAAGCGGAACAGCGCATCAGCCCTAGCATTCTCTGCCCGGGGAATGTAGCCGATGCAGAAATATGCAAACCAAGAGGCTTGGGATCGCACCTTATTCAGGTAGCGGGACATAGTTGGGTCTCTAGCCTCGTACTCCCAAGCGAACTGCCCGAAGACAAGCTAGGAGTCCGTGAAGACCCTTAGATGCTCCGCATCAAGCTCCTTGGCTAGCTTCATCCTGCTAGCAAGGCTTCATACTCTGCTTGGTTGTTGGTGGCCAAGAAGAGAAATCGGAGAGCGTACTCCACCACCTCTCCCTCGGGGCTCGCGAGGATAAGCCCGGCCCCGCTCCCCTGAGAGTTTACCGCTTCATCCACATGAAGGATCCAGTCTTCTTTCTCCACCCCCTTGGCCGTAGGGGACTCCATGCATTTCTCCGGGTGCAACTCCTCAGGATGCTCCTCGGCCCAAGTGCACTCGACCAAGAAGTCGACTAACACTTGGGACTTCATTGCAGGCCTTGGCCGGATGGATAAATCAAACTCCTCCAACTTAATAGCCCATTTGGCTAGCCGACCGGAAGTATCAGGATGGGACAAGATAGTCCGAAGTGGTTGGTCCGTGAGTACCACGATTGGGTGAGCTTGAAAGTAGGGTCGGAAGCGCTGGGCGAAGACCGCCAGGGCAAAGATGATCTTTTCGGTCTTGGAGTATCTGGTCTCAGCATCGTGAAGTACCTTGCTAGTGTAGTAGATTGGCTTCTGTGCTCCATCGGCGTCCATGCGGACGAGCATGGAGCTGACGGCTTCGGGGGAGGCTGCAAGATACAAAAAGAGTTCCTCCCCACTCCTCGGCTTGGACAACAGTGGAGGAGTAGATATAAATTTCTTCAGCTTCTTGAAAGCTTCCTGACACTCCTTCATCCACTCGAAGCTGTTGACCTTGCGCAGCGCCTTAAAGAAGGGCGGACACTGCTCTGCCGACCTTGACATGAAGCGGCTCAGGGCTGTCACCCTTCCGGTCAGACGCTGCACCTCCCTCTTGTTAGCTGGGGGCCTCATATCCAAGATAGTTCGGATCTTTTCTGGGTTGGCTTCAATTCCTCACTGCGTCACCATGAAGCCCAGAAACTTGCCTGCCGCAACTCCGAAGGCACACTTGCGGGGGTTCAGCCTCATTCGGTACCGACGCAGGTTGGCAAAGGTCTCTGCAAGGTCGGCAACATGGTCCATAGCATGGGTGCTCTTGGTCAGCATGTCGTCCACGTACACCTCTATGTTGCGCCCGATTTGGTCCTCGAAAACCTTGTTCATCAACCTCTGGTAGGTAGCTCCCGCATTCTTCAACCCAAACAGCATCACCTTGTAGCAATATATCCCCTTCTCGATGACAAAGGAGGTTGCCTCTTCATCAGCCGGGTTTATCCAGATCTGGTTGTACCCCAAGAATGCATCCATGAAACTGAGGGTCTCATGGCATGACGTAGCATCTACCAGCTGGTCGATCTAAGGCAGCGGGAAGCTGTCCTTGGGGCATGTTTTATTGAGGTCGATGAAGTCTACACACATCCTCCATCTTCCACTGGCCTTACGGACCATCACGACATTTAACAGCCAGTCGGGGTAGTGCACCTTGCGAATGTGTCCCACCGCCATCAGCTTGCGCACCTCTTTATCTATGGCCTTCTGTCTATCTGAAGCAAAGCTCCTTTTCTTCTGCCGAACTGGTCGGCACTCCGGCTTGATATTGAATTGGTGGGTAATCACCTCCTTCGGAATGCCCAGCATGTTGGATGCCGACCAGGCAAAAATATCAGCATTGGCTCACAGGAAAATAAGGAGTTGGCTATGAGCCTCCTCCAGAAGCAGAGCCCCAACTTGGATAGTCCGCTCCGGGTCTTCTCCCAGGGGAAAGGCTAACAGGCGCTCGGCCGGTTCTCCTCTCCTTGCCGAGTCCCAAGGGTCCAGCGCTTCTGGTGCAGGTGTGAGCATCACCCCTTGAGGGCTAGGGGCCATGTGGCAGTACAGTGGCGGTGGGTTCTGCTTCCCGTGCATCTCTCCAACCCCTTTGCTGGTTGGGAATCTCACAAAGAGTCTCTTGGTGGAGATAACAGCATCCAAAAAATTAAGCCCAGGCCATCCAAGGATAGCGTTATAGGCGAGGGGCACTCGGACCACCAGGAAGCTTATGAAGACTGTACTTTGGCATGGGGCTGTGCCAGCCGTGATGGGAAGAGTGATCTCCCCCTCGACCTTCATGGAATCTCCGGTGAACCCCATCAGGGGCATGGCGACAGATCGAAGCAGGTCGGGTGACAGATTAATGCGAACAAAGGCATCATAGTTCAACACATCCACCGAGCTCTCACTATCAACCAGAATTCTTTTTTACATGGTGTTTAGCTATCGTCATGGACACGACGACGCTATCATCATTTTTATTAACTACCCCCTCTAAGTCCCTTTTGAAAAAAGGGATTACAGAGTCTAACTCTCCCTCTCCCCTTGGCCTTTTAGGTGGGCCGCCTGCCCCCCAGGAAATCATCGTCACCGTCTTCTCGGTCGGAGCATTGTCAATCATCGGTGGCGGAGGCGCTGATGGGCCAGGAGCTCCCAGGTTGTTCCTCTGGATGAACTTCCCCAGGTGGCCACACTGGATAAGGTCCTCTATCGCCTTCTTCAGCTGGCGACAGTCGTCGGTGTCGTGGCCATGATCCCGATGGTAGCGTTAGTAGAGGTTCTTGTTACAGGGGATCTTTGGGTTCATTGGAGGAGGGCGATGAAGATAGAGCTCGCCCTCGATCTCGAGCAGGATGTGCGATACTGGGGCGAGCAGAGGAGTGTAGGGATCGTCTCTCAGTGCAGGAGCTTGGGGACGGTTGTCTGGTCGGCGAGGAGGCTCGGGCCTTTTAGGTCGAACTTCAACAGGCTCTGGATGAGCCGGCTTCTTGGTGGTGCTCCCGCTGGCCTCGCGCCAGGAGGAGTCAGTTTCGTCGGCGCGAATGTACTTCTGGGCCCAGCTCAAAAGCTCTGCGTAGGAGCCGGGCTGCTTCTTGTCGAGGGAGTATGCGAAGCGAGAGGGAAGAAGCCCTCGCTTCAAGGCCAAGGTGGCCATCGAATCCTCAAGGTTGTAGACTTCTAGGGTGGCCTCTTTAAACCGAGCGACGTAGTCCCGCAGAGACTCGTCACTCTTTTATTGGACTGAGAAGAGACTGTTTGCCACCCTTGGAATCTTTCGACAGGCATCAAAATGGGTGAGGAAGGCCCTCTCCAGCTGGCGGAAGGAGTCGATACTTCGTGGCAGCAGGCGGGAGTACCAAGCTCGAGCAGCTTTCTTCAAAGTGGCGGGGAAGGTGATGCACAGGAGCGAATCAGTTGCCCTCTGGACCTGCATGAGGACCTTGTAACTTTCCAAATGGTTCAGGGGGTCCATGGTCCCGTCATACAAGTCCAGCTGAGGAAGGTGGAACCGGGTTGAGATCGGTTCCTCTATAATCCGGCGGGACAGCGGTGGCCGGCTGTCGTAGTCCGCCTCTGGTGAGTTGGTGATCCGGGGGCTGAGCTCCTCCAACCGCTGATTGTACTCGTTGAGCCGATGCTTAGCTCGGCGGACTATTCTACTGTTAAAGGACCCCTCCCTCGAGGAATCCGAGGAGAGGGAAGAGCGGCGGCGATGCTGACGAAGGCGCTCCACTTCCTTCCCATGTCGCCGCTTGGGAGATGCACTAGCGTAGCGAGAGGGCGACCGGGACCTCTCGAAGGCTTCGTGACGATGAGGCTTGGGCGAAGCGCGGTGGTGGCAAGCTTCTCGGGCAAGGGACCTCCTCCGAAAAGAGTGCTGACTGGATTGGATGACTCCTGGCACTGACGGGAGGGGCCCCGATTGCTGCGCAGCCACCGCTTGGTGTTGCAGGCCTTGGACCACCGTTGCCAAAGATTGGACTTGCATGGCGAGGGCGGCAAGCCAGTCTTCTTGAAGCTATTGCGGTGGAGGTGTAGGAACGTCAACTAGGGGAGCTGAGGGGCCAACCGCCAGCGGATCAGCCCCTTGACTCTACCCCCCAGGTTGACTGGTGGAGACCTCTCGCGCATGGGTTGTCACCATCGCTTGAGAGCTCAGGGAAAGAGAGGTCGTCGCTGACAGGTTCGAAGCTTTTCTCTTCTTTCCCCCCTTCCTGGTGCGCCAATCTATTGATGCCGGTCGCCTTCCTTAAACATCGGGGAAACGGAGGTCCTCCTCGCTGGACTCCTGCAAGAAAAGTCTTCGGAGACCGAATGTTCCGGTAGGGACCCTCGACGCTTAAGTCAGTCACTCGGGAACAGACAAGAGTTAGCTAGCAGAAGAAAGCTAGAGAGTTAGGGTTCAGGATCCTTCCCTCGTTGTAAATGTGAGCTTTTATACCTGTTCAAAGATCTCCCTCCCTCCATGCTTTCAGAAGGTTACCGATGTCATGATATCCTCGTTCAATAACAGACAAAAAGGAGGGGCTGACAATGACAGGCCGTATCGTTACCGTGCGTCAGAGGTGTCCTGCTTGATTTGCCACCCGCCAATACGGTCTTACAAGTGTCGGGCAGCCGCGACTGCATCAGGTATGCACCGTTAAGAGGTATGGCCGCATGTAGTTACAGGCAAGTGGTGAGTCGTACGCCGTAACGGGATATGACCATACATAGTCGCAAGCGAGTAGTGGGTTGCATGCCGTAACGGGGTATGGCTACGTACTGTTATGGACACGTGGTGAACCATACGCCTTAATGAGGCATTGCGACGCACTGTAGCAGGCGAGCAGTGGGCCGCGTGGGCATGCCAGATGGCCCGTTGCTATAAGCTACTGTGTTCCAAGGGCCAGACCATGATGGATGCCTCGGAGGCCGAAGCGGGCCTCGGAGGTTGAAGGCTCCGAAGCGGGTCTCGGAGGTTGGCCTCGGAGGTTGGCCTCGAAGGTGGGCCTCGGAGGTTGGAGCGGGACGCCATCAGTCTCCTTCATTGTTAACCCTGACAGTTCTAAATCAGCCATATCACACACACACACACACACACACACACACACACATATATATATATATTAATTATATGATGAAAGCATCTGTTAGTTGCTAGGGTTAGAATATGAAGGGCAACAATATCAAGGAATAGCCTCTATCTTGTACACTTATCTAGGGATAGGATTTTTTTATTAAACACTACCTTAGTCTTTGACGGTGGAAGGAGAGGTTGCGGCTACGGTCCCATAATTCACCTAAGTTTTCTCTCACGAGGTCTATTGAGCAAATTTGTTGACTTAAATTGCACAGGCTGGTTAATGTTGGGCCTGTTGTTAGGATTGGACCTTGAATATAGGTCTGGTTCATGAGAGTTCAATGGAGGAGTCACACCCATGCATCTCTCTTTCTGGAGAAGTTGGAGTGCCGGCTTTATTTGAGAAATTTGGTCTGCAATCCCACTGAAGTTACTTGAATGAGCTTTATTGGCATCTTTTTTAGGTTTTTAAGGAACTTGATAGGTTTCGATTCTTTTTATGTTCATGGGTAATCTAAAATTGGATAGTGTGTATGTTCAAAGTCAAAGCCTTTGGTTGCTTTAATCCCTTGCCATATTGCAATCATTGTAGCCAATTGAATGTGTTTGGGTCATCATGGGGTAAAAGGATCAGTTTGTATAGCTGCCTCCAAATCTAATCAAAGGTAGTTTAAAATTTAGCTGTAATCAACACTATATTCGTATTGGCAGCATATCTCTTATCAAGATTTGAAAGAGATTGTCGAAGAAAAATTACAAGCTATAATTAACTGAAAAATGATACATAACTATAACATCTCAAGTTTACTTACTGATCTAATTAGTTTATTAGCTAGTTGAATTCACATGGTTTTAAAAACTTAAGTGTAAATTAATTGATAGCAAAAACTTGACTTATAAGTTTTTTGATTTTTTTTCTTTCATCCAATATAAAAACTATTTTAAAATATTACAATGTCCATAGCTACGTTCTCACCGCCCTCACTTTCAAATGTAGCCCACGATATTGATAGAAGAAGAAAAAAATCATATTTGATAATTTGTTAAAAATATTTCAGCTATGTGATTTAGGTAGAATGTTTCTAGGCCATTACCAACATCATCATGCTATGATTTAAACATGCATGATAAGTAACTAGATAAAATCAATACATAACTGAAAATTTAAATTAGATCATTTATCTTGTTATCACAATCTTTCTTAATTTGAAACCCCTTGATGCATAAAGAAAATGGCTTTGGATCATTTGTTGTTTTGTCAATTAGCATTTTGGATAGATTATATCATGATGAATGGTGTGGATCATTAATCTCAACAATATGCCATATGTTTTAGCAACAAGAAATAACTACGGTAGAAAATAAGAACATAGAAGTTGCATTAATACATAAGGTCTAGGTTCAACTGGCATTAACCATAGTTTAAAAAGAGTTATATCCTTTTTTGAATTAAGTGATGGAAATTTAAAATCGATGATTCAAATTGCTAGTTATGATTTATTTTTTAAAATTACTTATATAAAAAATTATATGATTTGAAAACACCTAACTAATATGCTAAGTGATTAATATTAATTTATTATTTAAATTATTCAATTTCTAACCATTTGATGTATGAAATATTGATCTCGAAATCATATAATTTTTATCGTATAAGCAGTTTAAATATACTGAGTCATATCTAATGACCTAAATCATCAAAGTAAAAACATTATCATCGAATTTAGAAGAGTATAACTCTCTTAGAGTTACACTATAAACTTGACTCTTACACATACATACATATGTGTGTACTCATACATATATATTTGTATACATATATATACATATATGTTAGTGGACTATTTATTTATCAGATATTGTAAAACATTCTCATTCTTTTGATAGAGTAGCATCCTAGTAAGGAAAACTATACCAAGCTAAAATGATAGACTTATACGGTAAATATTACATAAGACTTAATGCAAATTATGACTTAAGAAAGAAACAAAGAGAAATTAAGTGAAGAAAACAGAAGACATGGGTTTCTTTCTTTCCCCTTTGATGGAAAAATGGGGAGAAGCCATGAACTTCCCCATCAATTTATTAGATAATTGGTATACAACAAGGATAAAAATTAAAAAGGAGAGAAGTAAAGGAAAGAGAAATAGTAGAGAACATGTGATAAAAAGAAATAGAAAAGTGCTGCAGCCTTAAAAAAACTAAAGAGAAAATTTGAGCCTTTGCTTTCTTCTTCGCTACTCTCTAAAGGGATTATGGATGCATCCGTAGAGCTAGACTCTTGTTGCTCTTAACATAAATGAGGACAGAGACTGCGATAATAGCTAGTAGCTTTATGAAAATGCTATTGATGAGCAAAAGTGTACCATAACTGAAAGGTGTAGAGCACCTTATGGAGAACCGAGGTGAAAGTATTATTTCTTATCTAGAAAAATTTTTGGATTTTTTTTCAGTCCATATTTGATGGTCCACAACATTGATTAATTGAACCCAAGTTTTCTTCAGGTTGGCTTAAATATTCCTTTTCCTCTGAGTCTACATAGATCTTGAATTTGGCCAGCTATCTTCTTAGATTCAAATATGTTTTAATTGAAAACCAAATTCTCTTAGAGAAGGAGCATCTTAAGAACAAATGATTAATAATTTCTAGTGCCACTTCTTGGAAGGGGAACTATCAATATATATATATATATATATATATATATATATATATATATATAAAGCACTTGAATTTTTTACACTCAAAAGGATCTACATTTCGTCAGGTCAAATTTAGATTTAGATAATAAAGTTCTGCATTAATCAATCAAGCTATTCGATGTGATCCATTTTACTTCTAAAATTCTAATACACTAAAATTATTTAATTTATAAACTCCTAATCCATACATCAAGTAGTCAAAAAATTAGATAGTCTAAATAATATAAAATAATATATATTTTCTACTCTTGATGTATCAATTAAGAGTCTTTAAGTCATATAATTTTAATTTGTTAACATTAAATATTGTAGATTATATCTAATAGCTCAAACCATCGATGTGAAACCTCTACCCTAATTTAAATTTTATCGAATCTAAGGGAAGATTTTTTAAGTGTACACACATTAAATGTTTTCTCTCGATTTCTCTACACACACACACATATATATATATATATATATATATATATATATATATATATATATATTGTTGACTAAGCTCTCTCCTTAATTGATTTGAAAAAACAACATAATTTGGAAAGGTTGCTTCTTTATTTTCCATTGATTCAGTCTTGTATTTTGACTTACATAAGTCAATCTTAAATTAGTCTCTCTTTGAATGGACTTACCCATGAGTTCTCATAGGTCTTGTTCTCTAATACTTCATGATACTTTTAGACGTTTGCAATGGTATTGAACATTTTCAAGATGTTAGATTTGTTAAACTTAAAAAAGCTTTAATTCCAAACTTGCTAGAGTTATCTATAATTTCATTTATTCCCCTCATTTAGAGCCACTATTTTTTGTGAGATATTTAAATATCAAGTCCTTTCTTACTATTTTATCCCATATAATTTTTTTTATCTATCTTTATATCTATTTACTTCTATACATATCAAATTGCTCCTTCGCATCTATGCATTTTTTGACCTATATTACATATATCCAAACTATCCAACTCAACCTTTTCTTAGTTTGCCCTAATTAGTATTACCTTAATCTTTGATGAATAAGCTCATTTCTTATTCTATTTCATATGTTATTATTCATCTATCTCAGCATTTGATTTCAATCATGCTTACCTTGCATACATGTTTTCCAAATACCCAACATTCTATATCACAAAGCCTAGTTGATTATATAGTAATATTATATATATTTTTTCAATTTGATAGGTATCCATAATAAAAAATTATATAATTTATGACACAATTTTAGTGGCTTTTTTTTAGAGTACCGTAAAATAATATTTTTTTATAAAAATAATTATTAAAATAATATCGTAACATATTTCAAATGAGTATATTTTATAATGTGAATAAGTTTTAAATGAATGTAATGAAAATTAATTTCAATGTAGAATATTGTCATGGTGATTAGGTGGTTGTTTATTATTCAATTCCATGTATAATTGGTGCATCCATAATCCTCGTCACTAGTACTATACTCGATTTCTAAAACCTTTTTTTTTTATGATAAATAGGGGAGTGATCCTTTAATTCCCTCGGTAAAGGCAGCTTTTTCCATGATAATATATTTTTAATATTTAAAGATATACAAGATTTTTTTAGATAAGACTACACTAGAGGAGAATTTAAGAAGATTCTTGAATTTCTTTTCTTCCATAAGGGCCAATAGAAGGAAAGAGCCAGCTGATCCGAAGCTAATCTTTCAAATCCGAAGATAGATGCAATTTGGATGTAGTTAGAAATCATTGCCCACAGACTCATTACATAAGGACAAGATTGAACAAGATGACAGATACATTATTGCCAAACTGATATATGGCCCATGGCATTTTGATTTTTTTTTCTCTCTTTTTTCTTTTATTATTTCCTTTTGAAGAAGTTTGATGAAAATTGCTTTCCTTCTCATTTTAGGTACACAACTCTCTCCATTGTTTTCCATTGGGCAGACTGATGCTCTATCATGTGATTCTTGTTGATCATAACAAGCCATAAGAGCACTCCCTGTCAAGAGATCTCATTGTCACCTCCACAGGGCCTCCAAGATGGTCAGCACCGAGGATGGCCGGGATTGCGTCGGCATGTGCCCTCCACTCCAATAATGATCACTATAATAATATTGCCTTCCTGACAAATTGAAAGGAAAGGTGGCACGGTCTCCCTTGTGTAACCCAATTTCAACATCAATCCGCGCTCCTCTGCGCTAGTCACGGTGGTGATATTACCTGGTCTGATTAAAATCTTGTGTTCAGTTGAATCAATTAAAAGTTAGATCAAATTCAAGTCTGTGCATCCTCAACTCTTCAGGCTAAGATTCATTATATTAAAAATCAGTTATCATCTTAGCACCATATCAATACAATTTGATGAGAAACGTATCGTAGCTTGGCATAGTAATGAATGATTCAATATAGTTTAGGATTGATACGGAATGGATAAAATAGCATAGAACTGCTTGATCCTTGCATCAAATCAAATAATCAAATTCTATGGATTTCAAGATGACTCGGTATAGTTCGCTTTGAACTACCTGATTTGATGGAGGATTCGACTATCCTTACTCCAGGGTAGGTCTCATATCACAAATATACAGAGTCAGCCAAGTTGATGAACATATCCAGCTCTTGATTCGTAGCATATTGTGGTGTCTCTTGACTAGCGCTAGAGAACTGGCACCCTCATCTGCGGTGCCAACCATATCCAACAACAGAATTTACCTCCCCATCAATGCTATGTACTCTGTGAGTAATCTAATTGTGAGGTCTAAACGTGCCCAAGAGAGCTCTCAATTGCACCCAATTATACATGTATCAACTCCAATTAGGCGCATGCTCCCCAATTTCAGGAAGTTATTAGCTACTAATCTCTGGCTCAAAGCATAGAAGAAACATAGCCAATCCGGGTACGTTCAGTACTGGTAGAGCAAAAATGGGCAGGTTGCAATTGGGGTCCAATCCTTAAAGACGGTGGAACAGGGTCTCTCTCCACATTTTAAGCGTGGTCCTCTTGTTTTGTCCTTGGACCTCTGGAGCCATGTACGTTCTCTTTTCATAAATTTTTTTTCTACCCCTGGCTGAAGACTTTTAGGCCCGAGGGTGCCCCTTGAGAGCACATGCAGCGTGCCCAAAATGCCATCATGCGTGCCCCACACCCCCACAATCCTCGCATCATCACCCGGCCATCTCATTTCACCTGTCCCTCCTGCAGGCTCGAGATAAAACCAGTATAAATGCGAGTGGGATCGAACCCACTCATGTCCATCGCCAGTTCGCCACCACAATCCGTCCCTTTCTCTCTCTCTCTCTCTACCTCTGTACCACTCATGGCTTCCCTTCTGAGCCAATTACTCTCCCTTGTCTTCCTCCTCCTCCTCGCCTCCTCTTTGCTGCTCCGAGCCCATGCCAGAGAGAGCCGATTCTTCATGAAGGCCACACGCCCGGCGGAGGACTCCAAGGAAACCACCGCCACCCCCGGAGAGACCCCTGTCCCCGCGCTTCCCCCTCTCCAGAGCCTCAGGGGCAGCGGCTACGGCCTCTACGGCCACGGCCACGGCCAGGAGCAATTCTCGCAAGCCACCACGAACGAGTACAACAACAACAACGCCCGTCCCGGAGCCGAGCTCGCCGGCGAAAACTACGAGAACAACAAGGAGTACAATGGCGGATACAACTACGCCAAACAATTCAAATACGCCAACAACAGGTTCTCCAACGAGGAGTTAGGCAGCAGAAGCCATGAGAGCAAAGAGTACAACAACTACGTCGACCCCAGCAAGCAATACGGCATGAGCGACACCAGGTTCATGGACAACGGGAAGTACTACTACGACGTTGATGCCGGGAGAAAGCGCAATCGGTACGAGACGTACCCGACCAGGGGATACCCTGAAGCTGGCACAAGGGGTGGTAACTACGGAAATGGAGTATATGGGAATGGGAATGGGAATGGGAATGGGAATGGATACCAGTACGGCAATGCGATGGAAGGGTACCAAAACAACCAGGTGAACCAGGAGAGCCAGGAGGAGGATGATGGCTATGTTCCATGAGAGATTGCTTAGGAGTTAGAAGGATAGAGTGATATATGGGAACAACATTGGAGCAAGCTGAACATTTGATGGTTATGCAGTAGTGTTGTGTGTGTGTATGCTATGTTTTTTGTTTGTTTTGTGATGTTTGTGTGGATATAGCTATTTATGTCTAGAGTCTCAGATCTGCTTCCATAAAGCGATGCAAAGGATGAATAAGTTTGTGCCTTAGAATGTCTTTCCATGTACTCTTAAGTTCTTAACACCATTTGGCTATTGAAGCTACAAAATGTAAGCTTCCTCCAATTTGCAATCTCACTTGGCATCATCTAATTTAATTTTTCTAATAGAAGTCCTCAAAAAAAAAAAATGTCTTCTAATTAAAGTCATGGCAGAGCTTCAGTTGTATGATCCAAAAGGCATTATTTACTAAGGACAAATGGGCTAGATACAAGTTGCAGTGGAAACTTCATATGATCTAATAGACTGAAATTTTGGCGTATGAAATGGTAAAGCTGCATGCAAATTTTGAGTTCATGCTGCATCATGCTGTGTTGTCAACTAAGTTTGGTGTACTTGCTTTTGTTGATCACGAGTGAACCGAAACCTTTGGATAAGTGTTTAGAAACAATTTTAATTGGTGTTTTGAATTTAATTTATTAAAAAATATGAAGGTGTGTTGTGTCCTTTTATCCATTTCAATTATGAATACTCAAAATCTGAGGATGGGATCCATGAATCTTTACTCTTTCATCTCCATCCTCCAGATCGATCTCCAGCTCTTCTATTCATTGTAGTCCCACTATGGAGTTTTCAGTTTTTTATAAGTTTAAAAGATGCAGGCACAGCATAAAATGACTCTTTCTATCATTATAGGGAGTATGCCAGCTAAAATCACTGCTGGATCGTTTGTCAAGCTATTAATTATTGATATGTTTGCAAGCAAAATTATTCAGAATTCTGTAGATCTATAAATATCATTAAAATTAAAAAAATTAAAAACATCATAATATAAATATTATAAAATTGTTTGCACTTTTTTTTAGAGAGGGGGATGGGGAGACAAAGGACAGGTCTCATCAAATTTCAGTACAGGAGAAGGAAGAAGACAGGAGTGGAGAAATAAAGCTAATAGGTGGCACGATTTGGCTTTGAATTTGAAGATCCTAGCTTACACTAAAATATCCCAACCAACCCTTCACTTTTTTTTAAAAAAAAAATTCTTGCTTCTCCGTAGACCCCAAAAGGTAAAAAAGAGGAAGAGCTTTTCCTTTCCACATGAACCTTCTGTGAATTTGTCCCCCTGCTGGTTAGATTATCAGCAAGAGAGGAATGAGTGAGAAGCTGTTTCCTCCGCTTCATAACATGGCACAAACGAAGGATGACGAGGCTATGAGTTCTTCTTCAACAAGTATCCAAAAGAGTTAATTAAAAAAATATTATTTAAAATTTTTAATTTTATATAAGTACTTAAGATCTTTGCAATATATAATCGATGTGAGATTGAAAAGTCATTACATATTTTTTCTTATTCAAGCCCTGCTGTCCTGGTTGGGTTAAAGATCTACGTCCAAGTTCACATATAAATCTAATCAAGACCAATTATAAGTACATAGAACCCTTCCGCAGGGTCCCTTAATCCACATGAGTTATGAGATGCATTACCATTTATAATATTCTAAAATCTTATCAAAAAAATTAGCTAAAAAGTATTATTTAGGCTTCTTAATCATATGTAACTGCCCAATATCTTTCAGTATATTAACTATATGAAATTAAATACTTGTTAGCATTGACTGCACAGATTCATCATCTCCAAAACACTAGGTGACATGCTTGTAATTTATCATCAAAATTAAGAAGTCTTCTTATTAGTAATCATTGGACCAAAACTCATACAAATGGAAACATGGCTTGACATTAGATTAGAGGGTGGTGAGGTTAGAATCAGAAAAAATCTGTTCCTAATTGACTGAAATTAGCATCCTATCCATCTGAGCAAACATTCCTATTTATATTTTCTTCCACTAAGAGGAAAATCAATCAGTTCCATACCTCTGATGAAGCAATTGAAGATATATATCAATTAATGTCTCTAGAATACACTAGATTTCCACTTCTACTATTAGAAAATCTTGTCATACTGAAGTCTCGACAAAGCACCTATGGACCCACTAAAGAGTTTCTAACCTGGCTTAGTTCTCCATTTTAACATCAGTCTATTAGTTTAATCATGTGGCCCATAAAAATTGGTTAAGAGCCACCGAACCTTGGAGTTTTCAAGTGAAAAGGAAAATTTTCTTTTAATCTGAAATAAATATTGGGCAGTTGATCAGACCAACCTATCAATTAATAATCTACCTGAGTCCCCATAAATATCCAAAAAAGGCTAGAAATTAAGATAGTTTTTGAAATAGGAGATAAGAGGAGATATCCAGAGGATATCCCCTCTTATTCTCAAAAGTCATAACTATAAGGTAGCGTTTGATAGAAAAAATATTATCCCTGGATAAATGTACGGGATAGCATTTATCCAGAAGATAGCTGAGGGAATAAGCATTTTTTTTTAAATTACAAGTCTGCCATCAAGGGATAACTTTAGTTGTTCCTAGGTTCCTTGGGGAATAAGTTCAGGGGATAACCCATGGTTAACCATGGGTTATCCCCTCAGGTTAAATTTTTTCAGACCTATCCCTTCTAGCTATAGCATTTGGGAATAAGAAGGGATATCCCCTGGATATCCTTTCTTATCCCTCATATCAAACACTGTCTTAGTGTTTAATAGAAAAAATATTATCCATGGATAAGATAGTGTTTGATAGTCCAAAAGCTATCTCTGGATAAATGTACGGGATAACATTTATCCAGGGGATAGCTGAGGGAATAAGCATTTTTTTAAAATTACAAGTCTGCCATCAAGGGATAACTTTAGTTGTTCCTGGGTTTCCTAGGGAATAAGTTCAGGGGATAACCCATGGTTAACCATGGTTAACCATGGGTTATTCCTTCTGGTTAAATTTTTTTAAACCTATCCCTTATAGCTATAGCATTTGGGAATAAGAAGGGATATCCAGGGGATATCCTTCCTTATCCCCCATATCAAATACTGCCTAAGTGTATGGGATAGAGTTTATCCCCTGGCTATCCCTAGGATATCCGTTGGCTATCCCATTGATCATATCAAATGCAAAAAGGTAAATCCATGGGATAACTTTTTTTTACTCTTATTTGGAGGGATAACCAGCTATTCCTGCATTTTCTAGGGAATAAATTGAAGGGATATCCCATGGTTAACCATGATTAATCATGAATTATCCCTTTGATTAACTTTATTCCCAACTATCCACTTTTGGGAATAAGATGGGATATTCAGAAAATATCTCCTTTTATCCCCTATTTCAAACACTACTCAAGATAAGAGGGGATACCCCTATTTCAAACACTATCTAGGTGTACTTAAACAGCTTTTATTTTCTGATATATCTGGGTTGACTCACGCTAGACTGGTGTGATGGCCCGTTTTTCTCAAAAAAAAAAAAAAAAAAACACTATCTAGGTGTCTTAGGTAGGGCTTTAGCCATCGTTCCCCACTGTGCGCAAAACCTTGACGCTCTCCCTCGATAAGATGGCCGCCGCAACCGCCGCCGCCGCTGCGGCCCGGTCAATCCTCCGCTCTTCCTCCTCACTCCGCACAGCCGCTGCGAGGGCCGCCTGCCAGGCCAGAGCCTCCTCCCGCCCTTCCCTCCTCCGCCTCCGGCCTGCCGCCCCTCGCTTCCTCAGGTAGCGGAAGAAGGAGCGCGCGCGCGAGAGAAAGTTTCTCATTCCCTTAGGGCTCTTCTTGATTAATTCTTTTCCTTTTTCTTCAAAATTTTGGAAGGTCTCCAGTAGAGATGAGCTTCGCTGTGGAATCGCTGCTGCCGAAGCACAGCGCGACCGCTTCGGCGCTGATGACTTCGATGCTCACCGTTTCTCTTAGAGGCTACGGTTGGCTCTCTGAAGGTATTGACGCTTTTCTTTTAAAAAAAAAGCACTCTTTTTGATTAATGGGATAAAGGGCTCTGCAGATCGAATTGCTTGCATTGCTCATGTCATTTGATTTCATTTGGTTTGACATGCCTTTGGTGCACTATGGGTTAATTGTGTTTTTTTTTTCTTTTTTTAAGAACAATGAGAGACTGGTAAATTAAGTTTATTGTAGAAATTTTATTTCTTTAGGATTTGGCTTGACCTTTGAGAATTTATCGGTTATGAGTAGATTACCGTCGAAGCAAGTGAAATGGTGCTAGGGTTTCAGCATGGGAGAGGGATATCGTTATTGTGTTTTTGAGAGGTTTGGTTTCACACTGAAAAGTCCTTGGGTATGATCGTGAGGGCTTGATGGGTAATTGGGATTTGTGATAGCATGACCATTAAGGTATCCAGAGTTAGGCAATAATTTGGAATAGGTATGTGAATGAATCACGTAAAACAACCACTGTAGAATCAAATGTTTGGATTTCGTTTGGCATGATACAAAATAGCTAAATTGCTTGATTCCTTATTGGTTGATTGATTTTTTTGTTGTCTGTTTTCCATATTCTATCATATTCCTTTCTTCAGCTAATCAAACGTTGCCTTACAGTTGAGACTTGTGTAAGCTGGCTTTTCTACCTAACTGAGTTATCATCAGATATATTAACGTATGGTTAATTTCTTGTCAGGATATATATTCTATAATCTCACATAAGGTCTGTTATATTGGAAACTAGTATCATTTCAATATTGAATTAGTACAATTTGGTTTGGAGCATACCATATCGAATCGGTGGTATAACCAAGAAGCTTCAACTCATGAATCACTTCGAATTAGGGCAAACTAAACGGCTATGTTTGGTTTGGTACGTTGATATGGTTGGTTGGTAGTTCATTCTCCATATTAAACCAAGAAGCTGAACCATCTCGGTTCTGAGCCAGCTCGATTCAGTTTGCCCCGAACCGCTTGGTTCAGAACAGTTTAGCTAACCTTGACCTCACATGATATCTCTTTGATCTTGTCTACCACTAATAGATTGGTGTTGCTTATAAATATTATTCCACTTTTAATCCTATAACTGATGGGTCATTTTTTTGGCGATAAATAGCATACTTAATACAGTGGTTATAACTTGAGTTTTTTTTCTTTCTTTCAACCATCTTTTGATTATCAATATGAGATATAAGCACCACTGTTACAAGTAATATTGCACCTTTGATCATTAAATATCGATTGCTTGATGGGCTCTCTAGCATGAAACTCAATAATCACTTATTTTGATTCTATATATTGATCATTTTGAGCTAAAATCAAGCTTTTCGATGGAATATTCACAGTATGGATGATATCTAGAGCTCAGTAGTTACATAAAAGTCTATAGAATATAGAGAATCAAGATTCCATGATAACAATAAATGATTATAAATTTTGGTGTACAGAAAAAGATAACAATAAAAATAGTGTAAGATTATAAATAAAAGTTTAAAAGATGAGGCTGTAAACATAAAAAAAAAGGGGATAGACAAATTTTGACTAAATTAGTATCAGGAGTTCATCAATATTATTAGTCCTTATGCTTATCAAATATATTTAAATGATATTATAAGGCAACACTTGTGGGAGGAAATGGATGGAATAATTCAAGAGTTTCCTGGCGAAGAAAAGATATTTCTCGAAGGAAATTTGAATGGATATATGGAAAAATATAATGTAAGTTTTGAAAGAGCTTATGGAGGTTATGGTTTGGGAGATAGAAGGATATCATTTTAAAGTTTGCATTGGTGTATAATTTGGTATTACCTAATGTATGCTTTCAAAAGAAGTATTCTCAGTTAATAACTTTTAAAGTATATATAATGCTGAATAATTTTTTTCTTAATAGAAAGATTAAAGAGTTTTATGTAAACATTATAAGGTTATATCATGTGAGAGTTTAACCATCCAATATAGATCAACAATATGTATGTATTCAAAAATGAAAAATGACTAAATAATATAGAAATCCAAGGACTACATAGTAGTGGTGGAATTTAAAAGAAGAAAAACTAATAGCTTCTAAAGATAATATTTTGACGTAAGAAAATAAAATCTAGATGAAAAAAATCAATACTATATGAGAAGAAATGGCTAACGATATTAAAAAAATAGTTACAAAGGTGTTAGAAAAGTAAAGAAAAAAAATGATCATATGGTAAAGAAATTTAGTGGTGGAATGAAAAAGAACAATTAGTGATTAAAGCCAAAAGAGAGTGCTTTATAGCACTTAAATATAGAAACAAAGAAGCTCATAAAAGCTATAAAATGGCTTAAAAGAAAATTAAGAAGACTGTACGAGAAGTTAGACCGTGAGTTAGAAATTAATAATGGAGAAAAATATATAAGATTGTAAGACTAAGAAAAAGGAAAACTAGATATATGAATTATATTAAATATATTAAAGAAGAATATCAAATAGTTTTGATTAAGGATGATGGGATTAAAAAGGTAGAGAGATTGTTTTAATAAATTATAAAATGAAAGTCATATAAATTATTTAAGATGCCTTACCATTTTCATTAGGGATGAAAATCTTAAGCATGTCTATAGAATTAGGATATCTAAGGTAAAAGAGACTATAAAAAAAGGAAAAATAATAGAACATAATGAAATTTTTGTTGAGGTCTAGAAATTTGTTGGTAATGTGGAAGTAACTTAATGAACTAATTTGTTTAATAAGATCTTAAAAACCAAGAAAATGTCTGATGAATGAAGAGCATTATAGTATTAATTTATAAAAAATGATATTTAAAATTATTTTAACTACCATGATATTAAATTCATGAGTCATATTATGAAATTTTGGAAGAAAGTGAATGATCGTAACTAGAGATATGACAAAAAATTAGAGAATTAATTTGATTTTATGTTAGAAAAGTTGTTCATAGAAGTATTTTTTTCTTTGAAGATTAATGAAAAAATTTAGAGAAAGAGATAAGATTTTTATATGGTTTTTATTGATTTAAAAAAATCATATAATAGAGTCCATAGAAAAGTCGTATTGTGGTCATTAAAAAAGAAGCCAATATCCATTAGATATATTGATGTAATTAAAGAAATATAGAATGGAGCAATTATTAGTACAAGAATTACTAGTGGTAATATCAGTGAGTTTTCAGTTACAATAGGCTTGCATCATGGATTTGCTCTAAGTTCTTACCTTTTTGCACTAGTTATAGATGAGCTTATTAGACATATTTAGAATGATATTCGTTGATTTATATTATTTGCATAGTACTATAAATGAAACTAAGATCAGGATTAGTCATAAGTTAGAATTATAAAGAAGTATGTTAGATTATAAGAATTTTTGGGTTAAGTAGGACAAACAAAATACATGAAATGTAATTTTAATAAAATTAAAAATAGTAGTAAATGTAAAGTGAAAGTTGAGAATCATAAAGTTTCTAAAAGTAATTATTTTCAATATTTAGAATTGATTATTCATAAAAGGAAGATGAGATTGAGAAGGGCCTTATACAAAGGATTAAAGCAAGTTGGATAAAATGGAGAGATGCAACTTGATATTATGTGATTGTATGATACCAACCAAGTTGAAGGCAAAATTTTTAAGATTGATTATGCTTTATGGTACAAAATATTAGATGAATAAAAAATAACATGAGTACAAGATGAATGTAGCCGAAATGATAGTGTTCAAATATATGTATGATAATATAAGAAAAGAGAAGATAAAAAAATGAAGTCATTTATAAAATGATGGAAGTAGCACCTCTTGAGGATAAATTGACAAAATGATAACTTAGATGATTTGAATATGTGCAACGTAGGTTTAGGAATGTACTGGTATACAAAAGTAATTTAATACATATTGAAGAAAAAAAAATATAGATACAGATAAATTACAGAAGAGGAAATAATACAGAAAGATTTAATATTTTTATATCTTCCAAAACATATGGTCTTAAATTGAGCGGAATATAGAAAAACATTCATGCAGCCCTCAACTAGCTTGGGATTAAGGCTTTATTGTTAATGTAAGGAGCTCATACTTGTTTGGCTATATCACCTGTGAATACTCCGTCAGTATGAAAAGTTCTTAATTTTAATAGAGTTTCTAGTTCCCCAATTGATTAACCTGCAATAATACAAATGGCATCTCTCAATTCGATCAAGTAACTGTGAGTGGTACTCTGACCATAACATAATTAACCAATCCAAGTTGTACTCTTGTAAGTAGGCGGGATTTAAATGTATCGGTCGTTCTCGAAAGGTTATATAAGGCAATGCTTTGCCTATTTAGAAGTGCAACAACGCATAAGCATTGATCTGCTCTTTCCCCACTTAAAGCTAAACATACAATCAATCCAGAAAATAGCCTAAAATGCAATCTACCTAATCCTCAAACATCCCCTTTTGATATTGCCTGCAATGGTATGAGCTCCAATTATTTGGTGTTTATCATGAATTTCCCCTACTTTTGGGAGATATCTCATCTTATTTCATAATCAATCACCGCCTAAGACTAGAGATGGTTGTAACATGAGTGGCATGAACCTCGATAATAAGTATTTGTGTTAAGAGCATGTTTGCATGAGGGGTTTGGTGGTTTTTGTTCTAAATCTCTCTAGAAGACTTATGCTCTCTACATTTGTTTTGTAAATATTGGTTCCAATTCTTTCATGTAGGCTTTGGAAAGCTCCATCATATTCGGGGACTTTGTTTGCTTAATCCACATCATTTTTATTAAAGTAAGCCTTTTAAACAGCTAACCATAGATTGTAATATAAGTTATTTTAGTCCTGTTAAACATTTTCTTTATCCTTAAATTCTTTTGGTTATTCAATGATTCATTTTGCGTTCATGCTACATGGTTAATGTACTCATAATATTATCTACTAGCACTAAATAAACAATCTAATGCAGATAACCATTTTGTCTGTTATTAAGTGGATTATAAAAATTTTTTGGTTATTACAAGACCTGTTTTCACAGTCCTAGTAAATGATTCAGTTCATCTGGTCCTATCTTAGTTACTTCAGAGTTCATCGATCATCAGATGTTCTTTTATGGTGGCAATTCTTGCTTAGATTCTGGCTGTGCAGCATGCTTTATTGCTCATCTTATTCAAGTTACTCTGCTGTTACATGAGTCCTTCTGGGCAAATGAGGGGGTTCCATGTCTACACATCACAGAAAAACCCTCAACATTGATGGTGCAATATTAAGATATTGAGGTGTAGGATGTCTTGTTACTAAACACCGTGATCTCTGGTTCCAGTGTATATTTCATGTTGAAACCATAGTTCTTGATTTTTTTGTGTCCTTTCTAATTTCACATAATCAATATTCTATCTTCTTTTCCTCTTTCATGTTGTTTTGATAGAAGAATGCATTTTATTTTTCTTCTTGTAGGACAAGATGAAACTAGATGAAGATCGAGACAGAAAGGTGACTAACTTGGTTTTTTGTCTACCATTTGAATTACTAGTTGCTGGATTCATCTATAGCATAAGTGAGAAGATAATCATTTAAAGGAAGTGAGTGGAGATGGATTTTGTGTTATGCTTAAGAAAATTTAGGTAGAAAGGACATAAATTGGAGTCATGCAAATCCATTTCCCATGGAGTGCATTTAAAATTCTTTTGTTAGGCTTCTCTGTCGGTAAGAATGAGAACCACAAACTTTTGTGAAGTAATGTCTTGGATAAACAATATTTTGCTAGAAATTTGTTAGTACTAGATTTCTCAAGGCTGTTGTAGATAAACAGAGCTTGCTATATAGGTCAAACTCCCAAAAGGCTCCACCTAACCATCATCATCATCAAACTCCCAAAACTTGTCTTCTATGTGATGCTAACTTGCAAATATTATCATTGAAGTTGTTAGCTTTGGTGTAAACAAAGTTATATTCCATTCTAATTGTAAATACTTCCATCTTTTTGTCTCTCCTTTCATGAGATCTCTGCCCATACCTGTTCCTGCTCTTGGCTTCTAAGACTATGGGATGCTTTTTGAGGTTATTGCCACTTTGATGGAATATCTGGTATGTTAACACAGTATAGGCTTCTTTTTTGTGGGAGAATCATCATGATAGGAGCATAACTGCATGTCTTTAAACCTTTATAACAATCTTCACTTTTTTTCAGTCTTTTATTAAAATTTCAAAGGCTCTAGCTAGATAGTACTGACAGTTATATTCTTGCGAGCATTATTATGTTGAAGGAATAGACTGAAATGCAGTTACTATTCTTGTGAGCACTATTATGTTGAAGGAATAGACTGAAATGTAGTTTATATCACATATCAGTACGGTTCAGTGAACTTTAACATTCTCTGGACCATCAAGATTTCAATTTTTTTTTTTTGTTAAGTTGAATTAAATCAAATGACATACTGATGTTTCTGTATTCACTCAGCTGGCACTGATGATGTGTGACGCTAGGTGGTGTCTAGCAAACATTTTATCTGATCTTTCCTACGATCACAGGTTGGCTGGGTTAGACTTTGCTGGCAGTTATGTTTGCAGATTGATAGAATTAGAGTCATTTTTGTGTTCTTTTGAGCAAATATGAGAACTGGATCAGTGTTTAAGAGACTGTAATGTGCTACTGTGATTATACAGTTGAAAGGCTCATTGAGTATCTGGACATAACAAGCATGTACTTTCTCTAAGTGGAAATAAAAATTAAACTGTTTCATCGTGTTCTGCTTTAGCCAAGGTGGATGAGTTGCAAAACTATTTTGCAATAATGTTAGTTACAACAGCGAAATAGTTCTTCAAAAAATGTTGCCCAACACACTTTTAAAGGTTGTACAGCCACATGAACTAGCAAGGGAGTTTGCTTATAAAATTTTGGATGGTATTATGTTTCCTCCTACCCTGTGATTATCTGCTTGCAGATATGTCCTAGAGCTATCCTGGGATGTTATAGCTTAAAAATTTGGTCATGCTGATTGAATGTAAATGACTACCTTTTAGGCTTCAGGCTTTCTTGCCTTAGTTGCCTATTACTACTGACTTTGACTGTTGGCATTTTCAACAGCTCGTGTTGTTGTTTCTTTGGATAAGGTGAACAATCACTTTATTTGTTTCCTCCTAGCCTGGCTTATGCCTGTAGGTATATATGCTTTTACTTAAATCGTCTAACTTCCCAATGTTAGATAACATGTATGATCTTAGAATGGTTATAGACCTGTGGTGGATGTTTTGCAGTACTTGGAAGGACAATAATACTAATGAAATCTCTTCTGTTCTTTTTGTGATAGTCACAACTACTCTGCAGAATCATAAAAGTTTTCATTTTCATGATTCATATTGTTAGATGCTGTATCTCACAAGAGTCTTGGTTCCAGTGCTTTCATTATTTTTTAGGAATAACATTTCAGTGATGGAATTACTTTTTTTAAAAGCAAACTAAAACAAAAACAGTTGTGCCAGATGTCAGCTTGTAAAAGTAGCACCTACATGTTATATGCTAGTTCATTTAGTCACTTTAAAGGATATACTAATGTGTTGCATTCAACCAGCTGGCAATGATGATGTATAACAAATATCCAGTGGATTCAGGCAAAATTTTGTACAGAACTCCCATCGGTCTTAGACAAGGTAGCTCAATAAGCTATTCAAGGAACTGATACAGATGCCTTTAGCAAACTTCCTTCCTCAGTGAACCCATAAAATGCTCTATTTCTCTATTTTCATGTTCCCTTCAGTAATATCTTTTATGTTCTGGACTTTTCATGAAACTTGATGGGACCAGATGTAAAAAGGATAGGAGAAATGTTTGCTTGCATTGCGACTTGATACTTGCTTATCTAAGTTTCTCTTGTAACATTTATTTCCTGACCATAATTAGGTTTGCATTGTATTTAACCATTAGTTTTAGAAGATATGGAATGATGCTGGAATGTCACAAACGTTACTTATTCTTCTTCTTCTTCTCTCTTATATTAACTTTGTTAGTATATGATACATAGATTTGTGTATGTTATAATCATATGTGTCATGCTTGTGAAGGCATAAATATGCTTAAGGTGACTTGCAGCTCATTGGTTGGTTGGTTGGTTAAAACTCACAAATTAAAAAGGTACTAAGTTTTTATACTTGAAATCCAAAAAGTGATCTTACGTGAGGGGTGCTTTTAAGTGCAAAGACATGGTTTTGTGGAGGATGAAAGATTTAGAAGATTCTCGAAGGGAAAAGTAGATGAAATTGAAGGGGAAGTAGCATTTTGTATATAATATCTAGTTTTTCATATCGGCCAGGCCTAAACCAAACATGGTGAGAATTTTGTTAAATGATTTAACTGGGATCTTATCTTTAACACGTTGGTTGTTTGGTCCTTCAACTTGTACTAATAGGTCACTGGGGTTTATGTCGTTTGATAAAGTTATGAATTCTTTGAAGGATTTGCATGGTTTAGAAGATTTTGGAGAACTGCAAAGATGTGAGAGATAATTTCTTGAAATGCTGTAATTAATGATGGGGGAGCTAGGCACTTAGTGAGAATGACTGCAGTACGTAATGAAACTTCACAGCCTGGATGATAAATGCAAATTGTGTCCTGTGCATTTCAATTATTCTGTTACAACAGTCTCTCTAGTGGTAAATATAGATGTTATGCTCTGCGCATTTCAAACCTTCTATTTGTCTTGCTCAGAAAAGCATAAATTTGATACTTTAATGGATTTTTTTTTTTTTTTTTTTTTTTTTTTTGAAATTGGAGAACCATTTGTCATCCCAGATGAGCAGGCATGCTTCGTAATGGATTACCTCTGTATAATAATAATGGTAATAACGATGATGATGGTGATAACTATTTCTTATTCTCTGACATCTTATGATTTTTTAACTTCAATTGAGTCATGATGCGAGATGCCAAGATTTGTTGCACTTGGGATGTTCAGTTTCAAAGCCATCGTATATAGAATTGCCACATGTAATATTTTTCAATCATGAATTTATAAAATTTATAAGGAAGCTAATTCTAATCAAAGTTTGACTAAGTTAATGATCTTGGATAGCATAATGGGGTCTCCTTGTTTAGTGGAAACATGAATGAGGAACTTGCCAAAAAGAAGCGCTGAACAAATCTACCACCAAACTTCGAAATGACCATGCTATAGATATTTTTGGACCTAAATCTTCAATGACAATATATACAATTATCTTAGCATTTGCATGGTGAACATCCTTCTATTTAATGCAGTTAAGTTGGGTTTGTGCATTCACCTTGACATATTTTTCATTTGTTTAGGTCTGTGATTTTCTTTCATAATGGAGAGCACTTGGACTGGAGTTTTACCGTACCTTTGTCCTTTCTATTTTCATTGCTTAATATGGGTGTGATCTCATTTTTCAAACAAAAAAGATAGCCTTGTGCAACAAATGGATTGATAATGTATTTGCAACTGTAACTTTTAATGGATTTCCATCCCTTATAGTTGGAGCTTAGATATTTGGTTGTTGTATGTAGATGGATGAATTGTAGTGTTCGGGGACAATGCATCGGCAATAGTAGCTGTGGATTTCTTCATCATGAATTTTAAGGTACTTTTGGCCAATTTCTTTTGATCAAAGGTTGATGTTGTTTGAGAGTATTGGAAGATACTTCTGTGATCATGCTAAAGTCCATATGGAAATTCTTATTTTCTAGTACCCCGTAGTGAGTAGTGATGCAGTTGATTAGTCATGAGGCCAACACTGTCAAGACCATTCATTCAATGAGCTGGAATTGTGGGTGTCAAAAGCTTCCGGTTTAATGCAATTGCATTCTTCTAAATAACCTAGTTCTTGGGAGTTCAGATAAGTTGGGTTCACCTAAATGTTGAAGCCAATCTAAGGTGTTTTAGGTTGCTAGGGCAAGGAAAGAAACAGCATGATAAAGTTCACTTCATACATCTCATTTAAACTTCACTTGAAATACAAGTATTTTTTTTTCCTATTTCCTTGACTTTTTATGCTTCCAAAGCTGCACGGTGCAGGAAAATAAATCTTTGAGGCTTTAAAGAGCAGCAAAAATGTGTGGCGGCTTGGGCAATGTTAAGTGAGTAGAGTCATGGCAATGTCAAGTGAGTGGAGTCATAGCAATGACCAGATCAATGTGGGGTTAACAATTCTTTAACCACTCTATTAGAAATTAGCCCACCACTTCTGGATACGGATCTCTAGACAGGTTTTGGTAGGATTTCAGACCGTGGTTACCTCCTGGATAATTAAGATCTTGGCTGATTGCTTTTGGCAATGCTAACTTGTGCAAAATATAGAAGTTACAAAGAAGGCATTCAGCTTGCTGATGGCATACCTAATTCTGGTCACAGAAGGTCAGACTGCTCTGTTGGAGTTGGAAAGAGCTAGTTCTTTTGATTACCTGATCTTATGTGCACTTTGTGGCAGTCTTGCACTTGGGAAAATGCATGCAGTTGACAGTCGGTTATCATTGGATACCACTGGATACATACCAAATAATAAGCCTGTCTAAAGCTTATCACAAGCAGGCAGCAGCCTGACTCATTGCAAGGATTAATTCATGATGCCATACCCGAGTACGTACTGTTAAGCATGCATCCTTGCGACCTGAGTACATACTGTTAAGCATGCATCCTTTCCACCTGAGTACGTACTGTTAAGCATGCATCCTTGCGACCTGAGTACATACTGTTAAGCATGCATCCTTTCCACCTGAGTACGTACTGTTAAGCATGCATCCTTGCCAAGCTGCTCCAAGAGCCTGTTATGAGTTGGCCAACAAGTGGTAGGCCTCTTCATTGTTATGCATCTGTTAACAAGTAGCTTAATTTTGATGAGGCTGCCAGAATGCTTCTTCAAAATGGTGGAATTGTGTAACATGATGCTGCTACTGACTGAAGGATGCCTTGCAGTATCCTGTTTTTCTTTTCAGGCCTGTTTTGATGCCTGATTTATTTATTTATTTTTGGGGGCACTGTTCTCCATCTCTACTCTATAGCTTCTCTATGTGGACCAGAGTCCAAACCCCAGGGCAGACCGGGGTTAGTGTAATCAGGATTTGCAGCGGCAGCCACTGTCTTGCAGAATTAGATCCTGGTCTCGTCTTAGGTGGCAAGGCTCAAGAGTCATACCATCTGAACGAAAATTTTGATGTCTGATGTTAATGTAACAAGTTTTCAGTGTTTGTATAAGGAGTGAAGAGAAGCGAGGAATTGGTAAAGCCTATAGCCTTACAAATCCCAGGACAGCAAAATCCATCTAAAGAGGTTATCTCCGTTAATTTAAGAATTTAAGGATCGCAAAGTTGGTAAACGCTCCTTTCAGTTGAACGCAGGACCTGTAAACTTTCCTTTGAGCTGCTTGGGCGTCCAATCTTACCCTCTTTCCCTCGTGCATTATGGAGATTCTGACGAAACTCGCACAAGATAATAGGCAGATTAGTCCCATATTCTGTGAGCACTATTTTTATTTTCTCATTCCGATCTTTTGTTTTGTCGAGCCTTTAAGTTGCTGTTTATGCTGAAGTGGGAAGTATGTTCTCATGTCCCACCACTGCGAAGAGAGTTCTCTGTTCAAAGCTTGGGAGCTCTTGAGTATTTGCGTTAGGTAATTACGACGAATCAGTATTGCATCAACATGAGAAAGAGAGAGAAGGTCGCCTTAGACCCTGGGAGGGCCATCTATTTGACATTCTTTCCTCTCAGTCTGTCAGACAACTTTACAGTGCTGATTTCAATCTTGGATTCAGTCCGAGCTACTTATTCTATGTTCAGAATTCTGCTTCGAAAACGTTTGTACTCTTCCTTTCGTTGCTTCCAACCATCAAAATTTAAATTTATGCTATCGTTCCCATCATGCGCTTTTGCTGACCGGAGCAAAAAAAACAAAAAAACCCTTGCCGTAGATTGGTCAATTCTAGCAAGAAATCTGTGTTCTTATTCGTTGGATCTTAGATGTTAAACTGTTGTCATCGATCTGGTTGAGCAGTGGATGATGAAAGTTGTTATTAACTTATTATTGATTTAACGGGGGCTAGGTTTTCCTACTCTTTGGTATTAGGATCCCCTTTATTGCTTATAGATTTAAAGTTGATAATTTAGGCATACATGCAACAGCTTAAGATCGGCTCTGATTCTGATATTGGGAAAGGGTTGTAACTCCCGGGGCAAGACCTAGAAAGGGGAAATATCATTCAAGATAAAGTTCGGCATGAACAATATCTTTCCAATGGGTTGACGCCATTTCATCCCGCACATTAAAAGGGATGAGAGATGAACGTTTGACACGGAGGGAGCCGGGATCCGCTTTGGGGAGACCAGATCCGAAAATGGCGCCGGCATATCTCCTGGATATATCCGCCTTGGACATCCACACTCCACGCAAAGTAAATGCCTGCATCGCTTGAAGCAAAAGCTCTTTCAATTTTCACTGTTTCCTTGGCCAATAAAAAAACTGTACTTTTCCCATGCCGATGATGCATCCTAGGGATGGATGGTTAGCACATGACCCAAGCTCACAAATGTATATATATATCGCTAAATCAAGAATCATTAATATAGAGGAGGTTCATGCAACTACAAACGAAACTTTGGAAATCGCACCCTGGCTCCAGATAACAAAAAATAGGCAACGTTGTTTGCAGGCCGGGGAAAAAAAGACACCGTTCATCAAGCACCAGCACCAGCACCTTCTCAATATAGAAGAAGCAGCAGGCATGTAAAAGATGCAGATAATGCGTTGACAAATATCAAACATGGCAAATATAAAATTAATTCATTTCCTTTGGAGTTTGGACTCTACGAAAAAGGCCTAAAAAGAATCTAAGAAAACCTGTGCTACAGAACGGAATTTATTTTCACATTCTCCCGGGACAAAGGTTAAAAGGGAGGAAGGGCATCTTTCACCAATATCATTTGCCACGCAAGAAGCTCCACATGCAACTGCAAGCAGTGCCAGAATACATTGCAGAAAATATGGATTAAGACTTCTAAACGCTCCCATAAAAAAAGATCACAACCTCAATAATGGACCCAAATCGATGTTATGCAGATACAGTATCAGCACACTTAATATAAGGCCGGTTTAACTTACTGAGATCTAGTATGCCCTCTATATTATGCATCAGTGTAGTATGATATACTGATATGATATACCTAGTATGGAACAATTTGATACAGCAAACCTTAAATACAATAACCAATGGCATGAGCTGTGAACAACAACAATCAATATAAAGCAAATGGTGAACAACTATTTGACAAATCATGCATCTAAAATTAAAAATGAAATGCCTGGAGATTACGAACTAAAGCAGAAATTGGAAAAATTAGAAAATCAACAGAATATCTTTTCCACAATTAGATTCTTCAATTTTTCACTTGAGCATCTGTATTTGCACTGGAGAAAATAACATGTACCAAACAATTTACAGCTGAAGGATAAATAATGTTGATGCAGAAAATAACCCTAGCCAACACAGAGAATTCTGGACGAAAACAAGATCACTAGCTTCAGTGGGAACGTGCATAACAACCTCAAAATGCCTCATCTTACAAAACCTCGTACTGCAAATCTATGGTCAGGGAGATGAGGGTAAAACTACCCAAAAAGATGTGGAAGCTCAAAGACTTCTGCCCATCAAATGTTATTATATGATAGGAGATTGTGTTCACTCTTCGACATTTACAAGCTCATACTCAACAAGAGATAAGTTGTTGTCTTCTTTTACTTCAAGATTGGCAGGCTCAGTAACCTCAACCCGGCCCCATTTGTCAACAGCCAGCCTCATTGAACCCTTAAATATGTCAATCTTTGCATTCCGGAGGATGACAGTGGTGCCCGGTTTCATCAAGTCCACTGTCAAATGATAAAACCCTTCAGCAAACTTTATCAGATAATCCACCATATCATGAAAGGCAGCCATATCAGATGACCCACAAACTTCTGGGATTCGTTGAGCTAATCTAGCTATAATTAAAAGCATATGCTGATGGCAAAATATATCTTGTAAGACCTTTCAGGAATGAACATACATGCATAAACAAGGTTCAATCAGAGGAAGAAAACAGCAATCAAGGAGTTTCCAGTTTCATATCGATTAATTTCACATCATAGCAATAAGCCAAATCAAACCGTTGAAATTGACTCAGGTCACTCCTCCGACAATTTAGTTAAACAGTGAATCTATATGTATTTAAGTAAAATATGCAGCATAGAATATCATTTGTCACTATGTACATCTGCTGAGTACTTCCAATAAAATTAAAACTTTTAATGAATAAGCATTAAAATGGGGATCTAGGAATAGGGCCATCATTTGTTTCTTTATGAGTCGTTATATTTCAAAACCAACATGGAAAAATCTGGCAATTCCACCAAAGCAGAGACGAGTGTATACAATCTGTGCTGCTGTATTTCAACAGCAGAACAAAGTACAAAAATTAAAAGGTCACCCCACTGGTAGGTTTCCATGTAAGAAATGGACTGAGAGATGAAGTAGCCAGACTTTCTCAAAGGTCCTTATACAAAATTGATTGATGTACAACAAATAAAAGGAAATTTGTTAATGGGGTTGCTTTACCAAATGTACAGGATTGGTAACGTGGACTCGAGAGTAGGCAGCTCGGTGTTTGTGAGCTAACTTTAATATTGAGTTGTTTTATCAAATTCTGCACCAAAGCACCAGTGGTCTAGCGGTAGAATAGTACCCTGCCACGGTGCAGTCCCAGGTTCGATTTTCCTTCTGTTTTCCTTTTTACTCTCTCTCACCATTTATGCATGTTTTGCATCATTCACCGATGATATTATCACACTGATCACCTCAGTCACTTGAGCCCAATTAAACAAGAATCATGAATTAAGTCAACAGGAGTTGTCATATTTGACAAAATATGGAAATGATAAAAGCAACTCGCAAGCGAGTTCATCATATCCGTCCTTTCCAGCCGCAAAAATGCAGACATCCCTAAGCATGATATATACAATACACACCGGAATGGAGAAGAGCTAAATGGAAAATAATTGAAAAATAAGATATGAAGCACCAGACTAGAAGACATAATGGAGGATAGCCCAAAAAGAAAGGGTTCAGAAACATCAAAAATTAATAAAGTAAGGCATAATACTAGAAAACGATTTAGAAGCATTCAATAAAATGCTGAAAACCACAAACACATGATTTATTTTATTGATAATTAAGCATTTAACCCATAACTCAGTGAAGCAGGATACCTAATTATCCTGCCGCACATGAAGATCATGCCTAGAGATAAAGCAACTGGCAAAAAAGTACAAGAGATGAATTTCAATGTCCCTGAAAGTCATCTAAGGATGAATAACAGAATCGACAGTCCAATCTCCAAGATACAATAGCATGTTCAATGTCCCTAAAAGTCATCTAAGGATGAATAACAGAATCGACACTCTAATCTCCAAAATACAATAGCATTTTCAATGTCCCTAAAAGTCATCTAAGGATGAATAACAGAACTGACACTCTAATCTCCAAAATACAATAGTATTTCTCCTTTCAAATGCTGACCAAACTAAGGAAAATATCCAACATCTCAACGCCACCCAAGTCTTTCCCAACACCTACACGGTCAACTAATATGGCATAAAAAGAGTATACACTTTCTTCCAACCATAGCATTGCATAAAGTACATATCAAAACTGCTGAAGGTTTTCATGTGAGGCTCCCTTGACCACAAACTAAAAGATGAATGATTTTCCAAGGAAAGCTTTGGATCCCAAATAGATCCTGAACCCTGCACTGAAGCCCTACTGCATACTCCGTCTTAAAGTTACCACTGCTTCGCATCTCCAAGCAACATTGCCCATTTGATTATATAATTGCATGATTCCATAAGTACAACAAACTCATATTTTGGCCAATGGATAACCAAATAGTTGTTTAGTAACTTTGGTTCTAAATTCTCTGAACCAAAAACGTTTGCCAAAAATGTTTCAGATATTCAATGAACAAAAAAGCAATGGGTGATGGAACTGCTGCGAAATAAACCTTAGATTTTATCAAGTTAGGGACTTTGTTATGTTTTCTACCTATGGCATATAAATCCCAACATATCCATCCTTTGAAAACACACCATGATACCAACTAAAAGTACATTGGGCTGATTTAATATATGCAAGTACTGCAATTCGTATGTCTTATATTGTTGCTAATTTTCATAATCATGTTCTTTTTCACACTATTTTAAAAGCAGTTTATGTGACCGCATATGCAGAAGCAGCACCTGGGCCCCAATGCATAAGCCAACATGTGGTCCCTTTATTCATGGGGCCACAGAAGTGGACTGCACTTGCTTATGTGGTTGCACCGCATGTGCACTCGCACACCTTAAGTACAATGTCTTGTCACCTTTATTCATAAAGCATATACTCAACATTTAAACTTTGTTCCAGACTTATGTTTTGTCGCTTTGGTCTGTAAAGCATGTACTGTGAACTTTGAAATTTTGTTATAGACTTCTAACATGCTTTGTTGCAACTTATATTTTACTTTATTGTTTATGTCTTGTCTTGATTGATGAATGATGATAATTAGTGGATCTGTTACTTAAAATTTCATAAATGTAATTGAATTTTAAGCAAAGTTTACGTCTTAAAGGATGATTTATAATTCCAAACTAGTTGAGATTGGCTACATAAATCCTTTTTTTCTGTTTCACTCCCTGTAGATCAGTAGTTTCTGTAAGATGTAAAGGCATTAAGTCATTTACTATTTCCTCTCATGTAATTTTCGATCTATCTCTATCTTTTCTTCTTATATGTTTATCAAATCATGCAACTCTAGGTTCACATTGCCAATGCCCAAACCATCTTAGTCAATTTTCTTTAATTTGTCCTAAATTAGTGTTGCCTCCACCTGTTTATGAATTACTTCATTCTGATATGTTATACCATTCTAGAATGTGCATCCAGATAAGTGTGAATGTGTGTATTAAATTTGTATTGCTTTCTAAATCTACTGAGTATATTCTCTAATTTTAACAATGTATTACTTATATTATACTGTTTATTTTTAAATATTAAAAAAATACAACCTGCATCTGTGCACTGCATGCTACATGTGTGCTATGAAATGATCTGACCATCCACATTATCACAGAAGCTTTTTAAAACACTGCCTTTTCCATTAGTAGGTTTTAGTTATAAAAGAAAGCATTTTCTAGTTTCAAACAGATTCGACTAAAAATGTCTGAAAACAGAAATAAAAAGCCAAAATATGTTCAGAAACAACTATATTGAGGAATTCAGATGATTCAGTCCCTATTTTGGAGTTCAATGAAATGACAGTCCCTCTTTTTCAGCATTTAGTTATTATTCTAAGTGGATGGAATGCTTGCTATCCTTGGCCTTTTTTACTTTGAACCTAATGGTAATTACTTTGAAAGACCAAATTGCCATGTCCCCCTCTCCATAGAGTGCCTTTCTGTTGTTCTCTTCACAGCTCCATTCCAGTCTCTCTCATGTTAATCTATCAAGACGAAAACAAAGGTTTTATGTCTTGATACCAGGTCTCCTTCCAATACTTCACTACACTAAAGTCCAGCATGGTACGTCCATCAAGAGTTGCCGTACCAAAAATCGGCATCATTTCGGTATCAATCCGATATGATCGGTATGAGGCAATACCGTACTGAACTGATGGCATACCGATCATGCGGATTAGGAGGCCACAACCCATGAACCGCCACGAATCAGACTAAATGGATCAGTTTAGTTCAATTCAATATGCCAATACAGGGTTAGCACGGATGGTTCAGGACAGTATGTGTGGTTCAGGATGATTCGTCTCCTGTATCAAACTAAGAGGCTGAACCGTCCTGATTCTAGGCCAATTCTGTTTGTTCTGAACCACCTAATTCGGGATAGTTTGGCTCACCATGTATGCCAATGTGCTAATACATGATAAAAGTGCTAAATCAACAAAACACCCATACTATGTGTTGAAACGGTACCATATTGAGCCTACTAATTCCAATAGCAAACTGATATTGATCTAGTATATAAAACCTTGACCAAAACAATGTCTAGCAAAAGCTCCACTAGACTGAGACGGGATGATGCAGCTCTGGCTCAGCCAGCCAGAGCTGGAAATATTGTAGTGTTAGCCTTTGTTTGGTTGGTGTAAGATTCCAACACTGGTAGAAGAGGCAGAATTCAAACAGAGTAGTTAGGCTATGGAGGAATGATCCAAAAAAAAAAAAAAAATTTGAAGATTATAACTTTTTTTAGGAATGGCTAATGATAATAACAGGTTAATTAACAGCAAGAACCATTTCAATCCAATTTAAGAACCATGTACTGGTGGACCGCACTTGCTGAAAAGTTTGGCATTGGAACCAAATATTAAAACCTGTTAGAGACCATGCATGAGAAAATTCTCGACCTTGCAGAAAAGATATCTATGGATCCATGACTTTATATTAAAATATTTAAAAAAAAAAAAAAGAGACAGAGCATATGGCAGTTTGGTCTCAAGATTCCAAGGCATATAACTTTCAATGATCAGTAACCATGTGGAGCCTCTGGAGCGCCCCAACTTTTATTTGGGACTGCACTCAATCCAAGTGACAGATGCAAGAGATACATGTATGTTCACTATGTGCCAATTATTGAGACAATATTTTAAGCAAACTGACAATAATTGGGCTAATTTATACAAAAGAGAACTGGATAAATCGACATTACAATGGTCCCAGCAAACATCCAAAACCAGTACACGCGCACGCGCGCACAAAACTTGAAACAAAAAAAAAAGTCGAGATTTTATAGACTTTAGCATAATAGAAACAAGTACGGAAAGATCTTTTACAAACCAAATTTTTAACCGGAGTAAGAATTTCTTCTTATCTATGGAAAGAAAAAGGTCAAAATGTTTTTAAAAAACGAGTTTTTATTACTGGACAAATAAGAAAGACCGTTCTTCTCGGAACAGTTTGCGATCATTTCCATGAAACGAATGCGAGAGAGATTCCCCGATCTAGACATCTCAGAAGAATAGAAAATTAGATTAGGGTTTCTTGATCAACGACAGAGAGAAAGAGAGAGAGAGGAGGCGAACCCTGATCGTTGCGAGCAGTGAAGACGATGGTGCCGGTCTCGTCGCCGATGAGGCACTCCGCGACCCTGGTGGGGCGGAGGTAGGCAGCTGCAGCACGGCCCTTGTTGAGCACCGTCTCGGAACTCAACACCTTGGCCGTGAGGGTGTGGCCGCTTGTCCCTGGCTTCAGCTGGTCTACCTTCGTAAACACCGGCTTCCTTTTCGTCGCTCCTCCTCCTCCTCCTCCTCCCTCCTGGTGAGCCGTCGCCATGCCTGCAATCCGAAAGCTAAACCCTAGAATAGAGGGAGAAATAAAACCCTAACCCTGGGAACCCGATCGAACGAAACGAACCGAATCCCTGGATTTTAACAATAAACAATTGTCAGTCAGCCGCCCTCTCTCTCTCTCCCCCCCCCTCAAATGCCGATTTTGTCGGCTCCGGCCACGCCATATCCGATATCATAAGGCCTGGCTGTCTCGGTTTGACAAACCAATGCCCTTCTGTGAATTAAACCATAAAAATTCGTAACCATATCGCTAGTTTTGAAAGCTGGAATCAATTATTATAAATAATATTATTAAAAATCCAAAGATGATAATTTTTATATATAAAAATTAAAGGGAAAAAAAAAATCAAGATATCGCACCCATCCAAGCCTCATCTCAGATGCAAGTCCCTTCTCATTTTCATAGAGGCGTATAATATTAATTTCCAAGCCCAAAGTCATGAGAAACCAATCCAATATATTAAAAATTTCTTTGTGAGTCATCCACAGTGAAAAAGATATAACAAAAATTTTTTATCTTCGTTTTAAATCTTTTCATGGAATTTTTTGTGGTTAAAATTTTAATTGGTTGTTTCCTATGCAATGAGTAAGATAACATACTAATCTCAATTAATTTTAGTTTTTCCAACTTTATATCTGTATAAATAAGAATTAATGCATGAGAACCTAATATTAAAAGTAGCTTGTTTAGCTAAGATACTCCTTTAATATTTTTTTAAAAATAAAAATTAAAGCACAACCATTGAAATATTAAAGATTTTATTAGTAATTTAACTAATGTCTCTTTACCACATATTTTACGAAAAGGAATATAGGTCGTCTTCTTTATTAAAATTATCTTCTTCTTTAAAAAAACAAATATGTACTCTTAACTCTTGTTCTATCGCCCCAATGCTTTTGAAAATAATAAATCCAAAAACTCACCAAATAAAAAAAATCTAATCATTTTTTTTTACTTCGAGGAATCTCCCAATTCCAGGAAGAAGATGGGAGCAATAGAATATCTATTTTCATTACTCTATGATCCAATGCTTTTATCATTTTTTTTAATACTTAAGAATAAAAATTCTCACCAATGGCAGCTATAAAAAATTAGGCCTAGATGGACAAAAGATGATGAATGTATATCCATTAAAATAAAATTAAATGGCTGATATTTTAAAACTAAATAAAATGAAAAAGCAAGGTAGCATTTTTAAAGTAGCAATGGTTTAGATGAAGAAAAAAAAGTCCCATCAACGACTTAGTTAATGCCTAATAAATAAAAATAAAGTATGATTGAAGCTAAGCTATTTAGAATTAGTGTCCAAACAAAATCAGAAAGCATGAATAAATGATTAAAACTAAAAAAAACAAAAAACAAAAAACAAACTTTAGACAAATCTTTCAACTCATTTTTATTTTTTTTTATTCCTTAATTGTGTAACATTCTTAATGATGTAGAAAAAGATTAAAAGTTTTTTCAATCCATTGGGATCCATCAAGGATCATAACCAAGCTAGATCTATTTATAATTAAGCTGACCAAATTAATCCATATTTAATCCAGTTAAATTCTCATATGAAACTATGTATTATGGTCTATGGATGACTTTGGATCAATCAAAAAAATGTCATCCCTAATCAAGAGGCAAATTATCCTACTTCAAAAACTTAGTAAAAGTTGATCCAAAATAAAGATAAAATAAGTTATCAATAAGCATCTTAGGCTTGCTCAGAGATCGACTTACTAAAAATCGTATGCATACTTTTAAGCAAGTATGCTCGTTGTGTTCTAATTAGCTTATTTTTTTATAAAATAAGCATAATTTAAATAGCATTTTAAGACATAGCTTCCATCAATGCCCTATTGCTTTTAGGGAAAAAATATTGGATAAGTTGAAGCATAGGCTTAGGAATTTAACTTGTTTAAGTTAAACACAAAGCTTAATTGATTATGTTTCAACTTATGTTGGAGTAGATTTGCACTATATCTTTTAGAAAAAGTCTTACTGCACCGAAAGCAATGCATTCGATGATTAATGCGCACTGTATGTGTTGCTGCCAAATCACTGTGAGGAGCATCGTGCAAGAGGAGCATCGTGCAAGAGGAGGTCTAGGCGAGTCTTCAGAAGTACGAACAGGGCGCCTCCTTCCTCCTGGAACCTGCAAGAAGTCCCTGACCCGGCGATTCCGGTGGGGACCCTCTGACGCTCAAGTTAGGGACTTGGAGAACATGAATTTTTATGAGTAGAGCTTCTGAGAGATCCATCCCTCCTCCTTGGGGATCGGTCCTTTTATACATGTTCGGGGTCCCTTTTACCCTTTGGCGATGACAATCAGTTCTTATCTTCTATTAAGATCGGCTCCACAAGTTGATGCCTGGCTGTTAAACGCGCTCCGCAGATATCGGCAATTGCACAGTATCCGTAATCGCCCATGTTCCCAGCAAAGGCGGATGAGCGGGCTGTGCGGCAGTTGGCGTTTTAAATCTATTCAGCATGCAAAGTCGACTTCGTGGTTGAATTTGTGTCATTTGTATGGGGCAAGACTCGAGGTTGAAGTCGAGGTTGGTGAGGCTGGAACGGTATCCAAGGCTGAGGCTAATGAGGCCGGAGCCGGAACCGGAGCCAGAACCGAAGCCGAGGCCGAAACTGATGGAGCTCGAGGTCAAGGCCGAAGCCGGGATCGTGTTGAGCTTGAGACTGAGGTCAAAGCTGGAGCTGAAGCCTGGGCCGAGGCCGGGGCCAAGGCCCAATCCTAGGCCGAAGCCGAGGCCGAGCCGAATCCGAGGCCGAAGCCGAGGCCAGGCCGAATTCGAGGCCAAAACCGAGGCCGAGCCGAATCCGAGGCCGAAGCCGAGGCCGAGCCAAATTCGAGGCCGAGGTTGAGGCTGAGCCGAATCCGAGGCCGAGGCCGAGCTGAATCTGAGGCCGAAGCCGAATTCGAAACTAGCCGAAATCATTACTTTTGCTCAAAAAAATCATGCGGGTTGTTGCCGTACCGCCTGGTTGTGTGATTAGCTACATCAGATGCCCCCCGCCTCCAAAATAAGGGAGCATGCACCTACCATTGAAAAGGAGTGTTTTATCATATGGTGGCTAATCTTCAGGCGCCACGCGTCAAGGGTCGTTTCCCCTTTAATAGTCGTTGAGATCGAGGAGGATTTCCCTCGAGTGCTGAGCTATGAAAAGGCAGACGCATCATTGCGGTGAGGTCATCATCGTCCCATCATTGGTGGTGCCCTTCATGCTCTACGCTTCGGGTGGTTGCCGTAGCCATCCCCAATGGCAGGCGGACACGTGGCCGAGGTGAGTTAGGCAGGACAATTTGAAAAGACGAGACTATAAAAGGGGATCGTCCTTGACCCGAGCCGCCTTCACTGCCTACGCCTTCTTCCCCATTCTGGTCCAGTCTGAACCTATTCATCTTCCACCTCCCGAGTTCTTCATCCCCGATTCTCCGTCTTCGAACCCTTCATGTCAGTTTTGCTTCCATGGCTTCTTCATCCCTCTCGTGCTCGATTTCTGATTCCGGGGGTTATTCCCCCAATCTTCCTCAACCCTCTTCCTCTCTTGTGCTCAGCTGGTCCTCCTCTGCGGAGGACGTCCCAGCGGAGCAGCAGTGGGTTGCCGGGCGATTTCCCACCGAGAATCGCCCGGCCGCCAGACGGGCCCCCGTCCGGCATCGTCCGACTGTTGCTGGCCCCTCCTTCCTTGTGAGGCAGTCTCCCAAGGGGACTACCTCTATCATGACTGCCCAGGAGATAATCAATCTCAGGGCTTGTTACCAAATTTTCTCCAATCTCTGCTTATACCGGCCTCTTTCCGAGGATAGGGTAACATCCTCTTATCCCGGTAGGGTCGCCCTTTACGAGTCTTATTTTAAGGCCGACCTTCGTCTTCCCATTCATCCCTTTATACTTAACGTATTTGATCGATATTCCTTGTCCATAGCACAATTGGTCCCGAATTTCATTCGAACCCTAGTTGGTTTCCTAGTATTATGTCACATCCAAGGGATAGAGGCTAGGAATTCTCTCTTTCGTAGCTTCTATACCCTTAGGAAACAATCGGCTTGGTGGTCTTTCGCCCCCAGGCCAACCAGAACCCTTAAGCTATATCTTCCCACTTCCATCAAAGGATGGAAAGATAGGTTTTTCTTTGCCTAGGTTGAGGGGGTAAGAACAGAGTGGGAAATTCCCGAGACCGAGCCAAATAAAGACCCAACAATACTCCCAAGAGATAAAGAGGCATTCAGGAAGCTGATCACTACTGACATCCCTCGGTGCAACATGTTGTTAGCCGAGGAGAACCTTCGGCGGGCAGGCTTTGCTCCTGGCAACGGTGAGCGGCCAACCGTCTCCTCTTTTATTCTCTCCTCTTTTATTCTCTCCTCTCTTTTTTTTAACAAGTTCTTTTGATCAGCAGGTATGGCACCATCACTTCAAACAATTTGAAAGGCCGCCACCAAGAAGAGAAAAGCCAAAGTGGATGGGGCCCCTGCCGACCCTGCCGAGAAAAGGGCCACCATCAAGGTTGTCAAGAGAACCGAGGCCGGAGAGGCCTTCGGAAGAATGAGGCCAAGGAAGAACGGCCTCGTTCGCCTTTACCAGCACCGCCCCCATCTCCCATCGATTTGACAAATACTCCTCCAGAGCAGAGGACTGAAGCACCGTCACCACCGCCAACGGCTCTCGAGGTGGAGCCAACTGACTCGGCAACAAGACCGGTTCCAGAGGCTGTCCAATATTCCAAAGGGGCGATGGCTGAGATGCCTCCACAGGCTGAGGCGCCAGAGGAAGCACAACCGGTAGCTGACCCCGTGCCAGCGGCTGCCGGGTTTACGGAGGAAGACGAGATCGACGCTTCCTTCCAATCAATTTTGTTTCGCTATAGCCGCTGGGCCGAGCGGACGATGGCTCAGGCCTCCGTGCCTGAGCTCTAGAGGTTCCTCCAGAACCAGCGGACCTCTACGTTCTTCCACGAGGCATCTGTAGTGCACCCTTGGGTGAGTGTCCTTCCATTGCTAACCTTTAGAGCTCTGGTTTCTTCACCTAACCTGAATAATTTTTGAACTGGCGCTAAACTCTTTGACCTCCATGAAGGGCCTTTTGTCCCAGGCCGAAGCCACCATTGACCAATTGCAGGAAGACACTAACCAAGCCCGGACCAGGGCAGAAGAGGCCGAGGCCACTCTGCAGATTGCCCAAGCGGAAGTGGCCCGGGCGCAAAGGGCCGAAGCCGAGGCCGAAGCTGCCCAATTTAGGAACTTGGCCCGGGCTGAAAAGGCAGAGGAGGCGCTAGAAGTAGCTCAGCACCAGGCGGCCAATGAGCTCGACAATGCTCAGGTGGCAGAGGAAAAGCAGAAGGTGGTAGAAGAGAAGCAAAAAACTGCAGAAGCGAAAGTGTACCAGATAAAGCATCGACTGCATTCTGCCACCATTGAAATAAGAGTGGCTGAGGAGCGGGCCGAAAATGCCAAGGAAATCGCTCGCCGGGCCGATGCTAAGATTGCCAACCTAAAAGCAGCGGTGACCGAGGCCAAGAAGAAGGCCGCCGAGGCCAAGGAGAAGGCCACCGAGGCCGAGAAGAAGGCCGTCGAGGCCGTAGAGTGTTTCAGAAAGTCCGACGCCTTTGACAAGGAGCTGGCCGAGACAACTGCATTTGCATATGATGGCGGCTTCCAAGATTGCAAAGAGAAGATACGAAGACTCTATGGCCTCGAGGGAATTGAAGAGCTGGAGCCAGATGAAGTTCCTGAGGACGATGGCTCATCTCCAATCGAAACTTGAGTTTTCTTTTTATTGTATCAAGTCCGACTTGATCAGCAATTTTGTAAACTCTTTTATCATCAATGAAAAACTCTTTTGATCCGTGCTATCTTCATTTGATTTGCATCGTAGCCAATGAATTTTTTAGCGAGTAGGCAGGTACGAGCCGATTCTAGAGAACAGTCGAGGATAAGGCTGTAGGCTAGTATAGCTGTTGTCCTAGATTTGTCAAAGTGCTAATGACCAGGCTGCAAGGTACCCAAAGCTTCATTTGAGAACTGGTATGGAATCGGGTTTAAATGCTGATACGAAACCGAGCAAAGCGCAGACGCGAGGCCGGTCCAATGATGACACGGAATCAGGCTGCGCCAATGTGGAGCCGAACTTGAATGCCGATGCGGAGCCGGGCTTCAAGTGCCGATGTGGAGTTGGGTTCCAGGTGCCGACGCGGAGTCGGGCTTCAGGTGCCGGCGCAGAGTCGGGCTCCCAGTGCCGACGCGGAGTCGGGCTTTAGGTGCCGACGCGGAGTCGGGCTCCTAGTGGCGATGCGGAGTCGGGCTCCTAGTGGCGACGCAGAGTCGGGCTTCAGGTGCCGATGTGGAGTCGAGCTTCCGATGCCGACGCAGAGTCGGGCTTCCGGTGCCGATGCGGAGTCGGACTCTAGGTGCCAGAGCGGAGTCGGGCTTCAAGTGCCAACGCGGAGTCGGGCTCTAGGTGCCGACGCGGAGTCAGACTCTAGGTGCCAACGCGGAGTCGGGCTTCAGGTGCCAGCACGGAGTCGGGCTTCAGGTGCCGGCGTGGGGTCGGGCTTCAGGTGCCGATGCGGGGTCGGGCTTTAGGTGCCGACACGGAGTCGGACTCCCAGTGCCGATGCGGAGTCGGGCTTTCAGTGCCGACACGGAGTCGGGCTCCCAGTGCCGACGCGGAGTTGGGCTTTAGGTGCCGATGCGGAGTCGGACTTTAGGTGCCGACGCGGAGTCAGGCTTCAGGTGCCGATGCAGAGTCGGGCTTTATGTGCCGACGCAGAGTCGGGCTCCCAGTGCTGACGCAGAGTCGGGCTTCAGGTGCCGACATGGAGTCGGGCTTCAAGTGCCGACGCGGAGTCGGGCTTCAGGTGAGAAATGAGATAATTCGGACACTTTCGTTAGTGAGAAAATGAATATTATTCTAGTTGATATGCTCAAATTAAAGGCATTAGCAAACTATTAACAATACCGACGTAGGTTGTCTACGTTCCAAGTGCGAGGGAGAGGCTTTCCGTCTAGCCCTTCGAACCGATATGCTCCGCGATGAAGTGCATCCGTGACTCGATAGGGCCCTTCCCAATTGGGAGACAGCTTTCCCCCCTCTGTGGGTTTGGAGACTTCAGCTCGTCGAAGGACTAGGTCGCCAGAGAGGAACGTTCTGGGACGAACTCGAGCATTGTAATATTTTGTGACTCTCTGTCTGTAGGAGGCCATCCTGAGTCGTGCTTGATCACGGAGTTCGTCAACAAAGTCAAGGTTGGATCTCAACTGATTGGGGTTGTTCTCCTCATCGTATGATTGCGTTCGGGGACTAGGGATGCCAATCTCCACTAGAATGACTGCTTCCGATCCAAACACGAGGCTGAAGGAAGTTTCTTCAGTGGGGTTCTGGGCGTCGTGTGGTATGCCCACAGCACGTTTGGGAGCTCCTCCACCCATCTTCCTTTGAAATCGTCCAGGCATGTCCTCATCCCTTGAAGGATGATCCGATTCGTCACTTCTGCAGCTCTGTTTGTTTGCGGGTGACCGACAGAAGTAAACCTCTGAAGTATCCCTAGTTCGGCACAAAACTCTTTGAAAGGGGTGCTGTCGAACCGGCGTCCGTTGTCGGTAACAAGTGTGTGGGGTAGCCCAAACCGACATATAATAGACTTTCAGAAGAAGCTCCTTACCTTGGCTTTGGTGATCTTGGCCAATGCTTCGGCGCAACCCACTTGATGAAGTGGTCGATGACAACGAGCAAAAACTTCCGCTGACCAGAGGCTGGAGGGAACGGTCCCAAAATATCCATTCCCCATTGGGCGAATGTCCATGGAGCCGTTAGGGGGCTCAGTTGAGAGGTTGGCTGCTGTTGAATGTTAGCGTGCCACTGACAACTATCGCACTTCCTGACCAGCTTGGCTGCATCTTCTCGCATGGTGGGCCAGTAATAGCCTTGGCATAAGGCCTTATGTGACAGCGCTCTGCCCCCCAAGTGATTTCCGTAAATACCTTCATGGATCTCACGGAGGATGTAGTCGACGTCTATGGGACCAACACATATGAGGAGGGGATGAGAAAAAGATCTTCTGTACAGTTGTCCGTCGAACATCAGAAACTTATGTACTTGCCACTTGAATAGCTTGGCTTCGGCAGGGTCGGCTGGGAGGGTGCCGGCGGTGAAGTATTGGATGTAGACATCCATCCAGGAAGGCTCTTGTCGGACTGGCATGGATTCCTTAACCACGTCGATGCTTAGGGCTTCTAGATGCTCTATATAGGTTCTTCCCAAGGTCCCATCGGCCGAGGTGGCTAGTCGAGACAAAGCATCAACTCTGGCATTCTCTCTCCGGGGGATGTGGCTGACGCTGAAGTGGGACAAGGGTGAAGCTTATGACCACACCATACTTAGGTAACGGGACATTGCAGGATCCCGTGCCTCATATTCCCCATTAATTTGGCCAGAGATTAGCTGAGAGTCGGTGAAAACTCTAAGACATTTCACTCTGAGCTCGTGAGCCAGTCTTATCCCTGACAGTAGGGCTTCATACTTGACCTGGTTGTTGGTGGCTGGGAAAAGGAAACAAAGGGCATACTCGGTCACAAACCCGTTTGGGCTAGCCAGGATGAGGCCTGCTCCACTCCCTTGAGAATTTGACGCTCCGTCTACGTGAAGTATCCAGTCATCCCCTCTTTCCTCGGTTTCAACGCCCGAGGGGTTTGCATGGGGCTCTTTGGCTGCTCTTCTACCCAAGTGCACTCGACCAGGAAATCCGCTAAGACTTGAGACTTCATAGCTGACCTGGATCGGAACGATAAGTCAAACTCTCCCAGCTTGAGTGCCCACTTTGCCAGCCGGCCAGAGGTGTCAGGACGAGAAAGAATCGTCTTGAGTGGTTGGTCTATGACCACCACAATCGGGTGAGCTTGAAAATAAGGCCTGAGGCGCTGGACAGAAACGATCAATGCGAAAATAATCTTCTCAACCCTCGAGTATCTAGTCTCCCCATCATGAAGCACATTGCTAGTGTAATACACTGGCTTTTGTGTCCCATCGGCGTCCATGCGAATAAGCACTGAGCTAACAGCTTCGGGAGAGGCCGCGAGATATAGAAGAAGCTCTTCCTCACCCCTTGGTTTAGATAACAGTGGCAAGGTGGACAGGAACTCTTTTAATCCCTTGAAAGCCTCCTGGCACTCCCTCGTCCATTCGAAGCCGTTGACTTTGCACAGCGCCCTAAAGAAAGGCAGGCATCTCTCTGCGGACTTGGACAAAAAACGGCTCAAGGCCGCCACCCTTCCAGTCAAACGCTGCACTTCCTTCTTGTTAGCCGAAGACCTCATGTCTAGGATGGCCCGGATCTAGTCAGGGTTCGCTTTAATCTCACGCTGTGTCACCATGAAACCCAAAAACTTGCCCGCTGTCACCCCAAAGGCGCACTTGCGGGGGTTCAGCCTCATCTGATATCGACGGAGGTTGCCGAAGGTCTCCGCCAAGTCAGCAATGTGGTCGGCGGTATGGACACTTTTAGTCAGCATGTCGTCCACATACACCTCCATGTTACGTCCGATCTGGTCTTCAAAGATCTTATTCATTAGCCTCTGGTAAGTGGCCCCGCGTTCTTTAGTCCGAACGGCATCACCTTATAATAGTATATCCCCTTCTCGGTCACAAATGAAGTAGCTTCGTCGTCCGCTGGGTCCATCTTAATTTGATTATACCCGGAGAAGGCGTCCATGAAGCTAAGGGTCTCATGACCAGAGGTAGCGTCCACGAGCTGATCATGCGCCTCCTCCGGAAGTAGTGCTCCAACCCGGACGGTTCTCGTCGGGTCCTCCCCCAATGGAAAGGTCAGCAGATGCTTGGTCGGCTCCCCCCTCCTTTCTAAGTCTCGAGGGTCGGGCGGCTCGAGCACTGTTGCCGACACCTCCCCTTGCACGTTGGGGGCTAAGTGGTAGCAAGCGGTAACGGGCTCTGTTCTTCCCTCATCTCTCCAACTCCTTTGTCGGTGGAAAACTTTACAAGTAATCTTTTGGTGGAGATAACAGCATCCAGCAAATTCAAGCAAGGTCTCCCTAGAATAGTATTGTAAGCCAGTGGGACTCGGACTACCAGAAAGTTCATAAGATCCATGCTCTGACATGGCGGAGTCTCGGCTGTGACAGGGAGGGTGACTTTCTCCTTGACCCTTACAGAGTCTTCAATAAAACCCATCAAGGGAGTGGTGATGGGCCAAAGAGAACTTCTGGGCAAATTTATTATAACAAAGGCATCATAATTCAAAACATCTACTGAACTTCTACTGTCAACCAAAATTCATTTTACAGGATGCTTTGTGATCGTCATAGACACGACGACGCTATCATCATGCTTGTTTACTACCCCTTCTAAATCCCTTTTGGAGAAGGAAATTACAGAGTCTTCTCCCTCCTCACACTACCTTTTAGAGCTGCTACCTGCCCCCCAGGAGACCATGGCCACTGTCTTCTCCGTTGGGGCATTGTCCACACCGATCTGAGGAGTAGGAGGCGCCGACGGACCCGGGGCAGCTGGGTTTCCTCTTCGAATGAACTTGCTTAGATGGCCTTGCTGAACGAGTTCTTCGATAGCTTTCTTCAATAGGCGGCAGTCTTCAGTATCGTGGCCGTAGTCCCTGTGATACCGGCAGTAGAGTTCCTTACTGCGGGGAACCCCTGGCCTTATGGGGGGTGGACGCTGATGGTAGGGCTCATCCTCGATCTCTAACAGAATGTGAGATATTGGGGTGAGGAGAGGACTGAAGTGCTATTTAGGAATCAGTGCTTGAGGTCGATTATCTGGGCGACAAGGCGGCTCAGGCTTTCTGGACCGCCCTCCAGCAGATTCCGAAGATGTCGGCTTCTTACTGGATCCTTTGTCAACCTCCCTCCTGGAGGAATCTGCTTCGTCGGTGCGAATATACTTCTGCACCCGTCTCAATAGTTCGGCATAAGAATGAGGAGGCTTTTTGTCCAAGGAATAAGCGAACCTGGAAGGACGGAGTCCCCGCTTCAGAGCTAGTGTGGCCATGGAGTCCTCAAGGTTGTATACCTCCAACGCAGCTTCCTTGAACCGAGCCACAAAGTCCTTCAGGGTTTCATCGCTCCTCTATTGGACGGCAAATAGGCTATCAACCATCCGGGGGATCTTTCGGCATGCATCAAAGTGTGCCAAGAAAGACCTCTCCGAGTTGCTTAAAAGAGTTAATACTACGTGGTGGTAAACAGGAATACCACGCACGCGCTGCCTTCCGAAGCATGGCCAGAAAGGCGACACAGAGGAGAGAATCTGTTGCCTCCTAGACTTGCATAAGGACCTTGTAGCTCTCTAGATGATCTAGGGGGTCCGTCGTACCATCGTATGGGTCCAACTGGGGTAGGCAGAACTGAGGTGGAACCGGTTCTCCATGATACAATGAGAAAGCGGAGGGCAGTGGTCGTAGTCCATTCCGTAGGGGTTGGTGATCCTACGGCTAAGCTCTTCCAACCGCTGATTGTATTCGTCCAACCATTGTTTGGCCCAACGGGCGGTCTTCCTATTAGTTTCTTCCTTTGAGGTCTCGGAAGATGAGGAGGGGGAAATCTGCCGGTGTAGGGGATACACACGCTTTGGTTCCTTCTCACCACATCACCTGTGAGAGCGATCGGAATGGAGGGAAGGAGACCCTCGTTGCTTAGAGGTCTCCCGGCGATGAGGCTTTGGGGTCAAGTGGTGGAAGACCTCCAGAGGGGTCTGCCATGATGAGGCTGACTAGCCCCATAACCCTCCATATGAGGCGGAGAGGGTTGTGGTGGCACAGGCGCAGCGGTGGAGCATTGTTCTTGCAGTCCCCGCACCACCGCCATCAGGTCTTGCACCTGATGAGTCAGGGCATCGATCCGATCAACTTGGTTAGCTTGTGGTTGTGCTGGAGGCAGAATAGGGAGGTTGGCTTCCGACTGTTCAGCCTGCAGGAGGCGTCCTGAGGCCTGGATGGTGGAAGCTTCCTGTGCTCGCGTAACCGCCATCTTCTTTCTTGCAGAGGCTATAGGGTCACAGATGCGTGAGGGTAAACGTCTGTCTGTCGTTCCCCCCTTCCTGGTGCGCCAATTTGTTGCTGCCAAATCACTGTGAGGAGCGTCGTGCAAGAGGAGGTCTGGGCGAGTCTTCAGAAGTACGAACAGGGTGCCTCCTTCCTCCTGGAACCTGCAAGAAGTCTCGGACCCGGAGATTCCGGTGGGGACCCTCCGACGCTCAAGTTAGAGACATGGAGAACAGGAATTTTATGAGTAGAGCTTCTGAGAGATCCATCCCTCCTCCTTGGGGATCGGTCCTTTTATACATGTTTGGAGTCCCTTTTACCCTTTGGCGATGACAATAAGTTCTTATCTTCTATTAAGATTGGCTCCGCAAGTTGATGCCTGGCTGTTAAACGTGCTCCGCAGATATCGGCAACTGCACAGTATCCGTAACCGCCCGTGATCTCAGCAAAGGTGGATGAGCGGGCTATGCGGTAGTTGGCATTTTAAATCTGTTCAGCATGCGAAGTTGACTTCGTGGCTGAATTTGTGTCATTTGCAAGGGGCAAGACTCGAGGTTGAAGTCGAGGTTGGTGAGGCTGGAATGGTGTCCAAGGCTGAGGCTAATGAGGCCAGAGCTGGGACCGAAGCCGAGGCCGAAGCCAGGGCTGAGGCTGAAACTGATGGAGCTCGAGGTCAAGGCTGAAGCCGGGGTCGTGCTGAGCTCGAGACCGAGGTCGAAGCTGGAGCTAAAGCCTGGGCTGAGGCCGAGGCTGAGGCCGAATCCTAGGCCGAAGCCGAGGCCGAGCCGAATCCGAGGCCGAAGCCGAGGCCAAGCCGAATCCGAGGCCGAGCCGAATCCGAAGCCGAAGCCAAGGCCAGGCCTAATTCGAGGCCGAAACTGAAGCTGACCAAATCCGAAGCCGAGGCCAAGCCGAATCCGAGGCCGAAGCCGAATTCAAAACTAGCCGAAATCATTACTTTTGCTCAAAAAATCATGCAGATTATTATCGTACCGTCTGGTTGTGTGATTAGCCACATCAGTATGAATGAACATGCTAAAATAAAAAAAAAAAATTTATTTCTGATACGTATGTATGCACACAATATGCGTTAATCATCAAAATAGATGCCAATGTAGCAACACTTTTTCTATCTGTTATCTTAGCCAGCCCCACCTATTTTGTTTATTCCATTTTTTCTACAAAGCCGCTTACAACCAAGTTTGGTTGCAAATAGAACCACAATCATACGCTATATCCCATCCTTGGAAATTGGTCTTTATTTTAAAATCAATAATAACACATTCAAAAGGAATGAGCTATAATATTGATTACGGATTATATCATTAAAAGTATTAAAAATTAAAATCAAATATTTAAATGATACTATGTGGACATAAAATTGATAATTTTTATTGTTTTATTTTGTTTAATTTAAAAATTTATGTTGTTGATCATAATGTGCATATATTAAAATATATATAGAACAAAATTTAATTGATCTTAATACAAATTTTAAATCAAAATAAAACATGACCTTTTGATTATTTATTTTTACACATATCAATATAGAAATCATCAAAGTAGAAGTTGCTTAGTGATAAGTCTATTTATTATCTCAATTTAATTATTAAAATAAATATTAATTACTTTGAATTTATTAAGAATTGATACTTTTTATGAATGTTTGCAAAAAGGAGCATATAGATGGAAAGAACTCGATTTTTGGAGTCCAACGATGATGGCACTCAAATCAGGACTCGGTTTACCCAAAAAGAAAGAAAGAGATAATTTTGCATGATTTCTGGTGCAAAATAAGGCAGATGATGTTGAATGGATGGCTGAAAATTTTTTTCATAATATCTGAATGATCTTGAGCGCCTGATTGACTCCAACTTTGACTAGGAGAAAACCCTAGACGAGCTCTATAAAAGGTGGACTTCAGGTAGTAGTTGGAGGGAGGAGTTTCTACAAAACTCTTTTTATTCTTTTTTTATTGAGATTATTGTATTTAGGTCTGGGAGAGAAAAATTATGGAGGGGATGTTGGTAGCAGCAATGCATGGCTAGATTCCTTCAATTTGGGATGATGATGAAGCCAGGTTTTATCTTTCTTTTTGTTCTTAATTTCTATGCAATAAAAATTATGCTCTTCTTTATTATATCTTTTGAGTTATTTTTCTGATTGAGCTTTTGATATGGCATACACGGCCTGTACCCTCTATCGACGTACCGTGATCTCAGGATATGGTACGTGCCTAAGAGAGACAGATCGTAGTATGATAGATTAGACCCTTAACCTTGCAATGATTAGATAGTTTATACTCTAAGCGGATGTGACGTGATCTCCTGATATGGTCCGTGCATGACAAGAGATAAATTATTCTAATTTTAAATTTGCAAAAATTATTACTATTGCAACATTAAAAAAAGAAGATAAAACCTGCTTGCATGGTGGATTCGGATTCCTGGGTTGCTTCTTCTATTATTTGAATTTTATTAATTAATTAGTTGTTATCTTTTAATAACCGCTATTCTTAATATAATCCGTTATAGATAAATTTTCTTTTTCTCTTTCATGAAATAATTACCCTTGATCCCTGAGGATACGATCCCAATTCACCACTAGCTATAGTAGTGAGTAGGTTTTATTTTTGACCGCCAACGACAATCAAATTTTGGCGCCATTGCTGGGGATCTAAGCATGATTACTTCACAAAAAAAAAATTAAAACTAAAAAAATATTATAAATTTTTTCTTAATTTTATTCTTATTTTTAATTTTTTATTATTTCATTATTATTCATGCTTCTATATAAAAGAAAAGAGAAAAAAAGATTCCTTTTTTTGTTGAATAGTTATTGCTCTCTTTAGCTTATTGCTTTTTTTGTAGTTACCTTAATTGTTAGATTTTTTTATTTTCTTTAACATAAAAAATTAATTTTCTTCTTATCACAAATCCACTTTTAACCTAATCAATTTTACCTTTTAATTAACTTACCTTAAAAGAACCTAAAAGAAAACTCTAAGACACTTTCTATAAAACATAATTAATTTAAGAAAATAAAATAATAATAATAATACATAAATAAAAATAAAATATAATAAAATAAAAAATACTTTATTTTTATACTTAGATTGACTTAGGTAAATTTATTTTCTATGAAACTCAAAATTTTTTCAATGACATCTCATAATTTATTAGAAAGTTAGAAACTGAATCACAAAAATTTTTAAAAAAAGTAATTAGATTAATTTTGTTTTATAATTTCAAGAGCTGGATATCTGCTTGTTGTATAGCATTTTCATAATAAACTTTAAAGGCACAAACCCTTAATTAAGATAAGGTGGAAAGTTGATCACCCTTCCTAGGCCCACAAATCATATCATTTTGCATTAACCCAAGCCTTTAACTCTAAAATTAACTAGACATCGGCCCTAAGGAACTCGAGCTCAATAGGACAAGACACCCGAAAGAGTTGGACCGAATCGGGATTGACTGCTTAACTGGTGTCTAGAAAAGGAAAGGAAAGTGGTTACTTAATTAGTTCCGTTCGCTTACCTAGTAAGCGATGGGAGGACTCCCACTGACCTTACCCTTGACTGGCTAGTTGATTAGTTAATTTTTGATTTGGAGGGCTCCAAGGCAGTCTTAAAAGTTAGGAGCTGTTTAGATCTAGGTTAAACCTAGGATAGAGAGTCTAATCTGTGTTAACTTGATTGCTAATAATTATTAAACCATAACTAAATTATTCTCCATTGCTCTTAGTTTTAGGAATCTTTTAGGATATTTTTTTAGAATCTTCTCTTTTCTCTTCTATTATATTAGTTAAAAAAAAACCGAATTACTATTTGCTTTAGAGTGTATTGGTAGGGTATATGCTTTGTCGTCGATCGTTACAATCCAACCTTATACCCTTAAACCTTGAAATAGAGAGAACTTGTAGAGCAAACAGAACATGCATTATGGATCTTAATCAAGAAAATAATCCACTACGTCAATTGAAGGAGTACTTTGCCCCTTCACAATATACATATTCATCATGCATACAAGTACCCCCAGTAGAGGTTGTCTAATATGAAATTAAGTCCAGTATAATCCAAATGTTACCAGCTTTCCATGAATTTACAAATGAAGATCCCTATAAATACTTAGATGAATTCTGAGAAATTTGCTCAACTGTCAAGATTCAAAATTTCTCCGATGAGGCACTTAGGCTTAAGTTATTCTCTTTCTTCCTAAAAGATAGAGCCAAGTATTGGTTAAATTCATTAGACATTATAATTTTAACTTGGGACCAACTTCAGAGGGAATTTCTTAAGAAATACTTTCCTATAGGAAAAATGAATCAAATTAGAAAAGCCATAACCAATTTTTCTCAGTTAGAGGGAGAAATGTTTCATAAAACGTGGGAGAGATTACAAGAATTAACTAGGAAATATTCGTACCATGCAATACCTAAATGGCAGTTAGTTCAATGCTTTTATGATGGATTGTCAGAAAGGCATCGACAAATGGTAGATGCCTCATGTGGAGGAACATTTATGCTAAAAAATGAACATGAGGCATGGCAGCTTTTTGAAACTCTAAGTAAAAATTCCTGGTACCACATGTCTGCTGCCCGTAGATATCCTCCCACAGAACCTAGAGAGGGGGAATATACAACATAGGTCAGTCTATAGACATCTATATCAAAATTGATGAACTATCCCAAAAACTTGATCGAATTCTACAAGTTGGAAACACCTCTTCCCCATCTACTCAATTACATGAGGTTTGTATAATCTGATCGAGTCTGACCCATTCTATAGGTGAATGTCCAACCGTATACCAATTTCCTGAGCTTATTCAAGAGCAAGCCTACCAAGCCCAAACCTGAATGGCTCTTAGACCAGAAAATGGTCCATATTCAAATACTTACAATCCTACCTGGCAAAATCACCCAAATTTTTCATGGAAACCCCAACCTATCATCAGTCCAACATCAATTAGGCCTAACCATCAGGAGACCCAATTTAGAAGGATGTTGTATTCCCAATATCCAAGTGCTCCTCAACATTCATCAAATAATTATGATCCTACTTTCAAAGAGAAGGTGTTACAAGCATTGAAAGGGCTAGAAATGAATACTCATCTTCTTCACTCACACACACAATCCATTGCAAAACCAGAAACCCAGATAGGTCAACTAGCCATAACATTCAGTAAAAGAGAATGAAGTAAGCTACCGAGTCAGCCTGAAGCTAATCCTAGGGACCTAAACATCCAAGGATCAAAACAAGAAGCCCGGATTAATCAACTAAGTGTTATTCATACATTAAGATCTAAAAAATAAATAGATAACCAGGTGGGTACATAAAAAGAAGAAGAATTAGAAGTTCCACCACTTGAACAACTTATTGAGCTGGATCAGTCCGAAACCCCTGAGGTATCAGAGTTTAATGTAATGCCCCACCCACCAGCTGAGCCCATATCAGAAGAAGATAAACGAAATATTAGGGTTGTAGCACCATTCCCAAATAGACTTAACTCCAATCAAAATTCAGCCCAATTTGATAAGATTTTGGAGGTCTTTAAGCAAGTTAAAGTGAACATTCCCTTACTGGACATGATCCAACAAGTCCCAGCCTATGCCAAATTCCTTAAGGATCTATGTACCAAAAAGAAGACCATCAATGTACCCAAGAGAGCCTTTCTGGCAGCCAGTATGAGTTCTTACCTATCAAACCATATGCTAGTGAAATACAAAGATCCAGGGTCACCCACTATTTCATGCATTATGGGGAACACCCTCATAAATAGGGCTCTATTAGACTTAGGGGCAAGTGTTAATATATTGCCATACTCTGTGTTGGGAGTTTGTTGAAAAATTATTTGCCCCGATCCCATTGATTTTGATGATTACCAAAAGCCATGAGTACATTAAAAGATGTAATGAGTTTATTTACATGAGCAATGAATTTATTTAGAACAATGAATGAGAATGTTAAAGTTTGACTTTATCAAATTGAAAGTAACTTCATGTTCAATGTTTAAGCTTTCAATTAGAAATTTAATACTTCATATTGTAATCAATGAGTTTTTGGAACACTTCTTGAATTGATTCTTAATGTCAATTTTATTATATTCAAGTCAAAATAATGATTTAAAAAATCTGGAACGAATTTAAAGTCAATCAGAAAACTTTCTGATTTTTGATACGTTCCGGAGCCGACTCTTGAGTTTCAGAGTCGACTCCCCTCAGAGTACAGAAATAACTGTCTGTCTCGAGTCGACCCATGTAATTTCTCGAGTCGACCCCGATTCTGTCGAGCCGACTCCATGACTGTGCGAGTCGACTCCGCTCAGACACCAGAGGTGTGTTTTTCTGAGCACTTCGCGAGTCGACCCCAACTTTTCATGAGTCGACCCCGACTTTCAGGAGTCGACACTTTACTTTGATGAGTCGACCCTATAACTTTCTGAACATTTCTATTTTTAGTATCACGACCTCGAGCCGACTCGGGAAAAGCATGAGTCGACTCCAGCAAATCTGGGCAAAATTTTTCCGAATGCCAACTCAGCGTCAACGGTAAGATTTTTGATTAACGGCTATTTTTCTTTGTTTCTAACGGCTATATTTTTGCAGAATCTATAAATAGAGAAGCCGTTTTCAAATCAAAAAATACAAAAGAGAGATATTCATTTCAAGAGAAAAGAAAGAAAAATTGAAAAACAGAGCTTCATTTGAAAAAATCCGTGATTCAAAATAGAGTGAAAGAAAGAGTGTGAAATCAAAGGAAGCTCCTTCTGTGTTCAAGCTCAACAATCCAAGGAAGCTTCAGAAGAAAATCCAAGAGCTATTCAAGAGCATTCAAGTGATTTTCAACACTCAAAAGAGGAAAAGCTCAAATCAACTCCAAAGATTCCGTGAAGAATCCAAGCTGAGGCCGATTCTACACTTCAAAGGAGTTGAGGAAAAGAGGAAAAGAAGAAAAGCTCAAAGCCAACCAACTGCAAATCAGGCTTTTCTAAACTTATTCTTACATTTGTTTATCTGCTCATTGAGGAGCTTTGTAACTGAAAAACCATACTTTATTCTTTGTGTCTAGTTCAATCTGGGGGATTGAACTAGTTGAGGTAGTCTTACCTCGGTACAAGCTTGGTAAGCTTGGGTTAGGGTTTTTGTGCTGGTGAGCCCTTGAAAACCAGCTGGGTTCGTTGTGCGCCCGGAAAACAACAAGTTTGAGTTGTGAGCTTGTAAAACAACTCTGCTGTAATCTAGGGTGATTATAGTGTGGACCCAAGTGAATCTTGGGAGTGGACGTAGGTGTTGGATACACCGAACCACTATAAAATCTTTGTGTTTGCCGTGCTTTCATTGACTCTTCTCTATCTCTGTTTTATTCACTGCACTTTGTATTTGCATTGCTATTGCCTTCATTCTTCTTAAGCAAACATTTTTAAAAGGCTAATTTTTAAAGAACCCAATTCACCCCCCCCTCTTGGGTTGTCATCTGGGCCAACAATTGGTATCAGAGCTAGTGCTCATTAGATTTTGATCACACGATCAAGAGCTAAAGTTCCAAATGGCAACACAAGTTGGTTCATTTGCTGAAGGTCATTCTACGAATAGACCTCCACTGTTTAATGGCTCAAATTATTCTTATTGGAAAGCTAGAATGAGGATATTCATTCAAGCTTCTGATTATGAGCTATGGGGTGTTATAATCAATGGACCTAGTACACCCACACATGTTATAGATGGCACTATTGTTCCTAAGCCCGAAAGGGACTGGAATGATAATGATAGGAAAATGGCACAGCTTAACGCTAAAGCCATGAATGTCTTATATTGCTCCTTAGATGCTAATGAATTTAATAGAATCTCCACATGTAATTCCGCAAAGGAGATTTGGGATAGATTAGAGGTTACCCATGAGGGTACCAATCAAGTAAAAGAATCTAAAATTAATATTCTTGTTCATAAATATGAATTATTTAGCATGGAACAATCTGAAACCATTGCATGCATGTACACTAGATTCACAGATATTGTAAATGGTTTGAAAAGTCTTGGTAAGACATATACTAACTCTGAACTTGTTCGAAAAATTCTTAGGTCATTACCAAGATCATGGGAAGCAAAATGACTGCAATCCAAGAAGCTAAGGACCTCAACACTTTACCCTTAGAGGAGCTTCTAGGATCTCTTATGACCCATGAGCTGACTATGAGGCAGCATGTAGAGGAGGACACAAAGAAAAAGAAAGTAATTGCCCTCAAAGCTGCAAAAGAAGAAGAGAGCAGCAGTGATGATGATGATAATGATGAAGAGACTGCTCTCTTAGCAAAGAAATTTAAAAGATTTATGAGGAGAAAGAAACCCTTCCACAAGAAAAAATTTGGAGCTAAGTGGGAAGGAGAAAAGGAAAAATAAGGACAAGGACAAAGAGAAAGACCCCTTGACTTGCTATGAATGTAAACCGGGGCACTTTAGAATGAATGTCCAAAATTGAAGAAAGCCTACAAAAAGAAAGAAAGGCTTATGTGGCGACATGGAGTGACAGCGAGGAATCTTCTTCCGAAGAAGAAGAACAAAAGGAAGTCGCAAACGTATGTTTCATGGCGGACGACAACGATGAGGTAAGTTCCGACAACCCTTGCGATGAATTTGCTTTTGATGAACTTTTGATGCTTTTAATGAACTTGTTGGGGATTTCAAATTTTGAAAAAGAAATACAAGATTTTGAAAAATGAAAACTTAACTTTCATTCAAGAAAAGGAAAATCTTAATAATGAAGTTAAGAAACTTAAATCTGAAAATGAAATTTTAATAAAAGAAAAAGAATCAATCTCTAATGAAAATGATAAACTAAGGAAAGAGGTTGAAAAACATAAGAACATAGTTGATAAGTTTACATTAAGTTCAACTAAATTAGACATGTTATTAAATAGTCAAAAAGCAGTTTTTGACAAAGCCGGATTAGGATATAACACTTTAAGAAAACAAAAATCACTTAAAAATATTTTTGTGCGTGCTGGCCAAAGTAATTTTACATGCTTTAAATGTAATCAAAAGGACATAAATCTTATGAATGTAAAATTCTAAAACCTAATAAAAACTTAAATGTTAAAGGAAAGAAAATATGGGTTCCGAAAGGAACAATATTTGTTGGTACTAACCATGAAGGACCCAAGAAAGCTTGGGTACCTAAACATAAAGTCTGATTTCATTGCAGGAATGTCTTGTGGCCAAGAGATCAAAGAGAAAGTGGTATCTTGATAGTGGCTGCTCAAGACATATGACGGGTGACAAAGAAGAATTCATCACCCTTGAAGAAAAGAAAGGAGGAGTTGTTACATTTGGCGACAATGGCAAAGGCCAAATCTTGGGGTTTGGTAACATTCAAATAACTCCCTCCACATATATTGAGAATGTACTTTATGTTGATGGTTTAAAGCATAACTTAATTAGTATAAGTCAATTATGTGACAAAGGTTTTAAAGTATCTTTTGAATCTTCTTTATGCACTGTAGCTAATCCCATTGATAATAGCATTGTTTTTATTGGAAATAGAAATGGCAATGTATACATGATTGATTTAGACAAATTGTCTACTAATAATCATTGCTTAGTTGCTAATAATGCTAATATGAATGAGATTGGTTGGTTGTGGCATCGAAGATTAGGTCACGCAAGCACACACCTGATTTCAAAACTAATTAGAATGGATTTAGTAAAAGGTTTACCTAAATTAGATTTTGAAAATAACAAAATATGTGATGCATGTCAGTTTGGAAAACAAACAAGAAGTTCTTTCAAATCTAAAAATATTGTTTCAACTTCTAGGCCATTAGAGCTACTTCACATGGACCTTTTTGGACCAACTAGAACCACAAGTCTAGGAGGAAAGAAATATGGTCTTGTGATAGTAGATGATTACTCTAGATTCACTTGGGTAATGTTTTTAGCTCACAAAGATGAGACTTTCTCGATATTCATGAAATTCTTCAAGAAAGTAACAAATGAGAAAAACACTACCATAGTGTCTCTAAGAAGTGATCATGGAACTGAATTTGAAAATCACTTATTTGAAAGTTTTTGCAATGAAAATGGTATTAATCATAACTTTTCTGCACCTAGGACCCCACAACAAAATGGTGTAGTTGAAAAGGAAAAATAGGACTCTAGAAGACATGGCCCGTACCATGCTATGTGAAAGTAAACTCCCGAAATACTTTTGGGCGGAAGCTATTAACACAGCATGTTACATCCTAAATAGAGCCTTAATAAGACCTATTTTAAAGAAAACACCTTATGAATTATGGCATGATAGAAAACCCAATATAAATATTTTCATGCATTTGGTTGTAAATGTTTTGTTCACAATAATGGTAAAAATAATTTAGGCAAATTTGATGCTAAATCTGATGAAGGAATATTCTTAGGATACTCAACAACTAGTAAAGCATATAGAGTATTTAACAAGAAAACTTTAGTTGTTGAAGAATCCATTCATGTAGTTTTTGATGAATCTTTAGCAACTCATTCTGAAAAATTTGATGATGAAGAAGATACAAACTTAATTGAAAAAGATCTTGAAAAATTAAATATTGATGTATCTTTAGATCAAGAACAAGACGCTAAAGATAATGATTCACCTAAGGATGATGATACTAACACTAATCATAATGATGTAGATCTACCTAGGGATTGGAGATATGCTTATAGTCACCCTAAGGAATTGATTATAGGTGATCCATCTCAAGGAATAAGAACTAGATCATCTATGAGAAATATTAGTAATCATCTTGCATTTGTATCACAAATTGAACCTAAAACTATTGAAGAAGCTGAAAAAGATAATAATTGGATGTTAGCAATGCAAGAAGAATTAAATCAATTCACTAGAAATAATGTATGGACTTTAGTTGAAAGACCTAAAAATCATTCTGTTATAGGATCAAAATGGATATTAGAAATAAACTAGATGAAAATGGCATAGTAATTAGAAACAAAGCTAGATTAGTTGCAAAAGGATATAATCAAGAAGAAGGTATTGATTTTGATGAAACCTTTGCACCTGTAGCTAGATTAGAAGCCATTAGACTATTACTTGCATTTGCATGTCATATGAATTTTAACTTATTTCAAATGGATGTAAAAAGTGCTTTTCTAAATGGATTTATAAATGAAGAAGTATATGTAGAACAACCACCAGGTTTTGAAGATCACGAATTTTCAAATCACGTTTTTAAATTGCACAAAGCATTATATGGTTTGAAACAAGCACCTAGAGCTTGGTATGATAGATTAAGTAAATTTTTAATTGAAAATGATTTTATAAGAGGAAATGTTGATAAAACATTGTTTTTGAAAAGAAAAGGTAAGATTTATTAGTAGTTCAAATATATGTTGATGATATCATTTTTGGTGCTACTAACAATATTCTATGTCAAGAGTTTGCTAAGTTGATGCAGGGCGAATTTGAAATGAGCATGATGGGAGAACTCAACTTCTTCCTTGGACTCCAAATCAAACAAAGCAAAGAGGGAATCTTTATCAACCAAACAAAGTACACAAGAGAAATTTTAAAGAAGTTTGGTATGGAATCAATAAACCCCTCGGAACACCAATGAGTCCTTCATGCAAGCTGGACAAAGATGAAGAAGGTAAGAAGGTTGATCAAAATATTATCGAGGTATAATCGGATCCCTACTTTACTTAACTGCAAGTAGACCAGATATAATGTTTGCTGTTTGCTTATGTGCTAGATTTCAGTCTGAACCTAAAGAATCACATTTAATTGCTGTTAAAAGAATACTAAGATACTTAAGTGGAACAAAAAATGTAGGTTTATGGTATTCTAGAGACTCAACATTAAATCTGATTGCATACACTGATTCTGATTATGCTGGATGTAAGTTAGATAGAAAAAGCACAAGTGGTGCATGCCAATTCTTAGGAAGTAACTTAATCTCATGGTTTAGCAAAAAGCAAAATTCAGTTGCATTATCAACTACTGAAGCTGAATATGTAGCAGCTGGAAGTTGCTGTGCTCAAATCCTATGGATTAAGCGACAACTTGAAGACTATGGTATCACACTTGATAAAACACCTATAAGATGTGATAACACAAGTGCAATTAATCTAACTAAAAATCCAATTCAACATTCTAGAACCAAACACATAGAAATTAGATATCATTTTATAAGAGAACATGTTGCAAATAATGAAATTGTCTTGACTATGTTAACACTGAAGAACAATTAGCAGATATATTTACAAAACCCTTAAGTGAAGAAAGATTCTGTTATCTTAGAGGAGAGTTAGGGATTTGTGATCCATTAGAATGAATTTGAAACCCCTAAGGAAATTTTATCTAAAATTCTTTCAAATCCTTGATCTTTAAGGAAATCTTATCTAGAATTCACATCTAATTGATCTATTCAAATCCAATGATTATTTTATCAATTTTTATGATCAATTTCCGGACACATTTCAGAAATTTCATGTTTTTGCTCTGAAATGGTCTCGGAGCCGACTCGGTGAGTATCGGAGTCGACTCCTGGTTTCTACTGAAACTCTCGGGTCGACCCCTTCTCGGCGCGAGTCGACTCCACTTCGGGATGGTTTTCTGTGACTGTCCGGAGTCGACCCCTTGCTTTGCGGGAGCCGACTCGAAGTGGTCCCAGGTTGATTTATCTAGGGCAGAGTCGACTCGCCGTTCATTTCAAACTCAATCTCTCAAAATACTCTCTCCAAAACACTTCCAGACCTTCCAAATTTCCTAGAATCCTGATTAACCCTTCCAATCGACCAATGGCCCCCAAAACTCGAGGTTCCAACCTTTGTGCGGCCGGTGTTAAGAGGAAGAGAGCCGTGAGGAAGACGTGAGGCGTCCGGTTCGTGAGCCATCACCTAGCTCGGATTCACATCATCTTCTTCAACTCCAAATGCTTCTCCAGCTACTGCTCCTTCTCAGGTAGATAGATTAGCTGATAGAATCATTACCACGGGAGAAAAGTGGATTTTGAATTTTTGAGGCAGAGGGATTTCTTTTGGGAAGACAATTGATAGAGATGGGTTGGGAAAGATCTGTTCCCTAGATTGTCCTACTTATCCCGCTCTTGTAAAGGAGTTTTATAAGAACCTGTCTAGAGGAGATAATGGTCTTATAAGCATTGTTAGAGGAAACCGAATCTCAGTGACTGTAGAGCTCTTCAAGATTGGATCTACCCATGTCAGGAACTTCTACATTTTCTTCGGATGACAGAGCCCAGCTCTTGCTAGATTACTTAACCGGGAAGTTGTCGGTTTTGAGGAAGTTTTGCCAATCAATTATCCTTAGAACTGAGATTGCTTCACAACATATGTAGTAGGATCCTTTTTCCCAAAATTGGAGATTCGATTATGTGTCAGAAAGGGATATTTTTGTGATGGATGCTATTGTAACGGGTAAACCATTAACCTTCCCAGTATGATTTATGGTATATTGCGACTGTGGAGGAAAGAGAAAATCAAGCTTGCCCTATGGTATGATCCTCACTAAATTTTCCAGAGCCAAGGATTGTTATTTCTGATAGTGAGCCCATGAGGAACTTGAGACACACAGATTTTTACAGCTTGGCCACTATTCATAGGATGGGATTTATTAAGAAGAATGGAAATGGGAAAGGAAAGGGTTAGTAGAAGAAGAGCTAGGATGCTGAGGCACCAGGACCATCGGTTAGACACTCTTCACCTGCACCTCCGAGCCCTCCTATTTCTGCTCCTGCTCCTACCCCTGCTCCATTGTTTGATCAAGCTTCATCTTCATCAGTTGGCTTCTCAGATCTTCATTAAGGCAACTCAAAGGCCTTTTGATGATCAGTCAGAAAATTAAAATCAGAGTTTGAAATAAGTTCATGAATCTCAAGGAAACTCTATATTCTTTGGATGACCGAATCACTAAAATTGAGTCTACTCTCAGCACTTCTTCAAAGTCTTTAAGTGGAGATCTTAAGAACATATTTGAAGAACTTAAAGATATTTGCGGAGATGGCGAAACTATTCTAAATGCAACGCAGAGCTACAAGATAAAATTTTGACTGCTTGCACCTTTGTGGATGAGAGGCTAAAGGACTATGTGAAATACAACTGATGGAATGAAAAATATAATTGATCATTTGACTAGGATTGTTAGGACTCATTTTTAATGTATTAGATATTCAGTCCTTGCAATGTATTGAAGTTATGTTATGTTTTACATTTTGGTATCAATGTATTAGACACTTTGATGTATTTGAATGTATTTCTTCCTATTATCAATGAATGAATGATTTTGTTAAATCAAATCTTGAATGAATGATAATGTTTATTGCTTCTCTACCTTTTTGTTGATAACAAAAAAGGGGGAGAGTTTTATAGTTTTATAACTGTATATGCATATGGGAGAAATTGATTAATCAAATGATATTAAAATGATTGAATGAATGAGATGGGATATTTATTTAAGTTTCATAGGGGGAGCTACCTCATTCAGGGGGAGCCTAAGCCTATTTATGAAATCAAAATAAATTCACAAATCAATCATGCATAAACTCAATGTTTTTGTCATCATCAAAAAGGGGGAGATTGTTGGGGAGATTGTTGAAAAATTATATGCCCCAATCTTATTGATTTTGATGATTACCAAAAGCCATGAGTACATTAAAAGATGTAATGAGTTTATTTACATGAGCAATGAATTTATTTAGAACAATGAATGAGAATGTTAAAGTATGACTTTAATCAAATTGAAAGTAACTTCAGTTCAATGTTTAAGCTTTCAAAAAGAAATTTATACTTCATATTTAATCAATGAGTTTTTGGAACACTTCTTGAATTGATTCTTAATGTCAATTTTATTATATTCAAGTCAAAATAATGATTTAAAATGAATCTGGAACGAATTTAAAGTCAATCAGAAAACTTTCTGATTTTTGATACGTTCCGGAGCCGACTCTTGAGTTTCAGAGTCGACTCCCTCAGAGTACAGAAATGACTGTCTGTCTCGAGTCGACCCATGTAATTTCTCGAGTCGACCCCCGATTCTGTCGAGCCGACTCCATGACTGTGCGAGTCGACTCCGCTCAGACACCAGAGGTGTGTTTTTCTGAGCACTTCGCGAGTCGACCCCAACTTTTCATGAGTCGACCCCCGACTTTCAGGAGTCGACACTTTACTTTTGATGAGTCGACCCTTAACTTTCTGAACATTTCTATTTTTAGTATCACGACCTCGAGCCGACTCGGAAAAGCATGAGTCGACTCCAGCAAATCTGGGCAAAATTTTTCCGAATGCCAACTCAGCGTCAACGGTAAGATTTTGATTAACGGCTATTTTTCTTTGTTTCTAACGGCTATATTTTTGCAGAATCTATAAATAGAGAAGCCGTTTTCAAATCAAAGAATACAAAAGAGAGATATTCATTTCAAGAGAAAAGAAAGAAAAATCGGAAAAACAGAGCTTCATTTGAAAAAATCCGTGATTCAAAATAGAGTGAAAGAAAGAGTGTGAAATCAAAGGAAGCTCCTTCTGTGTTCAAGCTCAACAATCCAAGGAAGCTTCAGAAGAAAATCCAAGAGCTATTCAAGAGCATTTCAAGTGATTTTCAACACTCAAAAGAGGAAAAGCTCAAATCAACTCCAACATTCATTCCGTGAAGAATCCAAGCTGAGGCCGATTCTACACTTCAAAGGAGTTGAGGAAAAGAGGAAAAGAAGAAAAGCTCAAAGCCAACCAACTGCAAATCAGGCTTTTCTAAACTTTATTCTTACATTTGTTTATCTGCTCATTGAGGAGCTTTGTAACTGAAAAACATACTTTTATTCTTTGTGTCTAGTTCAATCTGGGGGATTGAACTAGTTGAGGTAGTCTTACCTCGGTACAAGCTTGGTAAGCTTGGGTTAGGGTTTTTGTGCTGGTGAGCCCTTGAAAACCAGCTGGGTTCGTTGTGCGCCCGGGAAAACAACAAGTTTGAGTTGTGAGCTTGTAAAACAACTCTGCTGTAATCTAGGGTGATTATAGTGTGGACCCAAGTGAATCTTGGGAGTGGACGTAGGTGTTGGATACACCGAACCACTATAAAATCTTTGTGTTTGCCGTGCTTTCATTGACTCTTCTCTATCTCTGTTTTATTCACTGCACTTTGTATTTGCATTGCTATTGCCTTCATTCTTCTTAAGCAAACATTTTTAAAAGGCTAATTTTTAAAGAACCCAATTCACCCCCCCCCCCTCTTGGGTTGTCATCTGGGCCAACACTCTGTATATGAGCAACTAGGGTTAGGAGAACTAAAGCCTACAAAAATGATCCTACAACTAGCTGATAACTCTTTGAAAGTACCCAAGGGAATAGTAGAAGATGTATTGATCAAAGTTGATAACTTTATCTACCCATTGGACTTTGTGATTTTAGAAACTAAATCGGTGACAAACCCAAAAAGCCACATACCCAATGATTTTAGGTAGACCATTTTTGGCCACAGCTAATGCCCTAATTAATTGTTGAAATAGATTAATGAAACTCTCCTTTGGGAATATGTCAATTAATCTTAATATTTTTAATCTTACCAATACACATCAAACGAGCGACTCAAATTATGTTCGGGATACTGTTTATGATCCAATTGACCTTAGTGATGAAAAGCTTGACCTAGAAACCTGCATAAACCAAGATGGGGAGTAAATTTATGAGGTTGCTATAATTGATGAAAAATCAAGATGGAAACTTTCAACTGAACCACTAAAGAAAGTACTTAAATCATTACCCAAACAATCAATAAAGGAAGCACCCAAATTAGAACTGAAATCACTTCCTAAGCATCTCAACTATACATATCTAGGTCCATCAGAAGCCCTACCTGTGATTATTTCAACCGATCTAGACTCCTCACAAGAAGGAAAACTATTGAATGAGAATAAAGAAGCGTTAGGATCGACCATGGCTAACATAAAAGGGATTAGCCCCTCGATCATTCAACATAGGATTCATTTAAGGAAGAAAACCAAGCCTATAAGAGACCTCCAAAGAAAACTTAAACTAATCATGAAGGAAGTAGTAAGGGAAGATATCATCAAACTCCTTGATAATAGTAATCAAAGTGAGCCATGACGTCTGGCTGAAGACGTTAAACTTTGCGCTTTTTGGGAGGCAATCCAAAATTTTTATGTTCTAACCTTTATTTCATGATTTTTATTTTTAGGAATAAGAGACTATTCCGCATGGTCACTCCTAACATTACACAAGGCATATCTCATACAGGTGGTGTTTCTCCTTATTTTATTCTTCTTTACTTTATTGAGGACAATGAAATTAAGTTGGAGGGTAAGAGAAATCTTTTTGAAAAATATTTTAAAAACACCTTGGCATTTTTTAAAAATTTTAAAATTTTTGTGCTATAAAAGAAATTCTTGAGCAAAATTGACTAAAAAAAGGTAATAGAGTTAGAAAGTATTGGCTAATTACTGTAGAGAGCCAAGGAGTAGACTAACTGGTCAGACTTTTAGTAACCTACTTAGGTCATCTAAAGGCTATTAGCACTTCTATTGCACATGCACATTGATGAGGTAAATTAGGTATTAGTTGTAAGGTAAATTGGAGATTCAATTATTACTGAAAATTGATAATTAATATACACCCCAATGAGAAAAACTTGAATTTAAGGAAAGAGGTACCTGCATAATAAAAAATTATATATATATATATATATATATATATATATATATAAAGTCTAAACATTGGTTTCCCATCGAGTAATCGAGCACCTTCACCTAAGTAAGTATTGTTGTTCGCGTCGAAAAATGGGCAATGTAAAGATATCGCTAAAAAAAATAAAATAAATAAAAATATATATATCATGCAGTGTGAAAGCTATCTTAGGTCATGTACTTAATTTGAGGGTGTATAAAAGTTGCTCAAAGTAAGTGATAAGCGAATATACCATTGTTTCTTACAAGCTAGTACCGAAATGCTAAGTTAGCCATCATAAACATAAGTGCTGTAGATCTATAGATGAACTCTAAGAAAGTTTCTGATAGTTCTAACAGCAAAATTTACTTCAAAAACTCAATACTTAGTTAGTGATACTGGCTATCTTCTTTCAACCTTAAGCCTAGATTTAATTTTGCAAAAGAGAATTTTAGTAATGCATGGTTTTATTTTAATTATATTGCTAAGGGACTAACAATGATTAAGTTGAAGGGTGTGAATCGTGTGATAAGTCTATTTATTATCCTAATTTAACTATTAAAATAAATATTAATTACTTTAAATTTATTAAGAATTGATAATTTTTATGGATGTTTGCAGAAAATGAGCCTATAGATGGAAAGTGCTCAATTTTTGGAGTCCAACGATGCAGATGGCACTCAAATTAGGACTCGGTTTACCCAAAAAGGAAGAAAGAGATGATTTCATATGATTCCCGGTGCAAAATAAGGTAGATGATGTTGAACGGATGTCTGAGAAATTTTCTCATAATATCTGAACGATCTTGAGCGCCCGATTGACTCCAACTTTGACTAGGAGAAAACCCTAGAAGAGCTCTATAAAAGGTGGACTTCAGGCAGTAGTTGGAGGGAGGAGTTTCTACAAAACTCTTTTTATTCTTCTTTTATTAAGATTATTATATTTAGGCCTGGGAGAAGAAAATTATAGAGGGGATGTTGGCAGTAGCAATGCGTGGCTAGATTCCTTCAACTTGGGATGATGATGAAGCATGTAATCAAGTTTTATCTTTCTTTTTGTTCTTAATTTCTATGCAATAAAAATTATGCTCTTCTTTATTATATCTTTTGAGTTATTTTTCTGATTGAGGTTTTGATCTGGCATACACGGCCTGTACCCTCTATCGACGTACCATGATCTCAGGATATGGAACGTGCCTAAGAGAGACAGATCGTAGTATGATAGATTAGACCCTTAACCTTGCAATTATTAGATAGTTTATACTCTAAGCGGACGTGCCGTGATCTCCTGATACGGTCCCTGATAAGAGATAAATTATTCTAATTTTAAATTTACAAAAATTATCACTAAAGAAGATAAAACATGTTTGCATGGTGGATTCGGATTCCTGGATTGCTTCTTCTGCTATTTGAATTTCGTTAATTAATTAGTTGTTATCTTTTAATAACCGCTATTCTTAATATAATCCTTTATAGATAAATTTTCTTTTTCTCTTTCATGAAATAATTGTCCTTGATCCTATCCCAATTCACCACTAGCATAGTAGTGAGTAGGTTTTATTTTGACCACCAACGATAGCTATCACTTAGTTCTAAACTTTTAATAATATTAATCTTCATTTAAAATACCTCATCATTAATTATAAAATTAATAAAAAAAATACTTTTTATTTTGTGATGAATATAATTTATATTTAATATTATATTATTATATATTTATTATATATGAGCTAGGATCAAGTTATATCTAATATAATACTTAAAATTATTATTTTAATTAAATAATAATGATTCATACTGATAATTTAAGCCATAAAACATGATCGATCATCATTTATCAAAAATTCATATAAATAAAAATTCTTTGATATATATTAAGTGGTTAAAAATATTAATTTATATTATTTAAAATATTTAATTTTATATATTTGATATATATAGATAAAATATTTATATTATATAATTTTAATATATAAATAGTGTAAATTTGGTAGATCACCTTAATTTAAAATAAAAATATAATCGAAAAACAATCACAACAATGTAAATGTGAATCTAGATATATTTTTTTATTTTTTATTAAGCACTACTTAATTTATAAGCCATAAATTTATATTTATATTTAGTAGGTGACGACATAAAGAAAAGGCGTCCGGTTCGGTGCACCTAAAAAGCGAAGACGTGACTCCAAACGCTCATCAAGTTTCCGCTCCGGGAACGGGAAACCCGTGAACACCGATAACCTCCTCTAGTGAGAAGAATAAGGAATAAGATGAGCTTACGTGGCACTACTCAAATGGTCCTCACCAGCAACGAAGAGTTTAAACTTCTTCCCCGAAAAATGTCCTGGCGCACACTGGCTCTCGTTGCAACGTCACTCTCTGACATGGTCTCAATGGAAACCAATAAAAGCTATCGCCTTCCCCTCAATCACTTCTCTCTCGGCCCCCTCACACCCCTCACACTCTATCTCTCTCCGGTGCAAAAAATTCGTCTCAGATCGATCGGAAATCTATCGAATTCCGAGGCATTTAGGTTGAAAGTCCGAGAAAAATCTGGGTTAGAAGACGGGTAGAGAGAGAGGAGAAATCGGGGGGAGAAACCCGTCGTTTGGGGTGGATTTGGGAGCTGGTAGCTCTGCAATCCGATCTTCTTCGGCCTCCGATCGATGGATTCTGATCTCTGGATCTCCCGCCTCGCAGCCGCCAAGAGGCATCAGTCGCTTCAGCGCCACCAGAACCCCCAGCTAGGTCTTTGCCCGTAATTTATTCCTTAGGTTCTTGTTTTCATTTGTTTTTCTATTTTTTCGCAAAAATGGTTTCTTTGATCAGGAGTTGTTCTTGTTCCATGGGAAATTGCTCTTTTAGATTATTTTCGGATTTTAATAGTGGAAATTTGGGTTGATAGATCGGCTGGGCATCGATGATTTCGAGATGGAAGAGGAGGCCCGCTTGGATTTCTCTTGCCCGTACTGTTACGAGGATCACGACGTCACTTCGCTATGTTCCCACCTCGAAGTCGAGCATGCCTTTGAGTCTAAAGCCGCCGTGAGAATCGAAATCCTTATCTTTGGCCGATTTCCTTTTTCTGCTGTTCTAATGCCGAGTTTTGGATGAATTAGCGTCGTGTTGCTGGTTGTTAACCATCGTAATCGTAATCACAATCAGTCACACGTTTTTTGAATAAAAGAAGGGGAGAAAACTTTGGACTGCTGGCCAGAACAATTTTTTTAGCTTTTATTCTTTTACGTGCATTCTTTCTTGTTTAATTGTTAAAACCATGCTCATGGGAAAACGATTATTTTAGGGCCTGTGCGGAGCTGATGGCCCCAGTTACGCTATCTGACATAGCTACTAGAAAACAGCAATTTAAAGGCATTCCAGCAGCCAATCCAAATAGGGCCTTGGTGCTGAAAATGTGTCATGATATTATCTTGCTTAGAATGTGGATACGGTAATAAACCAAAACTTATCGGTTTCATGTTGAACTTGGATCGTGAATAGAAAATCGATCTATTATTTTTGTTGCCTACCTACCATACTAGTCCCTTTCATGACAAGGTAAGGTGGTGGTTGTTGGTGGTGGTGGTTCACTTTATTTTTCTTTAGTTGTTGTTCACTTTATTTTCTTTAGTTTCAGGGGCAAGACTTTGTAACTTTATTTTTCTTCAGTTTCAGGAGCAAGACTTTGTAATAATGCTAGGTGGCAAGGTTATTTTTGTGCAATACAAGAAGCACTCAGCCACTGGGCTTGGCTTGGATTTCTTAGAATATCATAGGCTGCCAAAATATTCTCCAAATAAAATTGGACAACTAAAGGGACAGGGGCCCATATAATCTCTTGTCCTAACCTATTATATCTTATGGTGAAAGAAATTGTTTCCTTTATCAAAGATGAAGTTTGTGCTAAATTGGATCTTTGACACCATTAGAAAACACAGATGTGTATATTCTAGTATCTTACAAACTCCTTCTTGCATGATGCTTTCAAAGTCGCAACGAAAACCAGACAAATCTTGTCATTGTGATCTCCTTACCTCATCTATGAGGTTATCCGCCACCATTGAACTCTCAGACCATGCATCAATATAGGGACTTAGAAATGTATCACGAAGCTTGAAAGATGTTCGTTAGATATTTTGAAATCCAAGGTACCATTATAGATATGCATCATAATTTTGAAAGGATCTAGTTTCTTGTGAAACTATTCTTCGATCACATCAAGACTTTTTCTGTTTTCAAGTGGTCAAGTCCTTTTAGGGATTTATGGATATGCACTGGATTTCCCTTAAATGATTGTTGTAGGTTTTTTATTGCAAATAACATGTTTGTATTGGAATGTTTAGATCAATTATATACTTGATTGTTTAAACTTCAGTTAATTATCAATCATTTGTGTGCATTAGTTGTACGCAAATTTAGCAAATAATGAACCAAAAGATAAGTAGAACAGATAATTGCAGTGTATGCTACTTCTATAAATAAATGAAGCACAATATAATGCAAATCTAACTTAACTCCCATGACTCTTGCTTGGCATGAAGGGTACTGAACATGAGATGGGCCAGATGTATAAAGATTCCCCCTTTCTAGAAGGTCATTGTCAAGCATATTGCTTTGAATTTTTCTCCCAATTTGAACACTAAAATTTGTCATAGACCAGATAGCATTGGGCTTTTCATTATATAAAGAAGATATGATCATTCACATGGATTTGGGTGCTAAATAAATTTGGCATTTATTTGAAAACATGAAATATCAACTGTGTAAGTGGTTGTGACCTGCCTTCCATCATGGATAAATACACTAAAAAGGAAGGCATGTAAAGAGAAGAAGATTTCAGACATATTAGGTTGTTTTGCAAGACTTACACAAATTGTAATTGAAGTTCTTGCTAACAAATTGGAAAATGTCATTTGGGATCTTATTGACAGTTCTTGATCTGCTTTCATCAGAAACAGAATGATATTGTAAATTGCATGGCTTGTGCTCATCAAATGGTATATTGGTTCAAGAAGAACAAAAGGTGGGGTTATTATTGAAGTTTGAGAAGGTTTACAACAATGTTGATTGAGATTATTTGTTGAATCTAATAAGACTTAAGGTTTGGTGATAAATGAATAGGATGAATAAAGAATTTTATTTTCACTAGTAAAGTAGCCATACTGGTTAATTCAGAATTTTAGATTGGAGAAGTCGAGTAAAATGAATTGTGGAAGAGATTAGACACAGGCGTTCCTTATTTCCTTTTTTATTTGTTTTAATGGTTGATGGTTTCAATAGAGTGACCTGCAATGCCAGGGATTTAGGGCTTCTTTCAAATTTGGAGGTTAATTTGGTTGAGAGACGACTGATCAGTCTAAGCATGCAAATGATAAACATTTGTGCTACAAGGCAAATAAGAGTCATGTCAGAGTTTCAATCAGTTTTTTTTTTTTTTAAGGGATTTCAGTTTTAAATTTTTTTTCTTTTTTTTTTTTAATGGAGTGATACCCCAGATTTGAACCCTGAACCTCCTCCAAAGGGTTGGTTGAACCAACTGTTGTTGGCTTTAAAGATCAATTTTCACATATGTTTTCTTATAGGTCTGAGTGATTCTTGGGAGAGGTCACAGTTTTCTGAGCCTGTTGAATGGTAAAGTTGAGAAATTCTCCATTTAGTATTTCAATCTGCCTTTGAAGGAATGTGATCTCGGAAAAGAAGATCAGTATACAGTCATATAGATCAAGAGAGTCTGTCAGCATGGAGAGGCAGTTTTTTTGTTTTTTTTTTTTTTTTTTTTAATATTTGGTGGAGGACCTACTTTGGTGACTACAGCTGAGGTCATATATCAATATACTGGTTACCATGCTTGGGACTAAACAAAGTCAGCAGGAATTTCTTGCAGAAAGGAGTGGATAAAAGATGGGTGGATACAATGTGGTTGATTGGAAGGTGGTGTGTAGCAGAAGAGAGTTTGGAGGTATGGGGATTATTTTAGAGAGCTTAATATGGCTTTATATGGTGGAGTTCAATGAATTCTCAGGTGAATGTTGGGGTGGACTAGTCAAACAGATAACAAAAGCTGAAATTGGATTGAGTTCAATGCATTCTCAGGTGAATGTTGGGCTGGACTAATCAGACATAACAAAAGACTGAAATTGGATTCCTTTATATCAAAGGATTCGAGTCTCATGTTTTGGAGGAATGCACTAAATTTGGTGACATTTTCAAGCATGAACTGATATCAGTAACTGGCAGGTTATATTGTTTCGGCAGGATATTTTAATTGAAGCTGGTGCTTTGACTCTTAAATTTCCAAGATTACTTAGTTTGGCTTTGATGGAGATGCTTAGTTTGGCTGTGATGAAGATGCTTACAGTTGCCTCTCAATGGGATAGAGATAACTGGAACTTTTTGGGTTTCTTTGTTTTGAGAATTATAGATTGGCCTGTAGAATCTTTCACATTTATTAAGATTGTATCAGGTGAGATCTGAAGGAGCTGAGATTAAGATAGTATGGTGCTGGGACCGATCTAGTTTGTCCAAACTTTGGTCCTTATATGGATTTCTTAATAATGAGGGTATTCTTGGAGGCTATGTTGTTCGAAACTGGAAATCAAAGTCAAGGCATTTTGTTGGTTGGTGCTCAAAAGAAAAAAAAGGGATTCCTACAAAAGAGAATCTGATCACGAGGAATTAGACAGAAGATTACAGATGTATTTTTTTTTTTTTTATGCTTAGTGAATGTTGATCATCTTTTTTTGACATGCTGGTTTGTGAAGAAAATTTAGATGTGGCTACAAGGATATTTTCATTTTCATAAGGTCAGGTTTTATTTCGTATGTGTGGATTGTTTGAAGTAAGAAACATATGAAGATAAAGGTCAATGATGCTTGGGATGCAACTATATCAGCCATGGTATACCATATTAGTATATATTACCCCATATCAGGCATATTGTACCATACCGATACTGAAATAAAGTTTCTTAGTTCAGTACGTTGAATCGATCTATGTATCAGGCATATTAACTCTATACTAGTGTGGTATTGGTACAGGGTCCAGTACCAAGATGGCAAATATTAATATTAATACTTTGTTTTTGTGGTACGATGGAAATGAAATGCTAGAATTTTCTTCAAGAAAGATTCTTCGCTTGATGATACCTTGTATAAAATTTTCTATCCTGCTCAATCTTGAATTTTAGGGATGCTAAAATGGAAGAAAGGAAGATTATCTCCTTAGTATAGGCAGAAGTAGTGCTCATGTACTTAGAATATGATCCCAACGGTTAACCAACCTTGAGAATTTGACGATTGCTTGATAAACCACATTGGTGATTGGTGCCTCCCAGATGTTTGGGCATAGGAGAAACTTCGAAGGATTTGTTATTGCATCTCAAGGATCAAGGGTTGATGAACAAAGAGGGCCTAGCTTTTGGAATTAAAAAAAAAAGGGTATGCTTCATTCAGCCTTCCCAAGAATCTTGGTGCAGTAAACCCTGATGATCTATAACTTAGTGATCATAATATTAGCACATGCATGATAGAAACAGCATTGCATGACTGCCGAATGTCTAGAGTGTCCTAAGTGTGGGACGTGGCGGCCTCTAAAATTCTAGGCTCAAGGACACTGGACACATATACACATATATATGCATAAGCATATACAAATACATATATATGCATCTATTATGTGTGTAGTGTGTTTTTCTTTTAATTCTTATTAAAAAAAAAGGAGAGAAATTTAGAATTATAAATGCTGTTTAAAAAATAAATTAATGGAGTGGACATGAGATTGCAAGTTCATTAATAATGTGTTGAGGTATTTAAATTGATAACTAACTAAACTGCATATATTTATATTCAGAACATTATGATACTTTGCTTAAATTGTCCTTTTATCTTGATAATATCTTGATAACTATATATTAAACATATGATGATACTTTGCTTGAAGTGTCCAAAAAAACTCAAGGAAACTTCACTTAAAGTGTCAAGAATTTTAAGGACCCTTCACTTGAAATTGTTTAGTGTTGGATATTTTTTGCTAATTTCATCAAGACACTTCAAAGCAGAGTGTCCAGCTATATTATTTTGTGTCCTGCCTTTTCCAAGTTTCCAAAAGTGTTGACACTTCCAAATAGCTTAAAAATGAAGTGTCCAGGTAACATAACATAGAAGTGATGGGTTATTGTTTTAGAATAGTGAATCTAGTTGTTGATATTTATTGTTTTACTTTAATCTAAATTTAATAGTAGATAATTCTTTATTTTTTGGAAAAGTTTGTGACCTATGGCTACAATTAATATTACCAAGTACTGGATGATACTGGGAGTTGTCCTATATTTAGATTCATCTCTTTGTCAGGTTTCTAGATTTATCTGTCCATGCTGGTCCTATGTACTCAAATCCATGAAGCATAATATTCTCAGTGATACTTATGAACTGTATACACAAACCGATGGAACTGGTTGACTGGGTGTTATTGGTAATAGTGAATGATAACCTTGCAGCTCACGTTCCTGATTCAGGTCTTTTCTTTTTCTCCTTGTTTCAGTTCTGCCCCATCTGCTCTGTTAAGGTTGCAAGAGACATGTTAAACCATTTAACAATCCAACACGGGCACTTTTTCAAGATATCCTTTTCCTCTAAAAATTTTGCTTGGTTGATCCCTATGATATTCTCTTCTGGCAAGTGAATTGTAAATTGTTAAACATAAGATATGATCTTATCACTTTTCTCCTTAGCTAGGACTACTTGCAGAGACGACAACGGTTACGCAGATTTGCTATTCCCAGCAGCCAAACACTTTCTCTTCTGGGAAGGGACCTTCGTGAGGCTCATCTGCAATTGCTTTTAGGAGGCGGGGCGTATCGATCTAGCAACAACAATGCATCAAATACTTCAGCCGATTCATTTCTTTCATCACTTGTCCTAAATTTCCCAACATCTGGAACTGAAGAAGCTTCAAAATCTTCCATCTCTTCTGCAGAGGATACTTGTATAAAAAAAGCAATGCCTTCACAGACTTGGAAATCAGGGTAACGTTCAAGCATTTCCTTTCTTTGATATTGAATGTATTGTTGGTGTATCGATTTCAACTCTTTCTAGTGCTTCTCATCAAGAATATTACTATTCTGCCTGGAAGATGTTTTGGTTATCCTAGTACAAGAAAATATTCACGTTAAAGATTGGTAATCTTAAAACTAGTCCCAGAAAAAAAAAGATGGAAAAAAAAAACATTGGCTGTTACCTTTATGTCCAAATATTACTTACTATTACTTATTTTATATTTAATGTATAGGTATAGATGCTATAGATTTGAATGTAAACCCCTCATACAAGTAGTTTTCTTCTGCATCTGTTCAACATGAATCTATCTTGATTTAATTGGTTTTGAAATTGAGGATCAAGCTACCTTTATTGTCACAAAAAAAAAGAGAGACTTGCAAAATCATTAATGAGCCTGATACTGGTTCATAGACACTAGCCAAGTACTAGATCATGAAAATTCTATTTTATGTGTGATAACAAAAAAAGATAATTTTAGCTTGATAAATTTGCTTGATAAAACAATATTGATAGGAGACCTCTCTCTTTTATGTGTATTCCTTTGTGTTTGTTGTTATGACTTAAAAAAAAAGTTTTACAACTAGAGGATAAAGTGATGGTAAGTAACTAAGGTGGTATGACCATGTAAGTATGCTTGTATGTGCATCTAGGGAAACTACCCATACAAATATCCTATTATTAGGCTTACATGCTCTAGTAACAAGGTTTTGAAAAGCGGTCATGGTGTGCGGGTGGCTGGGTATTGCATGGTATGCTTATGTGGTACACTGTAATTAACTAAAAAAAATAAAAAATGTAATGTTTATGGAACTAGATAACAATAGAAATAAGTGAACGAAAACTAAATATACATTTTCACACTTATTGGAGAGCATATTTTAGTAATGTACAACATTTTAATATAAAATAATGAAAACCTTTCAAGTCAATTACGGCGAAGAAATTTACCAATTGTTTGATGGGAAGAGAGGAGGATGAAAATATGCAGTCACTAGCATAGGTCATTAGCTGCTTGGGCCCATGTGGGTGCCTAAAAATTCATTATGTGGCCAAGGAAAAGACTTTGTACACCGCATTCGGTGCAGCAAATCCTACGTGGGCTGCACCGCTTCTTTTTATTGGTCCACATGCATACGACATTCGTTAAAAAAATGTTAAGATAGCTTTACGACATCCCGATCAAAAAAATTATGACACCCCAGTTGTAAAATTACGACACCATAGTTATAAAATTACGACATTCGTTCAGAAAGAAAAAAAAAATTACGATACCTCAGTTATAAATTTACGATACCGTAGTTATAAAATTACGACACCCATTCAAAAAATGTGTATGTACACAAATTCTAAAAAAAAGTTGAACGGGTATTAATTTACGTCACGTCAAAATTTAAGATGACACCCTAGTTGTAAAATTGCGACACCATAGTTATAAAATTAAGACACCTATTAAGAAAACCAAAAAAAAAATTACGACACTGTAGTTATAAAATTACGACACATACTCAGAAAACATGTATGTACATAAATTTCAAAAAAAGCTGAACGGATATTAATGCACATCACATCAAAATTTAAGATGACACTTCAGTTGTAAACTTACGACACCATAGTTATAAAATTAAGATACCCATTTAGAAAGCCAAAAAAAAAATTACGACATTTCAGTTGTAAATTCAGAAAGCCAAAAAAAAAAATTACGACATTTTAGTTTAAATTCAGAAAGCCAAAAAAATTATGACATTCCAGTTGTAAATTTACAACACCATAGTTATAAAATTAAGACACCTATTCAGAAAGCCAAAAAAAATTATGATATTCTAGTTGTAAATTTACAACACCGTAGTTATAAAATTATGACATCCATTCAGAAAATGTGCACAGCCTGTCCACAAATTCAAAAAAAAATTGAATAGGTATTAATGCACATCACGTCAAAATTTAAGATGGTATCCTTGTCCCATCGTATCAAGCTATGTAAGATTCATATGGACCAATGAAAAGAAGCGGTGCACTCCACGTAGGATTTGCTGCACCGAAGGCGGTGTACAAAGACTTTTCCATGTGGCCAACTGCATATGGTGACATTGTTGGCCCAATGTGGTGCAGACTAGACCACATCTGCATATAAGGCTGTGTGGGTTGGATTTAAAACAACCACAGTGCATGGCTACATGCTATGGTCTTTGTACTTGCTGTAACTCTGGTGAGGTGCACATGAAAATTACGTCTATATATTCTACTATATAATGGGAAATCTAGAGGTGTGTCTCCTCTCCACCTGAGGTTTCTTCTACTGCAGGGTCTATCATGCTCGGACTCAGCCCTAAATATTTTCCTCTCCCTTCCCTTAAATGTGACGAGTTTTTTCCCTGTTCTTTAGGAAGTCCTAGGACTCAGGAACCATCTCATATGTTGGAGACATCCATGCTTTGCATAAATCAGGACGGATCCACTGTATGCCAGCTGTTCAAATGTTTAGAAATCCCAAGACAGGCAAAAACATAGCGCCACCTTCCTCTCCACAATGTGACTTCTATGTGGCACCTCTAGATGTTATATGCCGATCTGAATGCATCCACTTCCCATATCATCGGACAAGAATGGCAACTTGGCCGAGCTACTCACTTGTGCATAAAATGAACAAGTAATATTTCTACGAATCTATATATGATCACAAACTAAGGTGTCATACACCAGAGGCATGTCCAAGCCATTAAAGCTGTATAAACATTTTAGCAGAAGAATTCCTTTCTCTGTTTCACTGTCATCGAAGATCAAAGGCCCCCTCAAACTGTCATATGTCTTACCTGACCAACAACCCACTCGTGCACTGCTACTAGGACCATGCCAGTTACTCAGATGGTAAAGAGAGCATTGACCCACCAGGCCACTGTTTTACCTTGTTTTTGTTTATAAATTGCAGCATATAAGACACTGATTTTTAATTCTCAAGGAGAAAGTACTGGAACAAGTGTACTATACTGTTAGTCTATGGAGCCAGACATGTATTTACAAGGTCAATAAATGGACAAAAAAAACTGCAGCAAGGCAGGGATTCGTGTACATAAGGTTCAATATATGCGACTGGCTAATTCACATGCAGAATTATAGGATGTACGTAAGGACTATGTAACCAGCAAACCTTGTTCCTAATATTAGGGGTGGCTTTTCCTTATATATTATTGAATAATTTTGGTTAAAAGCCTTATCAAATGAGGAAAAAGATCCAGCAAAACAAAGTTCAGACACATTCCACGTTAAGGCTAAATAAAATAAAATGAGAAAAGAACATATATTGTAGAAGGGATCATCAAGATAATGATGCAAGCTGGACTAAATTATCATTCTGATAGGCAGTATTTATTCAATAAACACTGCTGTCAAAGTGCATTCAGTAGGCAGATCAGCAGAATTTCTGATGACTCCAATACTTGGTACGGATTGCATCGGTTTTTTAAGAAAATTTTAGAAACTGGACAGGCAGTCCTATGTATGCTCACATACCAGGTGTATTGAACTTAGACCCGTCTGATATTTGTGATTGTACGGTAACAATGCATAGCATTAGGAAATTATTAATGTGTAAATTGCATGTGATGCTCACTTATTGATAACAACTAGGCAGACAAATTTAGATGGTTAAACTGTCGGTATGATTTTTTTTTTTCATTACGTTAGCGAGTTATCTTGCTGGGCATGGATGAATGAGGAATGCGACCGGTACCTTTCAATATTTTGTGAAAATTATGCATGAACAGTGTGCACATGCTTAGACTTCGGACTTGAAAAAGAACTTCGACTGCAGAAAGTCTTACGACTGTCTTTCTAATGCACTGTACATGATGTGTTTTATGTACCATTTCTATCAGTTTTAAAGTATACTGTCTTTCTAGTACACTGTACATGATGTGTTTTATGTGCCGTTTCTATCTGTTTTAAAGTACCGTAGATCTAATCCAAGTCCTTTTCCCCCTTCTTGGCAGTCTTGACTTGTCACTGAGTCATGAAGAGAGGGAACAAAAGCGGAAACAGGCAACTATTAGAGCAACATTTGTGCAAGACCTACTTCTGTCTACTCTATTTGGTGACTGAGGCTGAAGGTAAACCTAATTGCAAACGGGTTGTTGGTGATTCCAAATGCCCTACAGCACACTACTTGTAACTGAGCTATCTTGAGGTGAACAATTTTGTCAAAACAGGGTGTTCTGGGGCCTTAACAGCATGAGGTGCGAGATCATGTTAGAACCCTGTATGCATTCTATAAATGTTATCTTAAGGTGAAGCTTAACTCCCATCTTAGCTGCCTCTTAGTTGTACGGTACATGAAGCATCGTCATGTTCCAATAAATCCACTTACCTTTTCTATGTGTATGCAATATGTAAACTCGTTCAAGTATATGTCATTGGTATTTAATTAGAAACCCTGCCCTCTCCTGACCGTTGGATCCAGCTTCATCATTCAGCAACAGCTTGATCATGTGATATTTGTTGGTTAAATAATTTTACATGTTAATGACAAATTCATTGCTGACTTTTAACCCTATCAGGATTGCTATTTACATTATATGAGGTGTCTCCTCTTTGTGCTCCAAGTATTAGCAGAATGACGTTAATCATCAGGTCACGAAAACCATAAGCTTTTAAGCTGTAAGCATAACATATCTAGTTAAATACTTTATAAAACAGAGAAAAGCAAGGAAGATATATCGCCAATTTAATTGGGTCCTTACGGTGTCCTGGCTCATGGCTATTTGCTGATCATGACGCCGGCTAGCCTGCAGGTACTGCTGCTATTTCTACGTTAAGAATAGATGACATAGTTCTTGTTTTATTTTGAAGGAAAAGATTTTTACACTGCTTTCGGTATAGCAATTTTATATGGGCTGCATCGTTTTTTTTATTGGTTCACATATGCACGATACCTATTAAAAATGTTACGACATCCCAAGAAAAAAATTTACGATACCCTAATTTTAAGCTTACGATACCGTAGTTATAAAATTAAGACACCCGTTCAGAAAGTAAAAAAAACTTACGACATCCTACTTTTAAACTTATGACATCCTAGTTTTAAACTTAGGACATCCATTAAGAAAAGGTATTTGTACATAAATTAAAAAAAAAAAAGCTGTTTGACGTGCATTAATACCCATTCAGCCTAATTTATGTACAAACACTTCTTCTAAATGGGTGTCTTAAGTTTAAAACTAGGGTATCGTAAGTTTTTTTTGCTTTGTCTTAACTTTATAACTATGGTGTCGTAAGTTTAAAACTAGGGTGTCGTAACTTTTTTTTGCTTTCTTAATGGGTGTCTTAATTTTGACATTATGTGCATTAATATCAGCTTTTTTTGGAATTTATGTATAGACGAGTGGGTGTCGTAATTTTATAACTACGGTGTCGTAAGATTAAAACTAGGGTGTCGTAAGTATTTTTTTCTTTCTTAACGGGTGTCTTAGTTTTATAACTACGGTGTCGTAGGTTTAAAACTAGGGTGTCGTAAAGTTTTTTTGCTTTCTTAATGGTGTCTTAATTTTGACGTGACGTGCATTAATACTAACTTTTTTTTGAATTTGTGTACAGACGAGTGGGTATCGTAATTTTATAACTACGGTATCGTAAGATTAAAACCAGGGTGTCGTAAGTATTTTTTGCTTTCTTAACGGATATCTTAGTTTTATAACTACGGTATCGTAAGTTTAAAACTAAGGTGTCATAAGGTTTTTTTTGCTTTCTTAATGGATATCTTAATTTTGACGTGACGTGCATTAATACCCCTTCAATTTTTTTTTGAATATATACAGACACGTCTTTTGAACGGTGTCTTAAGTTTAAAATTAGGGTGTTGTAAGTTTAAAACTAGAATGCCGTAAGTTTTTTTTGCTTTGTCTTAACTTTATAACTACGATGTCGTAAGCTTAAAACTAGGATGTCGTAAGTTTTTTCTCGGATGTCGTAAAGTTATCTTAATATTTTTTAATGGGTGTCGTGCGTATATGGACCAATAAAAATGAATGGTACAGCCCACGTAGGACTTGCTACACCGAAGGCGATATACAAAGTCTTTTCCTATTTTGAATAGGATTGCTATTTGGTTTTGTTTCAAATAGGACGACACCGTTTGTTCTATGTATACACAAATCATTGCACACTGGACTCTTAATATCTATAGACATAAACATGATGATTGATGATGACTAATCACCGAAATTAGACGCCGGGAGAAATGTCTGCTATAAGTGGGGTCTTTGCCGAGACGGATGACCTGCAAAAAGTCCTACTATCGAAGGAAGCTCCGGTAGGGACCCTCCGACGCCCAAGTCAGCAATCAAGGTCACAACTAAAGGGAAGCTCGAGAGAGTTCCTTAGAGGCAGAAAGAGCTCCGAGAGTTGGAGTTTTTCTGGGATTTTTGTGTAAGTGAGCACTTGTGTTCACATACCTGGACCTCGAGTTAACTTACCCTTTTATAGGCATTTGACATTTGTCTGGGGATTAGCCACGTAGAGTTCCGTGAGAAGGGAATGTCTGCGGAGCACATGGAAGTTACGTGAGTTTGGACCGGTCGGTAGGCTTTGTCCCATCGGAGAGGGGGAGCTGACGGTTGGTGGGCCAGGTCCCATCGATCGGCAGGGCCAGTTGGTAGGTGGGCTTGGTCCCATCGACGACGTGGCCAAATGGTAGGTGGGCCTGACTGTGTCAGGCTACGTATGTCAGAGAGTTGGTGGGCTTGGCGGCTGGGACCAACTTGGAGAGGTCGAGGATGCACGGGGCCGACGTGGAGGAGTCGGGGTAGACATGGGGCCGACTTGAAGAAGTTGGGACCGCCTCGGCCGACTCGGAGAGGTCGGGGCCGTAGGGGGCCGATTTGAAGAAACCGGGACCACCTCGGTCGACTCGGAGAGGTCGGGGCCACAAGGGGCCAACTTGAAGAAGCCGGGACCGCCTCGGCTAACTCGAAGAGGTCAGGACTGCCTCGGCCCATTCAGAGAGGTCGGGGCCGTAGGGGGGCCGACTTAAAGAAGCCAGGACCATCTTGGCCGATTTGAAGGAGTCAGGGCAAGCACGCCCGTGCCACTTGGTCGATTTTGCTGTGATTATCCACGTGGCTTCATCAGTCACATCATATGCCCCCCTGCTCCTGAGCGTGAAGGGCCACGTGTTTGTTGACCCTTGGGCGAAAGGAGCACAAAAATTCGAAAATGATTGCCGGTTATGAGGTACTTTTAATAGCGGGGAGCTGGCACGCTTCAAGCTATAGCAGTTGTCGATGTCATGGCCGTAGTCTCGGTGGAAGCAGCAGTAGCAGCTTTTGTTACAGGGGAGGCCCTTCTTTATGGGAGGAGGTCGCTGGAGGTAGGGCTCGCCCTCAATCTCCATGAGGATATGAGAGCGAGGGGCAAGGAGAGGTGAGCTCACTTTCCAGGGGGGCGAGACTTCAACGCCTGTTGTCTGATTGGCGTGGTGGCTCGAGCTTTCGGAAGCGAGAGGGTCTGCTTGGCTTGGGATGGACGGACCCTCAGCTGGATCCCCTTGCGGACTCCCGGCGGGTGAGGTCGACCTCATTTGCGCAGATATTTCTATGCCCGGAGAAGGAGGTCGGAGTAGGAGCTAGGAGGCTTATTGTCCAAGGAGAAGGTGAAGCGGAAAGGAAGGAGTCCCCGCTTCAACGCCAAAGTTGCCACCGCATCGTTCAGGTGGTTGACCACGAGGGCGGCCGTCTTGAATCGGGCTACGAAGTCCCGAAGTGACTCCCCTTCCTTTTGACGTACGGAGAAGAGGTTGTCCGCCACTCATGGGATCCTCCGACAAGTGTCGAAGTGTGCCAAAAACTCCCTTTCTAGCTCCCGAAAGGAATCGATGCTGTGAAGGGACAGACGGGAGTGCCAGGCGTGGGCAGCTTTCTGCAGGGTGGCGGGAAAAGCCTTGCACAAGAGGGCGTCCATAGCCCCCTGAACCTGCATGAAAGCTTTGTAACTTTCGAAATGATCAAGGGGGTCTATCGTACCATCGTACAGATCCAACTGAGGAAAGCAGAATCTAGAGGGAACGGGTTCCTCCAATATTTGGCGGGTGTAGGGAGGATGGGTGTCGTAGTCCTCCTTCGGCTGGTTGTTAATTTTTCTAGCAAATCCGTCCAGCTGTTGATGGTACTCGTCCAGGCACTCCTCCCCCTGGCGGATGATTGCCAGCACCCTCCTGGATGGCTCAGAGAATGATGAAGAATAAGAAGGGGAAGGATGCGGGAGGTGAGACCTTCGTTTTGGTTCTTCCTAGTGCCGAGGCTCTAGGGAGAACTTGCTCAGGTCACAGTCGGAAGAACGCGGCCTCTTAAGGGACTCCCGACGATGTCTTCTAGGAGAGACTCGACGATGGCCAGCCTCTCGCTGAGGGGATCTTCCCCTTGAGGACTGCTGGCTAGCCATCGTAGCAGGTGATAGAGCAGGCTGTTGTTGGGTGGCCATAGACTATTGTTCCTGGTGTTCGTGGACCATTGCAGTGAGGGCTTGGACTTGTTGGGTAAGGGCTGCTAGCTGGTCAGCTTGAGTAGCCGCAGCTAGTGGTGCACAAACAACCGGGGGGTCTGCAGTGGGGGGATTGACCTCTTGCTGCCCAGCTGGTGAGAGGTGCCCCCCGGGATAACTAGAGGAGGCGTCATGAGCCCATGTCACCACCATTGCTTGATAGAGAGGGAGGGAGATGCTCACGAACAGATGCTGCGAGGCTCGTCTTCCTTCTCCCCCATACCTGGTGCACCAATCTGATGACGCCCAATCACCAAAATTAGACGCCGGAAGAAAATGTCTGCTACAAGTGGGGTCTTTGCTGAGACGGATGACCTACAAAAAGTCCTACAACCGGAGGAAGCTCCAGTAGGGACCCTTCGACGCCCAAGTTAGCAATCAAGGTCACAGCTAAAAGGAGAGCTCGAAAGAGCTCCTTAGAGGCAGAAAGAGCTCCAAGAGTTGAAGTTTTTCTGGGGTTTTGTGTAAGTGAGCACTTGTGTTCACATACCTGGGCCTCGAGTTGACTTACTCTTTTATAGGCATTTGACATTTGTTTAGGGATTAGTCACGTGGAGTTCCATGAGAAGGGAATGTTTGCGGAGCACGTGAAAGTTACGTAAGTTTGGGCCAATCGGTAGGCTTTGTCCCATCGGAAAGGAAGAGCTGGCGGTTGGTGGGCCAGGTCCCATCGATTGGCGAGGCCAGTTGGTAGTGAGCCTGGTCCTATCGACGGCGTGGCTAGGCGGGAGGTGGGCCTGGCTGTGTCAGACTGCGCAGGTCAGAGAGTTGGTAGGCCTGACGGCTGAGACCGACTTGGGAAGGTCGGGGCCGCCTCGGCCAACTCGAAGAGGTCGGGGACGCACGGGTCGACGTGGAGGAGTCGGGGCAAATATGGAGCCGACTTGAAGAAGTTAGGACCGCCTCGGTCGACTCGGAGAGGTCGAAGCCACAGGGGGCCGACTTAAAAAAACCAAGACCGCTTCGGCCGACTCAAAGAGATCGGAGCTGCAGAGGGCCAACTTGAAGAAGTCGAAACCGCCTCAGCTGACTCGGAGAGATCGGAGCCGCAAAGGGCCGACTTGGAAAAGTCAGGACCGTCTCGGCCTATTCGAAAGGTCGGGCCACAAGGGAAGCCGACTTGAAGAAGTCGAGACCGTCTTGATCGATTTGAAGGAGTCGGGGCAGGCACGTCCGTGCCACTTGATCGATTTTGTCGTTATTATTCATGTGGCTTTATCAGCCACATCAATGATGTTATATTTTTTTACCAGTAGCTTAATAGAGACCATCGTATATTACCAACTGGCCTACATTGTTCTGTAAGGATTCAGCCAACCCTTTTACAACTCAAAATCTATTTTGAGCGTAACAATGTGCTTGGCCGAAGATCTATTTTCAAACCAAATGATATACCCAACTCAAATTTGATATCTTGCTTTCTTTCTTTTTTTAATGATTTCAACCTCTTTACACAAAATTAAAAATGATAAGGAAAATAATTTTGAAAAAAATCATGAAAAACATTTTATAACCAGATCATTATTCTGATGTATCCCTTTTATCTCCACTTTTATTTAGCAACTCCTTTATAAAATAGCACCATGAAGGAACCACACCGGCAACAAAACTAGTACTGTAATTTACATTATAAATTACAGTTTGCATTAATACATATTTCTTCAATAAAGCAAGACTACAATTTAAAATCTTGACACTAAATCTCTAAATCTGCTACTTTTTCTAATAGACGGCCATTAGCTACATCATGGAATGCAGCCCTCGTTAAATATCCAAATCTGTTATTTTAAAATAATTCTGGGAGGCTTTTCTAAAATAATTCTGCCACCACTGTTATTTTAAAATACGAAGCCGCAGAGGTGGTTACAAAGGTTTGTGTTTAGAATTTCTTGAATTTATAGTACTCCATGATCAGTCTTTCGCCCGTCAGGTTGTTTTTTAGTGGATAAATAACCGAAGCTTCTCGAGTTTACAGTGTTACCCACTTCCGAAGGACATCTTACAGTTCTAGTCCGAGAGAGAACTTCAGGCCTGCCTCAGGGACGGCAACCAATCTGCTGACAGATTGGCTGGCCAATGAAGGCTTTAGAGAAATGTGGCGTATTTCCTTCCCTTGGAGCTTTCTACTTTAATTACTGCTCATGTCTAGTCTGCTTTCCAACAAATTTTTTCCCAGACTATTATCCAGTTGAGGGCTCTCTCGACACTTCTTTTACTGGCAGCAGTCAACATATTAGCCTCATGGTCTGCCACAAAATTGGGCACTCAGTCAGCAGCTGCGTTACCTTCCTAAAAGGAGGAGCGGGATGACAAGATGAGAGCGGTGGAACCCCCAGCAGGCCTGAAGAGTGGGGACGGCGGCGAAGCCAAGGACCGCCCACACGGTCCAAAGCTCGCTCCGTCACGCGCACGTTGAAGCTGGATTTCTGCCGTCTTTCACGAACCCAGCTAAGGTCACCTTAGCCGTGCCAAGGGGGTTGGGTTTCCCATATGAACAAGGAAGGCTGTTATAAAACCCAGGGATAAAGACAGGTGCTCTGTCGACATCGATCTCTTCATTATTTCATCTTCCCTCTTGGACTTTATTCATTACACCTGGCCATTAGAATCCTGCCTAAGGCGTAACGCTGAAACCTCACCGAAAAGACAGCGTGCGATTCCTTCTGGCCCACCATCTGATCGAGTGGACATGATAGCTATCTAAAATCCAGCAAGCCCCCTCGAGCAGGGAAAGTGGCTTTGGTGCGAGGCTTTTCAGCTTTATTGCAAATGTTGTGCCATGGTCTAGACTCTAAAGTAACAGATAATATCAGCAACAAAACTAATATCACCGTCTTAAAAGTCTGTAAGATGATCATCAGCTGCCTTCGTTATTTCTTCGTCAATTACTTTTAAAAGGCTTTAATAATAAAAAAACAGAGAGAAAGCAGATGAAGGAAAAAAGAAGCCTTTTAAAAGCAATTAACGAAGAGATAACGAAGGCAGACCTGGCCGAATTCAGAGAGAGAAGCGAACGTCTACGTGAGGTTTTGACAAGGAAAAACTCATTGGATAAACTTTTATATTTGAAGACTCTAGTAGACTCCAGTAGCCAGGTTTTTCAGCCTCGAAGCTGAAATATTTCCTGTCGACCGGACTTTCAGAGCGAGGGCGTAGGTTCGTGCTCAACTGAATTTCATCTGTGCAAGAAGAACTCTCTTTCTTCCCCCCCCCTTGCTCGGAGAGTCCGGATGCTGCCCTTTCCCTCCATCCTAGCGCCAATTTTATGATGGATTTCATCTCTGAAAGAAGAACTCTTTCTTCCCCTCCCTCGCTCTGAGAGTCCGGATGGTAATGAATTCCCACGACACCCTAGCTTTAGGACGATGACACCCGTGCTTACAAATGACCACATAGAGAGTCCCCGGCGACACCCTAGTCGAATTCGGCCGTAAATCCTTCGCGACACCCCAGTGGAAAGTTCACGATACCTTAGCTTTAAGGCGTCGACACCCGTCGTTAGAACTGACCACGGAGAGAATCCCCGCGACACCGTAGTTCTAATGCGGCCGAAAATCAATCGCGACACCCCAGTTGAAATCTCACGACACCCTAGCTCTAACGAGATGACACCCGTGCTTTAAACAGACTGCGGAGATAATCCCAGCGACACCCTAGTTCGAATTCGGCCGTAAATCCTTCGCGACACCCCAGTTGAAATCCCACGACACCCTAGCTTTAGGACGACGACACCCGTCTTATAAATGACCACATAGAGAGTACCCGGCGACACCCTAATTGAATTCGGCCGTAAATCCTTCGCGACACCCCAGTTGAAATTGGACGACACCCTAGCTTTAAGGCGACGACACCCATGCTTGAACAAGACGAAAATTTGACGTCACCCTAGTACTAATTCGACGACACCCTAGTAACTGAGCCATGCCATATTTCCGAGAAAAGTTACTAAACGTGGGCAGTTCCTATGGGTTCGCGGGTCTCTGTGATGTGATCGTGGCGATCCGGATGTCCTTTCGTATTTCTCTTAGGTCGGCATAAACCCTAGAAAAAGCACTCAATCGTCTGTTGCTCGAGAAGCCATCCTTTTGCTCAAGAAGCCATCCTTCGTCTCTTGCTCGAGAAGCCACTGGTCTCCTTTTCCATCCTAAACTTGTACCATAGTTCATTCTTCCGTATACTTCATTCATGGAGATGAGTGCTTTCGTTTGTGCACGAAGACCGCGAACAAAGAAGAAGCAGACGGAGAAAATGGCGGAACAATGCAAGGACCTGGTTCTTCGTTCGAATGAGGATGCAGCTCCTTCAGGTATGTTTATCACTATATTAAATATTATAACATTCTCTCTTAAAATTTTATGACAAGTATGTCTTCTGTCTTACCCCCTATTTCAGTTGACAATAAAATTATTCCAGTCCCCCCAGTGAAGGCTTCCCAGCTGTTTAAGAATAGCTGCAGGCCGGCAGTATACGTTCAGAAGGTTTGAAGGATGGGGTTCTCTAAACGGCATACAAAACTGATTCGAAGGACCCCATTTGGTGCCTTCGTTGACATGCAGACGTTCACAGTCGACGGGCAACTGCTAGCAGACATCATAAGATGTCACAATGGAGGCGACGAGTTCATGTTTTGCGAAAAGCCAGTTCTATTCAGTGCCGACGAAGTCGCACTCATTCTGGGACTTCTAGCTCATGGGAAGAAGATCGACACGTCCAGCCAAATGTTCAACGGACGGTTGTTCAGACGGTTTGGCCAGAGTTTAGATCTTCGCCAAGAAGGTTTGGAGAAGTTGATATTTCAACTCCGACCATCTAAAGTACAGGAGGATGTCGAGGACACCGTCCAACTTTGGATCGCATACATGTTGGCCATGTTTTTGGCTCCAAAGTTTAATCAGAGATGTCCACGGTATCTCATCCAGCACTTGGATGACTTAAGTCAACTGGGTAGCATCGACTGGGCTTCGGCACTGAAGGAGTTGATTGTTCTGGCTCTCCCAGAAATAGCTGCTTGCTTGCGTTCCGAGAAGCCGGTGCACTCAAAGAATGCAAAAAAAGTTAGGAGGCAGCCTACCTTGTTCGGATGCTCGGCAGCAGTGGTGGTAAGGATTATTGAGACACATAATTAGTGTTGAGAGAAATTTTTTTTTGTAATATTACTTTATTTAATATCGAAAAAATATCATGTTCAGGCATGGTTCCTCGAGCATACATCAATGCGAGAGCCAGCATACCCTGATAAACGGCCCCGGCTGTTGAAGTGGTATGACCACCAAATGAAGATCCAATCGGTTCGGGTTGCCGACTTGCAACCTCAGGACTTGGTAATCTAGTTCATTGCTCCATTGCTCTGATCATTTTTTTCAACTTAATGCGTCAATATGTTCAGTTAATATTAATTTGTTATCATCTTGTGTTGCAGATGGAGGGAGCTACTGAACCATTGCCAGAAGAGCGCTAGCTTCTCCCTCAGCAGAATGTTGCGTCCCCCCCTCAACCAATAGATACCTGCGCCCCTCAACCAATGGATAGCTGCGCAGGATGCGCCGAGTTGAGGAATGAATTGGAGTGCGTTAAGGATCAACTCGAAGATGTCAGGCATAGGTTGTCCATTGCTGAGAGCCTCCTCAATTCACTGGTCAGAAAGGAAAGTAATGCAATAAATGAGGACAAGGGAGACGAGAAAACAGAGAAGGTGCATTCCCTGGACTTGGTCCTTCGCGAGCCTGGTAACGTAAATAGTGAGGAGAAGAAGATGGAGAAGGACCATTCATCCGAGTTTCCAATTGAGACAGGGAATGCAAAATCAAAGGAGAACATATTGGAGGGGGATTCATTGGCTGATAAAACAGAGCAGGGGAATGAAAATAAAGAAGAGTCCATATCCGATAATAAACTTGGCACCCCTGCGCCAAAGGATGACAATATGGACTTAGAAATAATTGGAGTGCCGTCGCTTGTTAGGAGGATTAAAAAAGAGCCGAGGAAGCGTAAGGCATCCACGGTCGTCGGCGAATGTTATGAGACAACCCGACCTAAAAAGTCGGTGAAGACAGTGGGCATGTCAAAGCCCAACACAACGGTCGAAGATGACCAAATAATTATTCAAAATTTTTTGAGCGAGCGACAACAAACCGACGAGATCGTCTACACAAATATGTTTAATGGCGTTGCAACAAGAAAAAATCTTCAAGATCTCATTAACAATGAAATGATAATAGATGATGTAAGTATATCAAGGAACATGTTCTAGTTGTTGATTTTAGAATTATATTAATCGTTTTACATTCCATTGGCAGATAATTGATTGCGGCCAGGAGTTTCTGATGCGCAACTGGGCAGAGCATCCTGACCGATATCATAAGTGCATAATTGCATCAGTTTTCGTATCTGCTCTATGTCTGACTTCCTCATCACCTGCTCATGAACTTGCTGGATCATCTGGGGCTGCGATATTTGATAATGTATCGGATGAAGATAAGGCCCAATTCCGATTTCTTTTCACCATTGTAAACTCTGATAACTCGCACTGGCATTTGGTTGCTGTCGACATGGAAAGAAAGGTGTTCATGCACCTGAATTCAATGAAACGCAACCCGAAGTACAAGGCCAATGCAAGGAAATGGCATACAATTCTAGGCCACATATTCATATCTACTGCGATAAGAAGGAAGCGATGGAGTGGCCGATGGAAGATATTTCGGATTGCCCAAGCCAACCGACCGGATCGCTGGATTGCGGCCTATACTGTCTGAGATACATGGAATGTCTTGCTCGACGGGACAATCCTGATATGAAGATGGATTTCATGGATGAGGAAGTTAGAGATTACCAGCGACACTTAGCTGCGACGATATTGAGAGAGGGCCTGAACAAAAAGATTAGCGACATTGTCGAAAAATGTTCTTAATTTTTGTATTCGTCTTTGAATGAAAATTGAATGTAATTTATTCATGTTAACACTGATTAATATTTAATGCAAATGCACAAATTTTATATTGCGAGCAGGAGTATCCTCGATGTATTCATATGTTTGCCTTCGTATGTTTCCGCCTTTCGGGTGTAGCCGCGCAAGAGCTAGGGTGTCGTTTGACAAGAGCTAGGGTGTCGTTTGACATGAGCTGGGGTGTCGTCGAGCTAAAATTGTCGGGTCGCGAGTACTGGGATGTGTCGTATGTTTCCGCCTTTCGGGTGTCGCCGCACAAGACTAGGGTGTCGTTTGCCAAGAGCTGGGGTGTTGTCGCGCTAAAATCTTCGGTGTCGATTCGCGAGTACTAGGATGTCTCGTAGGTTTTCGCCTTTCGGATGTCGCCATGCAAGGCTAGGATGTCGTTTGCCAAGAGCTAGGGTGTCGTCGCGCTAAAATCTTCGGTGTCGGTTCGCGAGTACTGGGATGTCTCGTAGGTTTCCGCCTTTCGGGTGTCGCCACGCAAGGCTAGGATGTCGTTTGCCAAGAGCCAGGGTGTCGTCGCGCTAAAATCTTCGGTGTCGGTTCGCGAGTACTGGGATGTCTCGTAGGTTTCCGCCTTTCGGGTGTCGCCGCGCAAGGCTAGGATGTCGTTTGCCAAGAGCTGAGGTGTCGTCGCGCTAAAATCTTCGGTGTCGGTTCGCGAGTACTGGGATGTCTCATAGGTTTCCGCCTTTCGGGTTTCGCCGCGCAAGGCTAGGGTGTCGTTTGCCAAGAGCTGAGGTGTCGTCGCGCTAAAATCTTCGGTGTCGGTTCGCGAGTACTGGGATGCCTCGTAGGTTTCCGCCTTTCGGTGTCGCCGTGCAAGGCTAGGGTGTCGTTTGCCAAGAGCTGGGGTGTCGTCGCGCTAAAATCTTCGGTGTCGGTTCGCGAGTACTGGGATGTCTCGTAGGTTTCTGCCTTTCGGGTGTCGCCGCGCAAGGCTAGGGTGTCGTTTGCCAAGAGCTGGGGTATCGTCGCGCTAAAATCTTCGGTGTCGGTTCGCGAGTACTGGGATGTCTCGTAGGTTTCCGCCTTTCGGGTGTCGCCGCGCAAGGCTAGGATGTCGTTTGCCAAGAGCTAGGATGTCGTCGCACTAAAATCTTCGGTGTCGGTTCGCGAGTACTGGAATGTCTCGTAGGTTTCCGCCTTTCGGGTGTCGCCGCGCAAGGCTAGGATGTCGTTTGCCAAGAGCCAGGGTGTCGTCGCGCTAAAATCTTCGATGTCGGTTCGCGAGTACTGGGATGTCTCGTAGGTTTCCGCCTTTCGGGTGTCGCCGCGCAAGGCTAGGGTGTCGTTTGCCAAGAGCTAGGGTGTCGTCGCGCTAAAATCTTCGGTGTCGGTTCGCGAGTACTGGGATGTCTCGTAGGTTTCCGCCTTTCGGGTGTCGCTGCGCAAGGCTAAGGTGTCGTTTGCCAAGAGCTGGGGTGTCGTCGCGCTAAAATCTTCGGTGTCGGCTCGCGATTAGTGGGATGTCTCGTAGGTTTCCGCCTTTCGGGTGTCATCGCGCAAGGCTAGGATGTCGTTTGCCAAGAGCTGGAGTGTCGTCGCGCTAAAATCTTTGATGTCGGCTCGCGATTACTGGGATGTCTCGTAGGTTTCCGCCTTTCGGGTGTCGCCGCGCAAGAGCCAGGGTGTCGTTAGGCAAGAGCTGGAGTGTCGTCGCGCTAAAATCTTTGGTGTCGGTTCGCGAGCACTGGGATGTCTCGTAGGTTTCCGCCTTTCGGTGTCGCCGCGCAAGGCTAGGGTGTCGTTTTCCAAGAGCTGGGGTGTCGTCGCGCTAAAATCTTCGGTGTCGGCTTGCGATTACTGGGATGTCTCGTATGTTTCCGCCTTTCGGGTGTCGCCGCGCAAGAGATAGGGTGTCGTTAGCCAAGAGCTGGAGTGTCGTCGCGCTAAAATCTTCGTTGTCGGTTCGCGAGCACTGGGATGTCTCATAGGTTTCCGCCTTTCGGGTGTCTCCACGCAAGAGCCAGGGTGTCGTTTGCCAAGAGCTGGGGTGTCGTCACGCTAAAATCTTCGGTGTCGGCTCGCGATTACTAGGATGTCTCGTAGGTTTTCGCCTTTCGGGTGTCGCTGCGCAAGGCTAGGATGTCGTTTGCCAAGAGCTGGAGTGTCGTCGCGCTAAAATCTTCGGTGTCGGTTCGCGAGCACTGGGATGTCTCGTAGGTTTCCGCCTTTCGGGTGTCGCCGCGCAAGAGCTGGGGTGTCGTCGCGCTAAAATCTTCGGTGTCGGCTCGTGATTACTGGGATGTCTCGTAGGTTTCCATCTTTCGGGTGTCGCCGCGCAAGGCTAGGATGTCGTTTGCCAAGAGCTGGAGTGTCGTCGCGCTAAAATCTTCAGTGTCGATTCGCGAGCACTGGGATGTCTCGTAGGTTTCCGCCTTTCGGGTGTCGCCGCGCAAGAGCTAGGGTGTCGTCGTACTAAAAGCACTTCATTTTACTGAAATAGACACCCTATTTTGAAAGCATTTCATTTACGACCAAGCAACCATAATTCAAAAGTTACGACACCCGTGTTTTATATATGATCTTGTGTAAGTTGACTCAATACATAAGCATCAAATTCGTCCATCAAAGTTTGGGACGGCGGAACAATTCTCTCCAGGTCCTCTTCAGTATTAATAGACTGCAAACAAGTCTGCCTGATGCTTGAAGCAGCTCTTTCCTTGACCTGATTTTTCCTTGATCTTTTTGACTTCTTCTCGACTGCACTCTTTAATCTGTTCTCTCTCGGGCGACCTTTCATCCTAATTTGTTCATGATATTGAATTACAAGCTCTGAACGTGGTTTAGCTGCGCAGTTGGCATCCACGGCAGTTTTGAATACAGGTGTTAGACCATCCATCACTACATTAAATGCATCTTCAGACATGGAGGCTATCTCTGCGAGCTTCGTCATCCGATGAGACAGCAAACTATATCTACAATCATTAACATAATATTAACGATAACAAATATTAAGACATTTCAATTAAAAAATTATCACTGCGTACCGTGATTTTCATGTGCTTTTATCATAACCCTCAGTATTGCAGTCGAATTCGTCGAATTGGTATTTCATGTCCTTGCACCATCTCTTCAAGATGTATTTATCTGGTAAACGAAATACGTCACTTTGATGAAGAACCAACAGGGCATGCCTACACAGGTACCCCTTGAACTGAAAGGATCGGCACTGGCATTGGACATCCTCAATATTTCTATCGTATGACATGATATAATCTTTGATCATCTCCTTGCCAATTCCATCGACTTCAATCCTTTCATATGACTTTACGAATATAAACACGTGTTGCCAGCTTCCTTGATCAATTTGGTATTTGATGCAGCCATTTCAAGGATCTCATTCTGAATTTTTTTGAAAATACTCCGTGTATACCTTCCTGCAGCTTGTCTCTCAAAAGGTGATGATGTCTTTAGGAAAGCTATCGTTTGCAAAGTCCTATTATCTTCCTCATTTTCAGCCTCATATCATTTTTCCAAGGCATCTTCGTACTTACTTATGAACTCCGTTAGTGTTGTCTTCGAATTTATAAACCCATCGAAGAAGTGATTAATGCCCTCGCTCCTTTGTGAAGATGACATCCCTGTTAAAAATTTTGTCAACAAAAAATTAAAAAAAAAAGAGTTTAACTCGAACATGAACCAAAGACAATGACATACAAACCTGCGAAGAATGTATCCTTGAGGTAAACTGGGACCCATTTTTCCCGACATTCGTAAAGGACATTGAACCAATCTATAGACTTGCATTCTTTATATTTCTCCATAATATGTGCCCACCTTTCCTCGAATGAATTTATGATCAATGAATCATATATTGCCTCATCGAAAATCAACCATAAACTTGGGATTTGCCATGCAAATGTGGCAATCTTTTTCGGTATCTTCTTCAATATATGCCAAAGACAAAATTGATGTCGTGTGTTAGGAAAAACTTCTTTGACAGCAGCCTCGATTACCTTATCTTGGTCAGTAATCATGGCAATAGGTGCTTGACCACCATTTGCATCCAGCCAAGTCTGAAAAACCCATTTATATGTCTCAGTACTCTCATCAGACAACAATGCGCATCCAAGCAAGGTTGACTGTCCATGATGGTTGACCCCAACGAATGGACAAAAAGGCATTTGATATCTGTTTGTCAAGTAAGTTGAGTCAAAGCTTAGAACATCACCGAAGTATGTGCATGCCAATCTTGACCTTGGATGAATCCAGAAGACAGACCTCAGATGACCATTATCATTGAGGTCTAAGGAATAGAAGAAATTGGGATTTCTGAGTTGCATTTCGGCGAAATGAATTACCATCGATTGAGCATCTCCTTCTTTCAGCTTAGACTAACGTTCGCGACAAATGAAGTTACGAGCATCCTTCTCGGTGAAATCCAATTGTCCTCTGCCCCCTTTTCTCCTTGCTATGGCAGAGTATATCTGAGTCATCGGAACATTCACGGCATGTAAATTGCTGATCTCTGCCTTCTCTGGTGTGCTGATCCTCCTATGCGACCGTAGATAACCAGATGATGTTATGGACAACCCATGGTTATGTTCTAGAGAAACCTCATCCAAAATCCACTTACCACTTGTAGCATTCAGTCTTGCTTTTATGGATGCCATACAACCAACTTTCCCAGTATCCCTATGATTCATACTCTTCTCTGATTTTCTAGATTTTCCTTGCCTCCAACACGCCAGGTGCTTGAAGCAAAGTTATTTTTTGTTGTTGGCCCTGCTACACACTGTTGTGATTCCAAAGCCAAATCGTTTTGCGTATCCATTGTAGAACGTATATACATCATCTGCTGAATTGAATTCCATCCCAGTTTGAGGAACTACAATATCATCCACTGCATTTGGAGCGACGGGTGAAGGTGCACGATCGGGAGTGTTATCTTCTTCTTTCTGTTCTACAATTTCAGCATCAACTGTGAAAATATAGGCACGCAGTCATGAACAATGATATCCATAGATTTAGTTGTCAATATATGCCGACAAAGGATTAGGATTGAGGACACGAATGTTAAAACAATACGACACCCCATTGATCATCACACGCCACACTAGTGATAAGGCAACGACACCCGTGCTTAGAACTCCTTAGAGACACCACTGTTGAAAGCTCACGACACCCCTAGCTTAAGGCGACGACACCCGTGCTTACAACTGACCACGGCGAGAAGGCCGCGACAACCAAGTTACTAAAATTTATTTTTATTTATCAAATTAAAAAAAAAAAATATATATTAGTCCTCACTGGGGCTTATCTCCTTCGGTCGCTGCGTCGGTGATCTGACGCTGAAGGGACGCTACTTGCCCCTCCAACTGGCTGTTGGCCCGACGCAGGACCTCTATCTTTCTCGTTGAAACGGCCAGGTATTCCTCGACCGCCTTGCTGAGTCGCTCACTGATTGCGCGCGACTCCGCATATACCTCCGCGTCGATGGTGACCGTTGCGCGGCGACTGCCATGGCTGCCAGTAGATCTCACCTCGCCTCTGGAAGCCATCTCAGTGGTCAGTTCAAGCTGGAAAGGTGATTAACGATGACATTCCCCCATCCATATTTAAGGTACTCCTGGCGGGTGTTTCGATTGCCACGCGCCACCATCTCAGTCGTTGTTCACAGGAATCGAATCAGTGAGCCACCACGCCCCCCCCCCCCACGTTGAGTTTCGAGGGATGGGGAACAGAATAGAGTTTCGGAAAGCAAACCGTCGTAAGTTTAACGTCGTCCCAAGAGAAAATTCACGACACCCAAGGATGATTTTGATTTCGGCTGAAACTCCTTCGCGACACCCCACTTGAAACCTCACGACACCCTAGCATCAATGCTTCGACACCCGTGCTTAGAACTGAACACGGAGAGAATCCCCGCGACATCCCAAGGATGATTTGGATTTCGGCCGAAACTCTTTCGCGACACCCCTGTTGAAAGCTCACGACACCCTAGCTTTAAGACGACGACACTCGTGCTTAGAACTGATCACGGAGAGAACCCCCGCGACACCCCTTGTCGAATTCGGGCGAAACTCCTTCGTGACACCCCAGTTGAAAACTCACGACACCCTAGCTTTAAGGGGACGACACCCCTGAAAAGGTTCACTGTTAATGCATGGGTGTCGTCGCCTTAAAGCTAGGGTGTCGTGAGCTAAAATCCAATTCTCCCTGGGGTGTCGCGGGGATTATTATAGTTCCTCAAGCTAAGGTGTCGTCGCCTTAAAGCTAGGTTGTCGTGAGCTGAAATCCAATTCTCCCTGGGGTGTCGCGGGGGTTCTCTCCGTGTTCAGTTCTAAGCACGGGTGTCGAAGCATTGATGCTAGGGTGTCGTGAGCTTTCAATAGGGGTGTCGCGAAGGAGTTTCGGCCGAAATCCAAATCATCCTTGGGTGTCGTGAATTTACTCTTGGGACGACGTTAAACTTACGACGGTTGGCTTCCCGAAACTCTGTTCTGTTCCCCATCCCTCAACGTGGGGGGGCGGGGTGGCGCACCGATTCGATTCCTGTGAACCGCCCACTAAGATGGTGGCGCGTGGCAATCGAAACACCCGCCAGGAGTACCTTAAATAAGGATGGAGGAATGTCATCGTTAATTACCTTTCCAGCTTGAACTGACCACTGAGATGGCTTCCAGAGGCGAGGGGAGATCTAATGGCAACCATGGCAGCCGCCGCGCAACCGTCACCATCGATGCGGAGGTTTATGCTGAGTCGCTCGCAATCAACGAGCGACTCAGCAAGGCGGCCGAGCAATACCTGGCCGTTTCCACAAAAGAGATAGAGGTCCTGCGTCGGACCAACAACCACCTGGAGGGGCAAGTAGCGTCCCTCCAGCGCCAGATTGCCGACGCAGCGACCGAAGGAGACAAGCCCCAGTGAGGGCTAATGTATTTTTTTTTCTTTTTTTTATAAATAAAATTAAATTTTAGTAACTTGGTTAAAGTGGGGCCTTCTCGCTGTGGTCAGTTCTAAGCACGGGTGTCGTCAAATGAGAGCTTGGGTATCGTCAATTTTCAACTGGGGTGTCGCGAACGACGACAGCACCAACTCAGGCTGTTAACGACACCCCAGTTCTCATCTTACGATACCCTAGCTTTTAGGCGACGACACCGATGACGTGATTGTTAAAGCGGGGTGTTCTCCATACGGGGTGTCGCGGGCCTGCTCTCCAGCGTCGTTTATAAGCACGACACACCCTTTATAGCATTTAAAGACACCGCATAGAACAAGCTACGACACTCCGGAAAGCAACATACGAAGATCGCAAAGGTTATAAGCATGGGTGTCGTAGCGTTGTAACTACGGTGTCGCGAGGCTTTTCTCCAGCTTTCGTTTGGCGCATGGGTGTCCTAGGCCTGTAACTACGGTGTCTTAACAGTATATCAGGGGTTTTATGAGGTATAACAGGGCCGCATTAAAAGAGTATGACATTCGTGCTTACAAAATAGTTATGACTCTCAGAATGTCATAACTATTTTGTTCTAAGGTAGTTACCCGTGCATTAAATGGTTTGGTCATGCATTAACTAACTCTAACCAGAAAAAAACTGTTGGTGTAATAAAGAAGTGGAAAGAAAGAGTTTTTACTTTGTGCTGCGGATGACATTTCCTCCAGAAGTTTTTGTACACAGACTCCAGTAGCCAGGTGATCCAGCCTCGATGCTGAAATATTTTCTTTTGACCGGGAAAGAAACAGAGTTCTTCTTGCACAGATGACATACAACGTAAAATGGCGCTATGAAGGAGGGAAAGGGCATTTTCGTCCGCACGATAATTTTGAAAAAAAGCGAACGGCTTTAAATGGCCGTCACGTCCTAAACGTTACGTCAAAGCAAAGCCATACCACCCGTCAGGTCATCCACATCGGAGCCATGTGGACCAATCGGAAGAGGCGGTGCAGCCCACGTAGGCCTTGCTGCACCGGGGGCGATGTACAAAGTGTTTTCCTTATTGCAAATGTTGTGCCTTGGTCTAGACTCTAAAGTAACAGATAATACCAGCAACAAAACTAATATCACCGCCTTAAAAGTTTTCTCCCATGAAGACGGGTTTCAGATATGGAGCACAACTAAGTTTCTCAGGCAACGTTTGGAGGCTGGAATAAGGCCTGAAATAGGGCCTTATTCCAGCTTATTCCCTCGAACACCCTGAAAAAGGAGAGTAAGCCCCATGAGACTGGCTATTCTAATCAACCCTCTTTATTCATATTCTTTATTTCATGGTATCCCATGGAATAGCTCCTATTCCCACTGCAGCTATTCCAGAGGCACCGATAGAATTAAATTAAATAAATTTATTTATTATATCATTTAAATAAATCAAATAAATTTATTTATAATATTTAAAATTAAAATAAAAATTTATTAATTAAAAATAATAAATTAAGTATGTTATTTTTTTCTTTATTAATATAAAAAAATTATTAAGTATGTTCTTATATTATTTTATGAATAGTAATTAATTTATTACCTTATTTATTATAAATAATAATTTATTCAAGTCATTTTAAAAAATAAAAATTGATAAACCATTTTAATTGGAAGGATATCTTTGGAATTTCAAAAAATTCTTCATCTATTCCTACTGGAATACATGTTTATTCCCATGTCATCCAAACATCATTTGGAATAACACTGCATTAATTGCACTGGAATAACATGGAATACCAGATTTTGATCCAAACAAAAATCTGGAATAACAAAAGGAATAAGCTATTCTTACGGAATTCGTATCCCTATTCCTATAATAACTTTTTAACATCCAAACGCAGCCTCAGAGAATAAGATATAGAGAATAATTGAGTACAGAAAAGATTAAGCACAAAATTATAAAGAATAGAATAAAGACTGATTTAGTTCTTTCTACTTGCTTAGCCGCTAATGAAAAGTACTGGACAGCTTTTTTCTCAGGTATCGGTCACCTAGATGCATGCACATAACCAACTTAACCAGATGCAGTGCGCAACAAATGCTGAGAATTCTCAGGTGCATCGCTGCCAGCTAGATGATCTTCATGCATGACACTGCTGAAACCCCTAGGCAGATGTAAATATTTGAAGTAGAGTAAAACAAACGAATTAAATAAGTTCTTCAGACGTCAACAAATACAAAAATATGCATTCTAACCTTCAAAATTATGCAGAAAAGCTAAAATTTCTGATTCTATGTGCAGACTTCTTAGCCAATGAGAAATGCAGAGGCTATGTTCTAGATATGAGACAGTGGCATCTCCCATCAGATGAAATGCATGGAAATAGGAATAGCCAACTCAATAACATACAATAACGGATGTAATTGTGAGACAAGTACTCCACCTCCAGTAAACATAGACAACACTAGCTATCCAAAAGAAAAGGAAGACCATCTACTATAGCTCAACAAGCTCCAACCTGCAAGAAAGCTTATCAGCATTAGTTAAGATTGAAAAGCTCCTAAAAAACTTGCCTCAAAAAGAGAGAAGAAAAGAAAGAAAGAGCTCTTAAAACACCTCGAATGCCATGTTCAAACAAAGGAATGGTCAACACAACTTTACTTGATTCAAGAAATTACTTGTATCCTATCTTTTCATGTTTTAATTTTCTGGCACACAGACAGGCATTGGTCATACTTCTCAAAAATTCACCAACAAATCATGAGACACCAGCTAAGGTCATCCATCAATGTAACGGACAAGGAGTAATGCATATCACACCAGTTACTAGAAGTGATTTTGGTAAAGCATACATATAAAAAGCTACTCAAATTGAGATGTGATTCAACAATCACTAGCTAACATCAATTGTTTGGAAAATTTGATGGTTTCTTCCACTTAGGGTTTATGCGACTACAGACAACTAGACAATCTGCAAGCGCAGCTTGTACATCTTGCACTTTTCATATTTGGTTTACAGTAAGTACAGTTACAACTCTATGCAAAATTCAATTTACATCCAAAATTAGTCTATCTCAAGCTGTGGCAGTTGAATTCATTTGTAGAAGCTGCACTCAAATGAAACTTGAGATACTCTAACATGGGTGGGTGAAATTCTAGCCCCTTGCAACACCAGCTTCTCAGCACCTTAATTAATGGCAACTAAAGAGCACCAGTAAGTCTTTCATTTGGTCACTTTTAATTTGTCACCAGATGGCCTGAAGGGCAGAAATGTGTGCACAAAGACATTCTGGCCTCAACTTATTGAAGCAGCTAAAAAGCAAAAACAGGTCACAGCCTCTAGTTTAACTTGGGTCAGAGCCAAAGAAAATTTCCTCTACTTGTTTGATAACTTTAGTGTTGTTTAAATCTGATTTTTTGTGCCTTAATTTTCGACAGCGCTGAATTGTGTATTAGATAGACTATTGATTTCTTTGGTTGCTTGGAAATACATCACGATACATCCCCTATGCATCAATTTTGGCATCAGAGCATTGCATGCATTCCTCTTATCGCATCAATTTAGTACCAGAGCACTGCATCAATTCGGTCTCCAAGCATTGCGTCGATTCCTCTGATTGCTTCACTACCAGATATTGGATATATTTTAGCACTCTAACAGCTCTCAAAGAACAGATGATTAAGGGCAAAACTGAACAAAACAATTATCAGATACAACTCAGCTAAGAGTTTCCAATGGCTAACAGGAAACAATGGCAAAAGTCTATCTGTTACCCATGGACAGCATCCACCCTTAAACAATTTGGAGGACTTGACATAAAGTGGCTTGAACATGCTCAACAATTCCTATCATGTAATCATTTGAGCAGCCTAACAAGTTGACAGGACAACCTTTGTCACTGATAAGAATACATTGTAATTTTTGCCACGAGTCCTTGCAGTGTGCTCAATCTATTCTGAAGTAGAAGTAAAAAAAACTACAGCAATTCCAGTGGATAACTTGTTTGAGAAACAAAATCAATTATTAGACTTGCAAATAGAAAAATAAACAGTGTTGGCAAGAAGGGCATGCCTGCTAAATATAATAGTGATCGTGCAATAACTTAGCTTCAGTTTCAGCTTACTAGTTGAAAGAGTAGCTGGAGTAAGGAGCTTTTGCAGCAGTTACCCAACACAGCATGATGAAATGATAGCCATTCAGTTTAGTAGAAAGATGATGCTCTAACAAAGGCCAGGCTCAGGTTACAGCCTAGGACAACCTACCTATATTTTATCAAGCTCATTATTGCCAAAGAACTGAGTTTCCATTAAAGGTCTTTGAGCACGTGTACCTCAGCAGAGCTACAAAATTCATTCCAGGGATGAAGGTGGTGGTTGGGAGAAGTTATATCTTAATAAACTTGCATAATTATGATTAATGTGAAAATGTTGATGTATTAACCAATTTAGATATTATAGCTGAATCCTTCGAACGATCATCTTTTCTTATAGTTTGCAATAATGTATCAGAATGTGTCTAAGTTGAACAGGGAAAGGGATACTCTTCAGGCTAAACTCAAGACAACATTACAAGCATTAAAAGTTTGAAGAATTAAAGGTATTAACACACATTACTATCAGAAGTTTGGATGCTAATAAAATAATAATGACATGATTAGTCATATGATCTAGGGGGTTCCTTGCATAGAGTTATATAAACAAGTTCCATTTAGAAAGGCATGTGACAGAGGTAGACATGATAGCAATTTACTCAAAAGCAAATTTGAGAAGGCATCAACAAGTAATGATAAAAAATCAATAAGAATACAGTAGCAGAAAATTCTTAACAATAAAAAACATGGCAGTAATTCTAGAATAAGTCTGACTAATCTGTGCCATAATTTGTTTATCAATCACTTGGAAGGAAAAATATTGGAACATAGAAAGATGTTTACATATATGGTATTCTTAAATAAGGATGGTACCACACAAAGAGTTTTTCAGGACTTTTCCTCTTTAGGGGAAAAAATGAAGACTATTGATTAGGAGATAAAAATGCATCTGGATAAATGGCAATAAATAAAGGACTACTAGTTTTTTAGGGAGGCTTCCATTAGGGGTTTTGGGTAGGGCAGGAGGCTTGCATATTTCAAATATGTATTGTCAGAACCAACACATGATGGACACATCGTCACCTCAATGGTGTCAAAACTTGCATCTTTGTAGAACCAAAAGCATCAAATAAAAACAACCTTAGCTCCTACTCGATATGGGATGTTGGCCTACATGGTTTTTAAAATGGCAATTTCCAAAAGCTCTTAAATCATAGCAAACTAGATTTGGCTTCTCGACGCCAATCTAAACAAGTCCAATAAACAAATTTCTTTGGCTGGTTTAAACACTTCCAAAAATATCACCTTGCCAACCTTCTCCAACGCATAAACTAATAATGCAGATGAGTTGTAGATCCTTAATAATGGCCCTCAAAACTTTAGGCCTTAATTATTACCTAATAATTAATTGAACTTCAATTTAACCTAATAAAATCCTAATAAAATTGAACTGCAATCCGAAACTTAAGTACTCCAAATACTTGTGCGTCATTAGATCACACTCCTAGTTGAAAGCTTTAGTATATTTTTCTCTGCTTAAATCTCTTTTAGATTCCTTGTAAGTAAGCTCCCTATTCCAACATCGAGTGCTTGAACTTCTACAACATAGAAGGAAATATGGGAGATCATTTTGCCAGTACAAAGTATAGACTGCCTTGTCATCAGCGCTTCCAGACTATAGATTTTAGTACCTCACAAAGCATATAATTCAAAAGCACATCCAAAACCACCCAAGATGTCAATGTCGATGCATGAAGAAAAGCCTCCAAGGAACATATTCATCACACACCACTCCAAAGACATATTCTGCAGGCCAAAGCGCACTCTCGTGGAACTAGACAGGCACATCTGCCAGCCAAGAGTAGCAACAGAAGGAAATCTACTTTCTGACCTGTCACAGTTAAATTTCAAACTTTTGGCAAAATAATAGTGGAGGATTGGCAAAAAGGCATTACTGGAAAGGGAAAAAAATACAGAGCTGCAGCATCAACTTGGTACTAAATCTAGAAAGGTTTAGCATCTCAAATATTCAGAAAACACCGGGCAATAGGAAACAAGAAAAATGGGTTACCAAGTTGTTTGAATGAGTCCACTCAACCATGTTTACAACTTACACCTTGATATATCATCATGTGTGCTGATCTAGCAGAAAAGAATCCTCTACAACAAATATGGTATCTTTTTCCCTTTTAACACCAGAAAACAAGTCTGGTCAATAAGTATAATTAGTAAGCCAACCCTGTATCACTTCATCAAATGATAAAATTATCTCTCTCCCTCTCCCCCCCCCCCCCCCCCCCCCCCCCCCCCGTACTGGATAGCATTTGCATTGCTTCCACATATTATTCTGGCAAACCTTATTTACCATTCCTCCATTCTGTAAGTTGATGTCTGACATGTTTTATGCAACACAACTACCAAATACACTGATTAAAAAAAAAGATTTATTATGGAAGTAGAGTTTTCTCAGGTTGTTCAATTGCTTCTGTTGCATTCTATACATGTCTCCTAGGTGCTTGAGCTTCCCAACTCATTCACAACTCCATGATCCTACAGCACCATATTCCTACTTTGACATCACCTAGCTTAAGTTTGCTACACACTTAAAAAGGGTTAGCATGTGCAGGACTTGAGAAGATCACCTAGCAGATTTCTATTAGCCACATTTGAACAAGAAGATTAAAATATGTGACAACATGGATGGAGGGGTTATTGCTCTAAGGTTTTTGAGTTTTAACAGATGCTAGTGATGGTGATCCAAGATCACATCAAAAGAAACACATCCAAAGAACAGGAAATTATGGAAAGGGAAAGCATGGTCCTGATCAAAGACTCAATCTTATGGGTCCATCAATCAAAAAGAGCACCAGCTTGGGCTATCTATCAAAAAGTTTTGTAAGTTGGGCTATCAATCCAAGAGTTATTTGCAAATAGATAGACTTTGTCAGTGATGTAATATTATAAAGGATTAATGCAGCCCACACCTTGTTATGAAACATACAATGAAAAAAAAGAGTTTTTTTTTTATTATTGGAAAAACAGGCATTAAGACTGCACCATTTTCATAAAAGGTAAAATGATTTCATTGATGCTCTTGAGAAACTTACAAAGTGAATCGGCTGAATTATCTGACACCTTTTCATTTTTCTTTTTTGACTATCAGATATTATTACTTAAAAGCACAAATTCATTGACTGAAATGGAAGCACAGGAAGAAAATATAGGCTTTGAACATTAAATGTATTGGTAACAACAGAATCCATTATATGATAGCCATATTGTTTAGAAGGTTGCAATCCAGAAATGCAACCGTGAGCTCAAGAAACCATAAGATGACAGAGCAGTCTGCAAAAAACTACAATTCCAGGCAGAAGCTAAAAACCGATAACCATATAATCTGCACCAAGTCTATATTGATTTTCGATACAGCAAATGCATATAAACCATAAAGAGAACAATAAAGAACAAGCAAACACGAACCTAGAATGTAAAAAATCCATAAAAATACCTCATATTGCATTTGTCTTTTTCCCAGTTATAATACGAGATATCTGGAGACCCCGGCTGAATGCTTCGTTGAAGAGAATCCTTGTCTGCATTGACTGGAATCCAGGCAACCAGGACAGCAATGCCACAGGTGCCATAACAATCACTCCAAACATTATGTCATATAGCCGTGCCACAGCAACCACAGTATCCCAAACCACAGTGGACTCAATAAATGGTCTGATCACTTGTGCAATCAAAATTAGGCCCCAACCAGTAGGGATAAATGCCAAAAGGCTTGTAAAAACGTCGATCAGATCAAATTTACTGAACTTGAGCAATATAACAATCACTAGTATCACCAGAATGATGATGAAGGACTGGACAGCTCGATAATAAATGTGATCCTTTGCAGCATATTTGTCCCGAGCGTAAGCTATTATCACAAAAATTCCAACAGCCACAAGAACATAAATCCAAGAAAGCAGATAGATGGCAATGCTTGTGCTCCCATTGGCAATTTTTAGCTGGTACACAATCCCATACTGGAAAAAGAAAAACCGGATATCTAATAATATTTCCAATAGCTTTCCCCAAAGACCAGTTGTCCGAAGATGATCCTGCTCCTCATACCACCAGACCTCCCAACTCTGATCAGATTTTGTGAAAACACTGCCACGATACCAAATCCAGTCCATAAAATCATCAAAGTCATAAACAGTCTTCAACCAATCAAAACCAGACGGATTGAATGCAAAAGGAGCCATTATCCATGATACCACCAGAAACCAGCTTGAAATTGTCATGATTATGTAGACAAAAGTGTCCTTTGCAAGAGCACTATAAGATGCATAAACTGTCAGTACCACCCCAAGCTCTATTGCTTTTATGAAATGGCTACGTGCATAAAGCCTGTAGTTCTCAGCAAAGCTCTTATGCTGCACAACAAAACCACGTCCCGTAGCCCGATACTTTGCACCTCCATGGAGGATTGTTCGCCCATAGTAATGAGTTTTAGTTCCCATCGAGAAAGTGTAGAACATGGATGCAAGCTGGAGCTGCATTGTGAAGAAATCCCACACCGCAGGAAGGAATCCATGCTCAAGCGAGTTTTCTATAATCATAGGCAATGCAGTGAAAAGGCCGAGCTGGATAATGAACTGCTGATTAAGAACAGTTCCCAGTGCTACATTATTGGTAGAGTCGGCCTTATTTTGATTGCATCCTCAAGTCCACTGAGTGCGAGATAAAGGCGACCCCACACAAATGCATAGACAGTCAGAACTACCATCATAGTGTTAAAGTAGAACCCCACCGTTGTGTAGAAGAAGGAAAGCATACGGAAGAAGTCCAACCTATGACCCAATCTATAAACATCTCTGCTTAAAGTCTGCTCACCGTTGCCACTAGCAACCTTGGCTTCAAACATTGAAACCTGATTCAACCCTACATCCCGTCCCTTACCCACCTCGATATATTCATGGTGGGTAACATTGCCGCCACGAAGAGTGCAATTAAAGCCTGCAAATATGTCCTCACTAATGTTGACCACCCTGGAAGCCTTACTGAGGCCACCACGACCCAAAAACCAGAGACGGTCAAAAACATCAGGATGGCCATAATGCATTCGTACCTTCAAAGGGTTTGCTAGAACTCGCTGTCCAAGGGTGACAAAGCTTGTCTCCTGTGCAGACATGAACCAAGCAAGCGAAGAAACAGAACCAGTAAAAACATGCTCCCGAACTCCCAATATTGTCGGTTTTCGGGCACCATAGTAATGCTCGTATTCTTCTAACAGATTCCGCATCTTGAGGGCCTCCTCAAAGTAGTTATCTTGATTCATGTCAATAGTCTGCACTGCATTGCCCCTCGTGAAGATGATGGCATGGTTCTGGTTCTCTGGCTTGCCCTCTCCGAGTTTCAATGGCCCAGGCAACCTGACCCGGTAGATCTCCACCTCTTGCTCCAGTTGTTGATCATATTTAACAAGAACGGAATAGTACTCTACTTCATCCCTCCCTGGGTGGACTTCATCAACATAGGCCACTCGAAGAGCTTCATTGTTCTTCATTAGATACAAAATATCTTCAGCATGAGGGTCCTTCTTAGCCTTTTGGCTCCCATATATCTGGCAGGCAACCACATAAGTGTATTTCATCAAGGCAGTCCCACGCTCATGGCCTTTGAACAATATACTCACACCACTGCTTTCTATGCTCAAATCCCTTGATGAGGGAGATTTTCCAGCACTCTCCAGACCATCTACATCACCATGATGCCTCATTGAGGAGCCAACTGAAGCAAGCTCCCTCGACCCTTCCCTTATGTCAATCTCAGAAGCAGAGTCAAGAAAGGCGAGCATCTTGAGAGCCTTGTAGTAGTACATCATTCCCCGTACCGTGCGTGCTAATGTCTGGCCCCTGTACGAGGCCCAAAGCCGGAGATCCCTCGTCCTATTAAGCCACAGGTCCGCTTCATTAGTCATTCCCTCTCTCCGCATGCGTTCCAAAAAATTTTCCCATTCATCATCATAAATCTTCTGGAGATAGAATATGATGGAGATACCGTCCTCGTTCTCGGTACGAAGCTGCTCCTTGCTGTACAAAACATCCTCACTGTAATATGGTGTCAGAACGCTAAAGGCCAACATCTTTTCCACCCGTGGCGCTCGGGGCATGTTCATGAACAAGGAGTTGCTGAAAAAGGCAATGCGGCGCCGGGCCTCCAGGTTCTTTGGGACGTTGTTCATGGAATCCCTCGACGTGAGAATCGTATGCAACCTCCTCACCTGCTTATAGAAGGCTGCATTATCTACGCCGGGTAATTTGATAGCATTCTCAAAAAGCAGTCTGGGCCTCATCGGAGCCAACCCCATGTGCTTCAGCTCTTCTGTGCTCTTCTTATCTTTGGGAAAGTCACGGATCGCAACGTCATAAAGAGTCTGCAATGTATTGACCACCTTGTTTAAATCTTTCTCCTGCTTGATTAGCGCGTTGAGGAGAACCATCAGCTGAGTATGGATCTTTTGTAATTCGCCCATCTTATACTCCACCGTGAACTTCTCCACCGCAATGGACTCATCAAACATGACAAACAACTGGTTAACAATGGCGTGCTCTTCCGTGTCCTCACTGATGATCTCCAGCAACAGGAATTTGACACTGTCATAGGCCTCGATGACCGCACACCGCCTGTACTCATTCTTGCAAATCTTTCTCCAGTGCCTTCGGTCCGACGCCACCAGTTCCTTCGCCTGGCCAAGAGCAAGCAGCAGCTCGTTGCAGAGTAACACGCACGGCCACCTGATCACCCGGATACTCCACGAGTTAGGCGGCAGCTCGAGGAGCTCCATCTCCAGGTCACTGATGATATCCTCCTCTCTGAAGGTTTCAATGATCTCGTTCCATATCAGAGCGAACCTGGTGGCCTGCACGTCGTTCGATTCAATCTTCTTGTAGGGCCGCCCCAATCCATACCGCAGCTTGAGCCGGTGGATCGCATCGTTGAACTTGTTTCGAAGCGAACCCCTGTCCTCGAACAGCTGCTCCTCGGGCATCAGATTGAACTGCAGCGCGCTCGCAAAGAACTGGAACCTGAGCCTCAGCTGCTGCACATTGCGAATCTCTCCCAGGTGCGAGAACAGCCCCACCAGAGCTCCCGCGAGCGAGGAGAAGATGGAGTACCATATCTGAATGTCCATCAGATAGATCAAAACCACAGGGATCCACAAGACAACCACAGCAAACCTGTTGGTATGGGTGAAGAATTCATGCCATCGGTAGTTGCTGACATCGAGATTGTATATGGCTTTGCTGGTGGCTACCATGGGCTTGATCTGGAGGAAGTAGCTGAAGATAAACTTCACCGCGAGAAGCCCCACCCAGAAGAGGGAGTACTTTATGTTGTCCACCAACCCCTCCCTCAGCCCCCGCCCGACGAAAGTGCGGGTCTGGAACCACCAAGTGAGACCATAAAAGATCCTCCAGTTCGTCTTCTCGAGGAAGTTGCGGACCCACGGGAGGATGAAGAGCACGAGAGCGAGCACCTCAGGGAGGATGAACACGCCGGCCACCTCAAGGAAGATAATTATCCTCTGGTTGGCATCAGCGGACCACCGGCGGTCATGGTTCTTCTGGGCCCAGATCCGGCCATAGAGGACGCCGAACGCGATGGTCCAGCCAGTGGCAACGATGCTCTTGAGCACCATCCGAACTCCCAGCAAGAGGGTCTCCCGCGAGACGAGGCTGTACTGGGTGCCGGCGTCGAGGATGGACTGGAGGAAGCGGAGGCCGGCCCAGGTGATGAAGATGGTGAGGGCGCGGACCTGAACGTCGCGGCTCCGGAGGTTCTGCCAGGGGTACGTCTCGCCCTGCCAGGCGACGATGGTGGCGGCCTGGAGGAAGAGGATGAGCATGACCCAGAGGCGGTCGAAGCTGCGGAAGATGTTCCAGAAGGAGCGCTGCTCGACGAAGCCGGTCTTGCCGACGCGGTTCTTGTTGGGCGGGACGAGGAAGAAGTTACGGGAGGTGTCGAGGGGCCAGCGGAGAAGGTTGAAGCAGTGGCGGTTCCAGAAATACTCGTTGATGTCGTCGTAGTTGCGCCAGGCGGAGTGGGGGGCGGTGCCGTTGCGGCTGGCTTCGACCTCGCCCTTGATGGTGTTGTAGAGTGGGGTCACGACACGAAGAAGGAAGGCGTTCTCGCCGGAGATGGCAGGCAGAGCGGGGCGGCCGGTGTCCTGGTCGATGTAGTCCTCGAGGATGCGATTGAGATCCATGGCCATGTTGTGGAAGATGTAGGAGAGGCATTCCGGGACGAAGCGGAGGTTGGCGGCCTCGCCCCAGATGAGGAGATAGAGGGCGGTGTAGAGGAGATCACGGCGGGGGTCGGCGGGGGTGGAGCGGCGGACGATGGAGTCCGAGATCCAGACGTTGGACTTGCGGCCCAGGTAGGCGCACCAGGCGCTGTAGTTGCGGAGGATCTTGCGACGGAGGCGGCGGACGATGGAGGGGTCGAGGGTGTCGATGCCGTCCGGCGGGGGCTGGATGCGCATCTGGGCGTTGGCGAGAAGGAGGACGAGGTGCTCGCGCTGGTTGCGGACGTTGTCGCGCTGGAAGCCAAAGAAAACGCCGAGCCAGTCCAGGAGGTCGAGGCCGTCGTTCCAGTGGACAAAGGGCGGTTTCCGAAGCTCGTCCACCCTGCGGAGGAAATCCATGGCGGCGCGGACCTCCGGGAAACGGAGCGACGGGTGCTCGGCGAGGAGGTTGTGGATGGGGATGATGTTGTACGCCTCCTCGCCGGCTGCATCGGCGGTGGTGGCGGCCGGACGGCCGCCCCGGTTCGGGCGCTGCCGGAGGCTGCTCATAGCGGCATCACATCCAGCGGCAGGCGCCCCCCTCTTTTTTCTTGTATTTTTTTCGATCCTTTTTGCGAAGATAAACAAAAAGTGGGTTGGAAAACAGACGGTATCGCGGCAGCAGCGTCGTGGGTCTACCGAGAGAAAAAGAGAGAGATTTTATGTTTGTTTATGGCAAGGAATTCAAAACTTCGGAGTCACGGCTTTGCGCGGCGCGTCCGAGGGGATTGCGCGTCGCGGTGGGGTGTTGGGCGGTTGGGTTCCGCTTCCGTTATCTTACTTCGTTATTTCCTAAATTTGAAAAAGGGTTAACTTAGGAGGCCGTGGGAGCGCCTTGCGTCGCCCTCAGGAATCGACGGGAAGAAACCGATGATACGCCGCTCCCTCCCAGGTCCGGCCTTACCACGCCACATTCTCCCAGGTCCGGCCTTACCACGCTACATTTACACTACTTATCAAAGTTTTATTATGCATCTTCTGGATATTATCGCACTTTGATCATATCAGAGAAGTTTTTTTTATGTGGACCATAATTAACAGCACTTTCTTTCATTACATGGCTCATTGCTTTCCGAGTCCTTTTTGGTCATGCCACGCCACCTTTTTATTTTTTATGCGGTCAGCGTTGTTATGTCAGCTTTTACCAAAAGTAAAAAAATTTCATATTTATGAGCTTGAGTTATGATTCAATTAAAAAAGGTTTCTAATTTAAACTATATCTAACTATGCTTGCCAAAACTTAGATCAATCCGCCTGTAGAAAAAGGTTTCTATATTTGACTGAGTGTGGCAATTCCACCATCATCCTGCACGCGTATACACGATCATAGACATATAGGAAAAAAAAAAAAAAATCATACAATCTAGTTCGTTTATATTTATAAAGTTGTACGGAAGAAATTAATACAAAATTTTACCCACTCAAGCAAACACGGAGTATTCATTCAGCAGCCCTCTGCTTTGTAATCACCACATTTGACATCATAGAGCAATGATCCAACCTATACGTATCATGTTTTGATCTAATACTTTACAAGTTTTAGTTTGAGCAAGTTTAGGATATTGTACTTTTGTACATGCATGTGTAAACATTGTATAGCAAGTGATTGCATGTACATGAATAACTATAATTTAAGAAAGGGGTCAACTCTCACTTAAATGCTTCTATATTATTATTATTATTATTTGCATCAAGCAACCAGGAGCTTAGTTGATCATCACCAACGCTTCGGAAAGACTCTAAAGTTCAACCCTAAGTAGATTCCAAGTGATGAATTTTATTACTATAAAAATCTATTCTTCGACTTGAGGGCGATGCATATCAAGATCCGAATAGCACTCTTCCGTTCGGATGGACCTGCAAGACAATTCTCACACAGGAATCACAGGAGATGGTTCCTGCGAAAGACCCTTTGATGCATAAGTCAGTAGAGATTCTGAGCAAACATATGAGAGAAGAAGGCTCCAATAGAAGGATCTCTTGGGGTCGGTTTTTTTCATACCTAGGAGGTCTTGGGGCTTGATATTTATGCGCTGCGAGATGACAGTCGATTACCTGAATTTCTAAGCACGTTTTGGGATGTTAGGAACTGATATGATTAGAATCCCATCAGTTATGGGATTGGTAGCTGATAAGCCTTATCAGGAGTTTGAAACGAGGGTTGTATTTGGCTCCCATTTTCGTTTAAGAAAGTTTGCTCCGAGATTTCTGTGATAAGAGCGATTCTTCCTCCAGAATATTTGGCATGTTATGAGGCGGCAATGATGCTCAAGCTGAGAGGAGGATCTTTGGCTCTCAACGAGATAGCTCGGCCCTGTAGCTCGGTCAGATAGTTCAGCTCTGTAGCTCGGCCAGATGGTTTGGCAAGATAGTTCGGCCAGATGATTCAGCCATATAGCTCGGCCAAATGGTTCGACGAGATAGTTTGGTCAAATGGTTCGGCTCTGTAGCTCGACCAGATGGTTCAGCAAGATAGTTCGGCCAGATGGTTCAGCCATATAGCTCGGTCTTATACTTCAGCCTTATAGTTTAGCCTTACACTTCAGCCTTACACTTCAGCTTTATACTTCAGCCTTATAGCTCAACCTTTGTTGCCACGCACACTTATTGATACAGTGATAATTTTTTTTCGCATCATATGCCCTCCACTCCCTAGTCTGAAACATAGGTTCGGACATAGAGAGTAGAGTGCATGATGGCTCAATCTCATTGGTGGCACGTCATGATGGCCTCATAAATGCCAAGCCATCATTCTATCATTTTTCTTTTCGCTGAACGAGGAGAGTCCCTTCGAATTCTGACGAAGGGTGTATGGCTGGGCGAAATGTGGCCAAATCAAAGATCAAGGCACATGTGCCAATGAATCTTAATTCTGCAAAGTTTTTAATTGGCCCTGCTAAGGTACAGAGAAAGCTGCTCTGGTTAGCTATGCTGAGGCACGAAGAATCTTTTACTTGGCACTACTAAGGTACAAAGAATGCTGCTCCAATCGACTGTGCCGAGGCTCGGAGGATCTTTTACTTAACCCTGCCAAGGTATGAAGAAAGTTGCTCCGATCGACTGTGTCAAGGCCCGGAGGATCTTTTACTTAGCTCTGCCAAGGTACGAAGAAAGTTGCTCCGATCGGCTGTGCCAAGGCCCAGAGGATCTTTTACTTGGCCCTGCCAAGGTACGAAGAAAGTTGCTATGGTCAGCTGTGCCAAGGCCCAGAGGATCTTTTACTTGGCCCTGCCAAGGTACGAAGAAAGTTGCTCCGGTCAGCTGTGCCGAGGCCCAAAGGATCTTTTACTTGGCCCTACTAAGGTACGAAGAATGATGCTCCGGTCGACTGTGCCGAGGCTCGAAGGATCTTTTACTTGACCCTGCCAAGGTACGAAGAAAGTTGCTCCGATCGGCTGTGCCAAGGCCCAAATGATCTTTTACTTGGCCCTGCCAAGGTACGAAGAAAGTTGCTCTAGTCGGCTGTGTCGAGGCCCAAAGGATCTTTTACTTAGCCCTGTTAAGGTATGGAGAATGTTGCTTCGGTCGGCTATGTCGAGACCTGAAGGATCTTTTACTTGGCCCTGCCAAGGTACGAAAAAGTTGCTCTGGTCGGCTGTGCCGAGGCCCGAAGAATTTTTTACTTGGTCCTAGTAAGGTACAAAGAAAGTTGCTTCGGTCGGTTGTGCCGAGGCCTGGAGAATTTTTTACTTGGCCCTACCAAAGTACAAAGAAAGTTGCTCTGATCAGCTGTGTCGAGGCCCGGAGGACCTTTTACTTGGCCCTGCCAAGGTATGAAGAAAGTTGCTCCGGTCGACTATATCGAGGCCCGAAGGATCTTTTACTTGGCCCTGCCAAGGTATGGAGAATGCTATTTCGATCGACTGTGCTGAGGCCCGAAGGATCTTTTATTTGGCCCTGCCAAAGTACGAAGAAAGTTGCTTTGATCGGTTGTACCAAGGCCTGAAGGATCTTTTACTTGGCCCTGCCAAGGTACGAAGAATGCTGCTCCGATCGGCTGTGCCGAGGCTCGAAAGATCTTTTACTTGGCCCTGCCAAGGTACGGAGAAAGTTGCTTCGATTGGCTGTACCGAGGCCCGAAGGATCTTTTACTTGGCCCTGCCAAGGTATGAAGAAAGTTGCTCCGATCGGCTGTGCCGACGCCCGAAGGATCTTTTACTTGGCCCTACCAAGGTACGAAGAAAGTTGCTCCAGTCGGCTATGCCGAGGCCCAGAGGATCTTTTACTTGGCCCTGCTAAGATACGATAAAAGTTGCTTCGATCGGCTGTGCCGAGGCCCGGAAGATCTTTTACTTGGCTCTGTCAAGATACGAAGAATGCTGCTCCGATCAGCTGTGCCGAGGCTCGAATAATCTTTTACTTGGCCCTATCAAGGTATGGAAAATGGGACCCGTAGGTTGATGATTAGGCAATACCTGCCTTTCATCAACAACTCATGGAAAAAAGGAGATATCTAAATTAAAGAATGAAGCTTTATTACAACGACCAAAAATTATTTGGTTTAGATGTACTTCGTTGATAATATATTTAGAAGTTGCTCGAGCTCCATATTCAAGAAATGGCCCGTTCGTTGACGTTGCCAGTAGCTGGTGGGTTCGGCAAGGGTTATTATTGAAACTCTGGTTGACATTCCACCATTTTGTCGGCCTCTGGGGCTCTTTTGAATCGCTATAGTCTTCCTCAGCAAATGAGCTGTTCGATCTCGTTCCGAAACTGCTTGCATTTCTGGTATCATGGTCATAGTCATGGTGATACCGGCAGAATTTAATCATATCCCTCCGAGCCATGCTTCCTTGGAGGGGCCTTGGTTGAGGGAGCTAGTGCTCAATCTCCATCAGGATTTGTGTTTGGGGCAAAGTGAGTGGGGTGAATTGATTGAACCTCCATGACAGGTTTCTGGTGCGCTGTCTCGGCAGCATTGGGGTCCTTCGTCGGTAAGGCGGACTTGCAGAGCGAGCGGGTCGATTTCTCTCTGAGCCTTTCTTCTCCTTCTTCTTTGATTGTTTAGCACGGGCTGACCTTCTTGATTCTTCAACCCTAGCGTATTTGTCTGCCATGACCATTATGTCGGAGAGGTTCTTCGAGTAATTGACCTCTATGGCTAAGTAGAAGTTCCCCTCCTTTGACACTCTGCTTGCTAGGGCGGACATGGCCACCTCATTGTTGAGATTGCCAACTTCCAATATGGTCGTGTTGAAGCAGCCAAGAAAGCTTCTGAAGGACTCCCCCTCTCGCTATTTGACTTCGAAAAGGGAGTCGGACCTTCTTCGGTGGTGGCGACTGCTGATGAATTGGCTGATAAAGGAGTGGCCTAGTTCGTCAAAAGAACTGATGAAACTCGGCTTCAAACCGTTGAAACACATTCTGGCGAACCCCTAAGGGTGGAAGGAAAAAGCTCGACACAAGATCACTTCTGATGCCCCATGGAACATCGTGATGGATCGGAAGTTACTTAGGTGCTCGTCAGGGTTGGTGGCTTCATGGTACGGCTCGATAATAAAAAGTTGAATATGAGGAGGGATCACCTCCTGCATAATCCTATCGGTGAACAGGATACCCTGTTCCACCTTGGGTTGAGGATGAGATGCCTGTCTGATAGCGTCTATCTTCTGGCGCATCTCTCGAAGTTGTTGCTGCACCAGGGAATCTCGAGTGGTAGGAGCGGTAGGAGAGGTAGGGCGGGGAGACCGTGGCCGCGGCATCGAGTTGTGGCGAGAGAATACTGGAGATAAGGAGTGATCCCAACAGGATCCAGGCAGGCTCCTATCTTCGCCCTTGTGCTGCATTGGCCCAACTCCTTCACGACCAAGATGTCGTGGGAGGCTGGTGGCCTCCAATGGATTGGGTGAAGGAGCAACCGAAAGAACTGGGGTGGCTGTTCCACCGGGCAAATGCTGAGTAGGAACAGTGGTGAGAGGAACTCCGTGAAGCCCTTGCACCAATTGTGCTAAGGCTTAAACTTGCTGGACCAGCATGGCAAACTGTTCTTGTGTGACCAGGGTTGTTGGCTGTGGAGGAACCTCGGTTGGTGATGGCTGCAAAGGCGCTGTGTTGTTGGTGGGATTAGGCCTTTGAGAGGTGCCTGATTAGGAGCATTTGTGACTACTCTTTTACGGTTAGCCATTGAGGAATCGTCCTTCTTGTAGGGAGCCTTGTCTCCTTAATTTCAAGTTTTTATAGGGACTTAAGGCCCTTCCTCTAGTACCAATCTGTTGCTGTGAAAATCCATTCTTCGGCTTGAGGACGGTGCACGTCAGGATCCAGGTAGCGCTCTTCCATCCGGATAGACCTGCAAGGCAGTCCTTACGTAGGAATCATAGGGGGTGGTCCCTGTGGAAGACCCTTCGATGCTCAAGTAAGTGAAGATTCTGAGGAAACAGATGAGAGGAGAAGGCTCCAGTAAAAGGATCTTTTGGGGTCAGTTTTTTCATACCTAGGGGGTCTTGGGGCTTGGTATTTATGCGAGATGGTAGTCGGTTACCTGAATTTTTAGGCACGTTTTGAAAGGTTAGGAGCTGATACAATTAGAATCCCGTCAGTTATGGGATTGGTAGCTGATCAGCCTTATCAGGAGTTTGAAACTCCATTAATTGTGGTCAAATGATTGTATTTGACTCCTGTTTTCGTTTAAGGAAGTTCGCTCTGAGATTTCTGTGATAATAGCGGTTCTTCCTCCAAAATATTTGGCATGTTATAAGGTGGCAATGATGCTCAAGCTGAGAGGAGGATTTTGGCTCTCAACGAGATAGCTCGGCCCTGTAGCTCAGCTAGATAGCTCGGTCAGATGGTTCGGCGAGATAGCTCGGCCAGATGGTTCGGCGAGATAGTTCGGCCAGATGATTCGGCCATATAGCTCGATCATATGGTTCGGCGAGATAGCTCGGCCAGATGGTTTAGCTCTGTAGCTCGGTCAGATATTTCGATGAGATAGTTTGGCCAGATGGTTCGGCCATATAGCTCGGTCATACACTTCAGCTTTATACTTCAGCCTTACACTTCAGCTTTATACTTCAGCCTTATAACTCAGTTTTTATTGCCACGTATACCTATTGATGCGGTGATGATTTTTTTTGCATCAAATTTAAACTTGGTAGGATATAAATTGCTTTGGTACGTACGTAAACAGTCATAAATAAGTGGCATGAATGCTGAATTTTTGAACTCAAGTTAGCAAGACCCTCAGTTCCTAACTATCATATTTATTAACACAGCTTAAAGTCGTTAGTGAAGCAAAACAATATGATAGGTGGGTTGTATATGAAGCCATGCTTAGAGAGCAAGTTGGCGCATGGGCTAGCCTAGAGGCGCGGGTGAAAGAGACAGCACCAGAAAAAGAGAGTTTGGGTCTACAGGGTATGGTCGCCAAGTGTTAGTACAAGCCCTTACATTGTTCTGTCTTTATCTATTTTCCTTTCTTTCTTGTCTGGTTCATCATGCATACAATTGTATCATTTATAATAAATCCAGTTTGGATGTCCAGATGGCAATAACTGTCCTTGAGCAAACCCAATTGAGACTCTCTCTCTCTCTCTCTCTCTCTCTCACACACACACACACACACACACACACACATATGCGCGTGTGCACACACATACATATCTATTTTTGCATTGCACTCTTACATTTTTCTCCTTCATTTAAATATAAAATAGTTATATGGCCAGCATCAAGGAAAACTCCCTTATAAATTATAGACTCAATTTTCACCGTGAGAAACTTCTATTACTCAAAAATATACAAATCTGCCATACGTTGATGTCTTTAATAAACTTAGGGCTTCCATCAGGTTAGAATGAGAGATTACCCCAGCGGTCAACAAAGATTTTAACTTGAAATTTCGAGAGAAAGATACCCAAGCTGAACTTGTCTAATTATGCATGAAGTCTTCTTTTCTCTCTAAAAAATAAAATAAAAAATAATTCTTTGAAAAGGTAAATAAATTATATTAATCATTATATTTATCAATTCTATAACTATTGGGCCAGCAATTACATGGAATCTATTCCCCATGGCACCTTTACCTTGCCTTTTCTTTTTCTCTTTTGACTTTGGCTAGATCCAGTGCAACTAATTTAACAAATGTAATTTAGATGCAAGCTGCCTGGTAGCGACTAAAGTATCGTCTACGGTAGCTTTACAAGAGTTCCCTCCGGGAAATTAGCATCATGCGTGATAAGATAGTATTTGATAGGAAAAATATTATTCATGGATAAGTGTACGAGATAGAATTTATCCCCCGGTTATCTCTAGGCATATCCCTTGGCTATCCCATTGATCATAGTAAATACAAAAAAGTAAATCCATAGGATAATCTTTTTTTACTCTTATTTGGAGGGATAACCAGCTATTTCTACATTTTTAGGAAATAAATTGAGGGAATATCTCATGATTAACCATGGATTATCCCTTTGATTAACTTTATTCTTTGCTATCCTTTATAGTTATGGCTTTTGGGAATAAGAGGAGATATCCAGGGGATATCCCCTCTTATCCCCTATTTCAAACACTACCTAAAGGCGCCTGAATATATATTGTGCGGTAACAATATAATGTTGGTAGCCGCACAAGATAATAATTATTTGCTCAAATCTAAAGATATACTTGAGATATGCTTGAGATAGTCTAGATATTCATAGATTTATTATTGAAAAAGATTCTATTATTATTATTCAATGATTTTAATAGGATTCATGCGATCATCTATCATTTAATTTCTTAATTTATGATATTTAATTTATTTTTAAAATAATTACAGTATTTACATTCGTTGTATCTATCGAAAAGTTAACTTAACAATAAACTAGATTGGTAGTTGAGATCCAACACATGAATTTTTAGATCTAAAAGTAAGATAACTTGAACTCTCTTATTCTTGCCTAAATTTTATATTCATGTGTATCGAATTTGGCTCGCCATGACTTATCTGTATCAAAAATAAATAAATAAATGCTTGGGATAAAATATTTAAAACTTTCTGCTACTTTCAATGTTTTCTCACCTGCCTAACATATGATACTGCCACGTGTCGTTAGATGGTACCCATACCTCTGGACTGGACCAATCTAAGCATCTAGAAGTCGAAGGTGAGGGCAGATAGCTTTCAGCTTCAGTTTCGCGGATGCCAGGATTATAATTAATGAACGCAGAGAACTTACAAAATATCTTCTACCGTTTCCTCTCAAAGAGAAAGCAACGTGATGTGATGGCAATGGCAGGGTTTGACCCTTCAATAACGTATTTTTCTTTTTATTTCATCTAATCATTTTCCATGCACTTTTCCTCTTTCTCTTTGAATTTATTGTAGCATTTTTTTTTGGGTTCGACTTTTGAATCATGTATTTTTCGGTTTATTTTAGCAAATCGTTTTATGTACAAATTTTTCTTTCTCTATTGATTTATTCCGGCCAATCTTTTTTTTTCCCATTCTCTCTATTGATTTTATTTTAGCTGATCTTTTTTATTTTTAAGCTAATTCTTTTTCTCTTTTCCACGTTGAATAGTTCTCTAATCAGAAATTATTAAACAATACATTCTTTCTCAGCTGAACGAGAAATAATTTGTTAATCAAAAAATTGTTTTTAAACTAAACTATTAATTTTTTTAGCTAGTTTAAATTTTTTAGCTAATTAAATTATTAATTTTTTTGCTGGTTCTTTTTTCCATAGAAAATATTTTTAGTTAGCAACTGTTGCCGCAGAAATCAGCTCTCTGACTCGGGTGCAACTTGGCTTCGGATTTGGACGCTGGTCTCTCATCTGGATGGGACCTGCAAGACAGTTCTCATGCAGAGAATGTCTGGGGTGGTCCTCTGCGGAAGACCCTCCGACACCCAAGTCAATGGAAATTCACAGTAAACAGATATGAGGAGAAGGCTCTCGCAGAAGAGTTCCTCAAGGTGAGTGGCTTCTCGAGAACTCGGAGCTCTACTCAAGCTTCAATGGAGTTTTCTTAGTTAGAGTGTCAATGCAAGCGTACTTGAAAGACTTCAGGGCTGGGGTATTTATAAGCAACCACCTAATTCCATGGGCGCGTTATAGGGGGTCCGAAAATCGTTAAGATTCAAATCAGATTCGAATCAAGTTTGTTGCGAGGCTGGTAGGATCTGTATCTATTTAGTTAGAGGATCGATGACCAGGAGAATTGGTTGATGCTTTAAGATTCGACAATTCTATAGGCCCTAGGCTATTATGTAGGCCTTAGGCCACTTCCGGCATCATTTGCATATTTTCTCGCTGGAGGTCTTGTTTAATTATTACGGCTTAGAACTCTCCTGTGTTTGGTTTCGCAGAGGTGCTTAAACGCCTCGGTCTGGCCGGGGCATAAAGATAATTCAGTTTGCCGAGACACGAGAATAGCTCGGTTTGCCGAGGTACGAGAATAGCTCGGTCTGTCGAAGCGCGAGAATAGCTCGGTCTACCGAAGCGCGAGAATAGCTCGGTTTATTAAGGCGCGAGAATAGCTCGATTTGTTAAGGCAGTTGGGCTCCGCTAAAGGCGATTTGGCCCTACTGTTCTTCGGATGTGACAGCTGTCCGATGGGATGTTAAGATTGGTCTTGACCCGCTATGAACATTAATGCAATGATAATTTTATCCCTCATTACATGCTCCCTACTCCCTAGTAAGTGTAAATTCAGATGTAGGGAGTAGAGTTTAGAATAACCTCATTCAAAGAGATTTGAAGGGACGCGTAATGATGGTCTCGTAAATAGCGGACCACCGCTCCATCATCATTTTTTATCATTGCACGAAGAGAAAACCCCTCGTTTCTTGTGGGCAGCGACTGGGGAAGTCCCACGTGGCGAGACCCCTATGTTTATGGCATTCATAACGGTGATTTTAGCGCTTAGGGCTTCTCTCTTGAAATGCTTTTAAGGAGGGAAGAGGGGCTAGGAGGGCGTCTTTTCTGCAACGCCCTCTCATTTCTTCCTCAGAGTTCTCCATTCTCAAAACTCTTGTGAGCTCATTTGTGCTTTGTCCTTCAACTTGACAACATGAAGGGTCTGAACGACGTAGACTCTGAGATAACCCTTGAAGATCTTGATAGAATATGCCGTCGAAACAAGGTCCCTCGGGATGTTGCTCTATGGCTTCCGAGGGCCGAGCATAGGGTTCCAATGGAGTTGGGTCGCGGAGTATTTTCTATGAGGAAAGTTTAAGAGCGGGTCTTCAGTTTCCACTCCACCCATTAGTGAAGGAAGTCATGAGATTCTACAACATATGCCCGATGATGGTGGCTCCGAATAGCTGGCACAACCTCATCGGATTTATTTCAATGTGCAGCCGCGTTGGGGTAACTACAACTCTCCCCATATTCCGAGTCTGCTACAACTTAGTTTCCAGGAGGAACTCCGAGTGGCCCTATATCGGTCATCGAAAATAATTCAAAATGATATCGGACAATCCATCGCCGATAAAGGAGTGGAAGTCCTAGTTCTTCATTGTCGAGGGAAACATTGGCTCAGATTTTCCTTGGACATGGGCGAGCTATGTGAAAGACCCGGAGGCACGCCTAGAGTTGTCCGAACAGGAGAAGAGAGATTTGGTAACCCTCCGTAGTGGTCGGGTGTTTTCGGCTAGCGCCCTCTTGTCGGAGGATGCCCTCTTCGCCACCGGGTTGAGCTCCTTTGACCCCCAGGGTAAGTTTTCTACCATCTTCCTGCAATCGATATATTCAGATGGTTTTACTACAATCTAATTATTGTTTGCTGTGTCTATAGCCGAAAGGTTGACATTCATGGGTCAAATAAGGAAGGAGTTGGGCAAACGCCAGAAGGGTCTAGCTCTGGTGAAAGGTATAAATCCAAGAAGAAACCCCGCTCTTTCGGACCTCACTCAAAGGGACTGAAGCAAGTCAGCATTGGTCGACACTCCTCCACTCTGAAGAAGGGGGAAGCGTATGCATCGACCGCGGTTGATGAGCCCTCCCTACCGGAGGGAGGTGTTGCAGTGGAGGAGGAACAAGTTGTTGGGGAAGCTTGGAGGGAGCTATTAAAGTTTCTCCTCTCCAGATCATAGTTGTATTAGACGACCTGGAGGGGATGCCATCGGTTTGTCCGATAATCTCCTCGCTCGGGGTTGCTCAGCCTTGCCCGATGAAGGTTGGCAGCCCTAGGGAGCCGTACGTGGGCAAAGGAGAGACCCTTGCCTTAATTGAGGGGGCGAAGGAGGTAGTCGCCACCGCCGAGACTTGGGTGGAGTTACCCAAGGGAGAGCCGGCAGAAGTTGAGGGAGAAATTGAATTAACAATCATAGTTCGCGAGGGATTTTCCGTTGGGGGGCTTTCTCCTGAGGTATTGGGAGAAGCCGCGGAGGAAGCCGATGGAGCCTGTTAGGAATGAGGAAATGCTTGAAGAAGAAGAAGAAGAGCCACCGAGTGGAGGGGATGCTCGGACCGAAGTTTCTTCAACCGGAGCTGAAGTGTCCGAGGCTTCGTAGGTTAAGGTCTTGATGGAGGAGGCTAAGTGGATGAAAGCTCCACAGGCCAAAGCTCCTCAGGTCAATCCTTCAACCGTGAATTTCCTTACCCACGACCCGGAGGTGGAGGATATGTTTGCCGCTCTGATGCAGTCCGTGCTGTGCAAGAGAGAGAGTTTCTCGGCGAGTGAGTCTGCCACAGAGGATCTCGTCGAGGTGGCTTTCGGGCAGCTCGGGGTGCCGAAGGATGTTTATCTCCTTCCGAGATCGACAGCCCCGCCCTCATGAAGATCGCCACGAACTATGCCTCTCGGGTAAGTCATTTTGTCGAGGTAACAAACTTTTGCCGGCTGGTTCGGTCATGTTTTCTCACATATACCTTTTCTGCAGAATGCTTTAATTGTGAGAGCGCTGGGTTGGCGCTTAAACTTGGCTATGGGGGCCTGTGCTCAAGCCAGGAGGGAGGCCGCCGGTCTTCGGGAGAGGGCGGAATCGTCCAACAAACTTTCCAAGGCTTTGGCATTTGTCCAGAGGGATTTTGAGAAGGTGGGAAAGTCTTATCAAGCCACCTCTGAGAGAGCCTCTCAGCTCGAATTCAAGTCAGGGAGCTCCACGGTTTCTGCGAGCAATCCGATAAGGCTTGCCTGGAGCTGTCACAAATAAAATTCAAACATGCTGAGGAGATGAAGGCTATGCAGCAACATTTCAATGAAAGATGGGGTGAACTAAAGGAGAGTTTCGTTGAGGAGAAGAATAGTTGGAATAAGAGGTTTGATGAGGAGGAGCGTAGGCATCGGCGGCAGCAAGATCAACTCGCCAGTTTGAATAGTAAGCTCGCCGACAGGGAAGGCTGAATAAAATGGCAGCATGATCAATTTCCAAGCTCACCACTGACCTTGATCAATCTCAGCGGGAGATCGAAGAAAAACAATCGCGGATTAACGATCTTAAGGATGGGCTCCAGCAAAATAAAGAGGCTAAATTTAAAGCTCTTGACAAAGTCCAAGAGCTGAGTACGAAGATGGCTCGGTGGGAAGAGGAGGTATAATGTCCCCTAAACTCTTTTTGTATCTTTTCTTTTGGTTACAGTTTTAACCGACCTTATGTTTGCAGATGGGCAGGATTGGGCTCTAGGTTCAAAACCAGTCAAAAGTCCTAAGAGAGGAGTTGGCCTCGAGCCTCCAAAGGAGTTCTGAGCTAGAGGGTCAATTGGCCGAAGCTAATAGACGAGCCACTTTGGATGTGGAAGAGTACAAGAATTCTGCCCAATTTCTTGAGGAACATAAGGTGGCTTGTGCTTATGCTTTTCGGTTCAGCAAAGAAGAGACGCGAGTGAAGATCTCTCGGGTGTACCTAGAGTTTGATCTATCTTTCCTAGAGGCCGAATATTATGATACCCGTACCCCTAGAACCGAAGTATCTGCCGAAGCTGAATATGAAGAAATTTTGGATGTGGATCTTGAAACTATTCCGGGCACCAATGAAGCCATGGTTCCAGAGGGATGTCCTCAACCCGACGCAGAAGAACCCAAGGTCCCTCCCCCGGCTGTGCTCGAAGTGGTGAACCAAGTCAATCTATTGCCACAGAAATCCACTCTCCGACTCGGGTGCAGCTCAGCTCCGGATCTGGACGCTGATCTCTTGCCCGGATGGGACCTGCAAGATAGTTCTCACGCAGAGAGTGTCTGGGATGGCTCTCTTCGGAAGACCCTCCGATGCCCAAGTCAGTGGAAATTCACAGCAAGCAGATATGAGGAGAAGGCTCTCGCAGAAGAGTTCCTCAAGGTGAGTGGCCTCTCGAGAACTCGAAGCTCTACTCAAGCTTCAATGGGGTTTTCTTAGTTAGAGTGTCAGTGGAAGCGTACCTGAAAGATTTTAGGGCTGGGGTATTTATAGGCTATCACTTGATTCCTTGGGCACGTCTAGGGGGTCCGAAAACCGTTAAGATTCAAATCAGATTCGAATCAAGTTTGTTGCGAGGCCGGTAGGATCCGTATCTAGTTAGTTAGAGGATCGACGGCCAGGAGAGTTGGTTGATGCTTTAAGACTCAACAATTTTGTAGGCCATAGGCTATTCTGTAGGCCTTATGCCACTTTCCGGCATCATTTGCATAATTTCTCGCTAAAGGTCTTGTTTAATTATTACGGCTTAGAACTCTCCCGTGTTTGGTTTCGTAGAGATGCTTAAACGCCTCGGTCTAGCCGTGGCGTAGAGATAATTCAATTTGCCGAGGCATGAAAATAGCTCGATCTGTTAAGGCGCTAGAATAGCTCGGTCTATCGAAGCGCGAGAATAGCTTGGTCTGCCGAAGCGCGAGAATAGCTCGGTTTGTTAAGGCGCGAGAATAGCTCGGTTTGTTAAGACGGCTGGCTCCGCTGAAGGCGATTCGGCCTTGCTGTTCTTCGGATGTGACAGCTATCTGACGGGATGTTGAGATTGGTCTCGACCCGCTATCTTAGATGCGGGAACATTAATGCAATGATAATTTTATCCCTCACCAGCAACTATTTTTTTTTTATATTAAACTATTAATTTTGTAGCCTATTTCTTTTCCTTTTTCTATGGGAAACATTTTTTTCTAGTCCAAAACTTATTATATTAAATTATTGTTTTTTTAGCTCATTCTTTTTTCATGAAAACTTTTTTAGTTAGAAACTTTTTTAATAAAAAACCATTAATTTTAGTAGCACATTCTTTCCATTTTTTCTTATTTTTTTTGTAGATTAAGCTATTATTTTTTAGTTGGTTAAATTTTTTTAGCTGTCAAACTATTAAATTTTTAGTTAATCTTTTCTCTTTCCAATGCAGAATATTTTTTTAGTCAAAAACTTCTTTTGCGTCAATCTATTAATTTTTTTAGCAAGTTTTTTTTTTCCTTAGAACATTATTTTCTTTAGTCAAAATTTTTTTAATCAAACTATTAAATTTTCTTTTAGCTAACTCTTTTCTTTTTTCCATGGAGAATATTTTTGAGTCAGAATTTTTTTATATTAAACTATTAATTTTCTTTAACGATTCTTTTTCTTTTTTCGATGTAAAACTTTTTGAGTTAAAAACTATTTATTTATTTTGTTACTTCAAGCTATTAAATTATTTTAACAAATTTTTTTTTATGGATAACATTTTTTTCCTGTCTAAAATTTTTTTAAATGAAATTATTAATTTTTTTAGCATGTTCTTTTTTTCCATGGGGAACACTTTTTTCTAGT